>JARHVA010004342.1:1102500-1601199 GCA_037957365.1 Torreya grandis | reverse complement strand
AATCATATTTATTAAAATATTTAAAAGATATATGATATACTAATTCACCCCCCTTCTCAGTATATCCCATGCTTAATAATTAGTATCAAAGTAGGTTCTTTTGGAAAGAGTTTAACATATTGAAGGTAGATTAGGGAAAGAATGATAGTTGGATCACATGAAGTTTTTTATATAAATAAGGAACCTTTATTTGATGGGATAAATTATAACTTTTGGAGCATAAGGATGAGGACTTACTTGATGGCCCTTAGATTTGACATTTGGCAAGTAGTGATGGAAGAATATGAAGAGCCACAACACTTGTAACTACTCTTATAGAAAAAAGGGCAAGTGAAAATAATGCTAAATATTTAAATGTTATTTTATGTGGTTTATGTGAATCAAAATTTGTTAAATTTTTACAATGCAAATCTACTCATGAGACTGGGGTAAATCTTGAGAATATTTATAAAGGTGATGGAAAGGTTCAACAAGCTAAGCTACAAACTTTTAGAAGATAGTTTGAAAGTTTGGAGATGGAAAAGGAAGAAAATATATAAATTTATCTTTTACAAGTTGATCATATAGTTAATCAAACCCAAGGTCTTGGAGAAAATTTGGAAGAGTTAATAGAGGTATAAAAGGTTTTGAGATCTCTACCATTGAGATATGATTTAAAGGTTTCTACAATTTAGGAGATGAAGGATATAGCTAAGATAAAGTTAGATAAACTACATGGTATTGTTATGGCATATGGATGTAGACCAAACAAGAGAAACCCTCAAAGAGGAAAGTTACATTCAAGACATTGAAGAAAGACAAGGCTAAGATTTAAGAATCAAGTGATAGTACTAGTGATGAGGAAGATGATAATGGAGCATTATTCATCTGCAATCCTAAAAAGGGCACAAGTAAATATCAAGGAAAATTACTATTTAAATGTTTTAAATGTGGTAAGATTAGACATTTTACACCTAAGTGACTAGATAATAATAATGGTGATAAATAATAAGGAAATCCTACATACAAGAGGAAATTTAAAGGAAAATTCAAGAAGGGATTTGAGAAGAAGAGTTTATATTCTAAAGATCCTAGCTCAGTCAAAGATAATGGAGTCAGTGACTCAGATGAAGAAGATACTTTATTCATGACCATACATGAAGATGACTCTATAATCAAAAGTATAGATGATCAAGAAGAGTAACATGGTGAAGCTGATGTGAATCTAGAAGGAAAACTCATTTTTGCCTTAGAATAATTAAAAGTTGTTGAGAAGAAGAATTAAATATTGAAGCTCTAGATTGAGAAAAATGAAAAGGAATCAAAGGAAATAGTTTAAGATCTACAAGCACACATTGAAGAAGCCAAAATATTGAAGAAGATATGACAACTCAATTATAAAAAGTAAGTGAAAAATGTAAAAACTATGTTGTTGAAATTGCCTCTTTAAAAGAAGATATCGAGAAAAAAATAAAGTAGTCAATGATTCAAAATTTAAGAATAACACTAACATGTTGAATAAAATATTAGAATATCAAAAATGAATAGTATATAAGAGAGGTATCTAATTTTAAATCAAAAAATATATGTTAAATCCCTTACAAAAGAGGAAATAAAAAGGGAATAAGTTAAGAATGTAGAGGATAACTCAAACAAATAAGGCTCGAAGGAATAGAGCTATAAATGACAACCAAGCCAGAGATAAAAAAATTAGAATAGGTTATATTTTCATGTTTATTATTTTTATTATAATTTTTATGGTCATAAGAAAATAGACTATTGGAAAAGAGCTAACAATTTTAGAAGCAAGGAGAAGAAAACTCATGCAAAGTCAAGTAGAAGCCACAACTCTTTTGATCTTGTATCAAGCATTGATGAAAAGGCCATAGTATGTTATGAGTGAAATAATTTTATACACATAGCCCAACATTATAGAAGTGGGTTTAATTCAATCAAGAATGACCAAAGTTTTAAGGCTCCATTTATCAAGAAGAAAGATCAGATAGGTTCATGGTAGAAGAAATAACCTAAAAAGTCCATGTTAGTCCAGACAACTTTGCATGCAAGAAATGAAGAAAAGCCATGGTTCATTAATAGTGGATGTTTAAGGCACATGACAGGAGACAAGAACAAGTTCATAACTCTAAATAAGATCAATGGTGTCATAGTAAAACTTAGAGATAATACTATTGCCAGAATAGCCAAAGAATTTACATTAAGTTTGGATAATGGTATAACTAAGATTGAAAATGTTTTACATGTAGAAGGTCTTAAGCATTATATATTGAGTGTAATTTAAATGTGAGATCAAGGACACACATTAAAGTTTTATGCAGAAGTTTATGAAATTAGGAGAAAATATTTAGATGTGCTAATTATAGATGCTCATAAGACATGTAACAATTTATATATGTTATTAGATATCAAAGGTCAAAGATGTTGTTTGAGTCAAGTTGAGGAATTTTGGTTATGGAATAGGAGAATGGGACACATAAATTTTGAAAATATTGTAAAAATCAACAAGAATCCAGAAAATAGAGATCTTCCAAAGATTACAAAGTTATCTAACATGATTTACAAACCATATCAGCATGGGAAGAAGGTTAGAAGTAAAAGAATACTCAACCATTCAGATGTTAGAGCTTGTTCACATTGATCTATATGGACCTCCCAAAACTCAAATTACTCAAGGTGAGAAATACTTCATGTTGCTTATTGATGATTTTATACATATGACTTGGGTGATGTTTTTGAAGAAAAAATCAAAAGATTTCAACCACTTCAAAACATTCAAGTATTTTAGTTGAGAATGAAATAGGTTTGAAGATTAAGTGCCTGAGATTAGATTGAGGAGGATAATTCATGTTAGATAAGTTTATTTATTATTGTGAAGACCATGGGATAAAGAGACATTATTCAAAAACCAAAAATCCATAGTAAAATAGAGTAGTTGAGTGGAAAAATAGAACAATTCATAAGATGGTGACGAAAATGCTAAATGAATCCAAGATACTCGATAAATATTAGAGAGAGGTAGTAGGCATAGTAGTATATATATATAATATATAATTATTGAGAGTCAATAATGACAGGACTCCCTATGAGATATGGAAAGAAAAACTAGCTACTATTAATTATTTCAGAGTTTTCGGTAGCAAATGCTTCACAAAGAGAATTGATAAAATACTGGGTTAGTTTGAATCTAGAATAGATGAAGGTATATTTCCTAGATATTCTTGAAAAGGCAAAGATTATTAATTTTATAATAAAAGAACCAAGAAGATAGTTGAAAGTGTAAGTGTCAGGATAGATGAAGATGTAGTACAAAGAACTAGTGATCTGATAGACACTCCTAAAATCATTAAAGAAGAAGATTTTGAAGAAATAGATGAAGATGAGAAGAAGGAGCAAAAGGACACCAAGACCCCATCAAAATATGTCCAAATAAATCATAATGAGAGTGACATCATCAAGACAATAAATGAAGGAGTTTGCACTATAAGAATGATGGTAAATGAATTTGAGCAAGTTAGTTTTTCTTTGTTATCAAAATTTAGCCTAGAAATTTTTTAGAAGCTAGACATGATGAGCATTGGGTTAAAGTAATAGATGAAGAATTAAATAAGATATAAAAGAATGATACATAGGAATTAGTGCCTAGACCAGAAGATGAAAATGTGATAAGAACAAAATAGGTATATATAAATAAGTGTAATGAAGATGGTGAAGTTACCAGGAATAAAGCAAGGCTAGTATTTAAAGGATATGCTCATATTGAGGGTATATATTTTAAAGAAACCTTTCTACTAGTGGCAAGGCTAGAATATATTAGAATGTTTCTAGCATATAAAGTGTTTAAAAAATTCAAAGTGTTTTAGATGGATGTAAAGTCTAATTTTTTTAATGGGAATCTAGAAGAGGAGGTCTACATTAAATAGCTTGAGGGATTTCTTCTATCAAATAATAGTAGCCATGTATGTAAATTGAAGAAAGCACTGTATGAATTGAAAAAATCTCCCACAACTTGGTATGAAAGACTTGATAAGTACCTATAGGATCAAGGTTTCAAGAGAGGTTTTGTTGATAGTAATCTCTACACCATAATAGAAGTTGAGCACCGGTTGATTATTGTGGTATATGTTGATGACATAATATTTGGAGGAAACATTGAAAATATGACAAAAGAATTTTTTAATATTATGAAAAAATAATTTGAGATGTTTGTGCTTGGATAATTGTCATTTTTCTTAGGGTTTCAAATATTTTAGTCAAATAAAGGAATTTTTATATCTCAAAATAAATATGCTAAGGAAATTTTGAATTTTTTTGGTTTTGAGGATTGTGCACTAGTTGGCACACCAATGGGTATAGGGAAAAAGGTGACTAAGGATGAAGATTAACTTATTTCAAATCAATATTTGTATAGTTATATGATTGGTAGTATTTTATATTTGATATCATCAAGGCTAGACATCATGCATGCACTAAGCATGGTTGTGAGATATTAGGTAGCCCTGAAGGAGAGTCATGTTCAATTGGTGAAAATAATATTTAGATATGTCAAGGTGACATTGGAATGTGGTATCCCAAAAATAGATATTTCACTTTGGTTTTTTATATAGATTTAGAATGGGTAGGTTTTTTGGATGATAGAAAAAGTATAGGTGGAGGAGCTTCTTCCTTGGTGATAGTTTAATATCCTAGCTAAGCAAGAACAACTCAGTATCACTATCTAGAGTTGAAGTAAAATATATTGAAGAAATGTTGTCTTATACTCAAGTGCTTTAGATGAAGAAAAATTTAGAATACATAAAGGTAAAATATGATGAACCTATTTATATTTTTTGTGACAACACAAGTGTTATTAATATTTCTAAGAATCTAGTGATGCATTCAAGAACAAAACATATTCCTATCAAATATCACTTTTTATAAGAGAATGTTGTAGATCAGTATGTTAAGATGGAATATATCATTAGTAGATAATAGATTATAGATATATTCACAAAGGCACTACCAAAGGACACTTTTGAGTATCTATGAGAGAAGTTGGGAGTAATTTATTTTACTTCCTACCATTGAGGATCAACATCAATTGAGGGGAAGTTAAGTATTGTCTCTAGGATAGACCCTTTGCCATTGATGTCAAAGGGGGGGAAGTATATAAATAGGTATAGGAATAGGTACAAGATACTATAGTAAGGGGGTGTTACTGTATGTTTTTTTGTTGGCAATATGTGTAGGTTGACATATGCAGTACATGGTTTAGGATGTGGTAGTTTTAGTTTGATGCTTTCATCAATGAAAAAGGGGGAAATTTTTGGAAATATTTTCATTGATGTCAAAGGTATAACATTATTGGTGACTAAGGCCCCATATAATTTAATTTTTTAAGGTTTTTTTAATCTTCATATTTTGGCTAAGGTGTGTTAATATTTATTAAATATCAATGAATATATTTTTGGTTGCATAAAGTCAAAAGATGGACCATGAAGAAGTCAAAGAGTCATGAGATAAATACAAAAGAGGGAAATGATGCATTTTAACATGAATATTCACCTTGAGGAATTCAAATATTTACCAAATAAAGATAAAAGGGGAAAGGACACATTTGCTCATGAAGGGTCACCATGTGAATTTTCAAATGAAAGGATTCAAAGGGTCATTCAAGTTTGGCACCGTTTTCCATGTGGATTGAAGGGTCACAAAGGGTGAATTCCAAAGGTCATTTGTAAAGCTATAAAAGGAGTCCTGGGAAGCCATTTTTAATATGCAAGAGAGTGCATGGTTTGTAATTGTTTTATATAAGAAAAGAGGAGAGAAGAGAAAGAGATATAGTAGAGTTCTATCATTTGTTGAGAAAGAAACATTGAGAGATAGTTGTGTTTTACATAAGAAGGGTTGGTGCTCTTATGGGTTGATTCTCACAAATAGTTATTGTGGTGTTGCTCGACAAAGGGATTGGTACTCTTGCAAGTTGGTGGTTTCAAACTTTGTAATTTGAGTTAGTTTTCATTCATATACTTGAGATTTTTCCTCATGCTTTTTCCCGCATTGGGTTTCCATGTAAAAATTTGGTCTCTCTCTCTCTCTCTCTCTCTCTCTCTCTCTCTCTCTCTCTCTCTGTCTCTCTCTCTCTCTCTCTCTCTCTCGTGTGGTGCATGTTATTATTTCAGTTTATTGCATATATTTAATGTATGATTAAGTGGTTAAAGAAAAGAAATCATATTTATTAAAATATTTAAAAGAAATATGATAAACTAATTCACCCCCTCTCAGTATAGCCCATGCTTAATAGTTACAAATGCTGAGTCCCAAACCATTATCTATAAGGACACTTTTAACTATCTTATTATATACACATATGCATATGGTATAGTCGTAAGAAGCAATTGATGAAGTCTTGAGTTGGTAAATCCTCTTTTATGAATATATATTATGTTCAAACCATTTGATTTAATTTATCTAAAAGGCTACATATGGAGGCTCCATATTACTTGGTAGGATGGTCATGTATAATGCATCTAAAATAACATCCCTAAAATGGGATGAAAGGTGTATTAAGTCCAAAAGTGAAGTTTTAGTAATGACATAATTAGATGAATTTATAATATGGTATGAAGAACAATATTGTTTCATGACCTCTCTTTAGCATTTTGTGGTAACAGGTAGGAGTTCTTTATAAACAATATATAAATAAGAGGTCCGTAGGAATGTTTTTGATTTGGAGTGACCATATTTTTAACCCCTTGTATATTTTATTAATTTCATCATGCATGAAACATAACAAGTAAAATCTATCATTATGTATTGAAAAATGAAATAACTAATAAATAGATCCATATTAAACATTCTTTTATAAGAAAAATTGGAAAAAATTGCATATTTTGAAAATTAGAAATCAGAATGTGTAGGAAAAATAGAAACCCCTAGATCCACTAGGGTTTTAAAAACTAATGGTTAGGTTCACTAAATGTTTATCCCTAAATTTATATGGATTGATATAGTATAGGGTTAAGAATATATAAATGAATAATCTTAAGGGATACAAAAATATCTATAGGAGGCCAATTAATTTACAAACTCATATAAACAAATATTCTAAATTTAAATGTTGAGATATGCTTAAAAATTAAAAATTACAACTATTGATTGATATTGTAATAAATTGAAAACAAGAGTACTTAACTAGTTATTATGTTCATGTAGATCTGATATGGAATAGGATTGAATTAGACTAGATCTAGGTTCTAGATCAATCATAAAATTTAAAAAAAAAATCACTCTGTTCCCTTAGATGCTTACATCAAATCTAGATAGTTGTCTTAATGTTGTTGTCTAAGTTGGATATAGGTGTCTAGTATGGAATATTTACTAGATTCACATAAGACCACATATAACCTTTTGGTTTTTCTACCACCTTTGTTCTAGTGTGTTCAAATCATGTGCATAGGCTATCACTATTTATCAAATGATTAAACCCTAGCTTCCTCAACCTTGGAGTGATTGTGGTAAAAATGGGTTAGTGGAAATATGGTTTCAAGCTACCCTAAGGATCCATATATCAATGGTCTCTACCTACATATCTAATATTTTTAAGATGGTCTCAGATTTATGTAGTTTTCCTATACATGTTGGCTTGTGTGTGTATAAGGATGCAACATGTGATGATAAATTAAATAGAGTGACCTATCTTTTAGTATGTAAAATATGGATCATGGGATGATCCTTTAGTAATTTTGACCTATAGATGGGTTTTACTTATGACTAATTTTTAAATAGGGAAGCTTTTCTTACTTGAATGCTTGATTGAGTGATTTTAGTGAGTTGCCAGGTTTTTATTAGGTGAGGTATGAATGAGGATTGATCACACATATGTATGTATCCTTTCAAAAAAAATCTCAAATTATATCACTTAGGATAACCATAAGGACACATTATAATTGTAAATTTAATGACTTTAGGGCATTAGACACTTAGTTTGGCACATGACACTTGCATCAATGTAGGCATCTGGTAGGGATGCAAGCATTCAAGAAGATAGAAAACATGAACATGTCAAAAACTTGTAGAGAATGATAATTATTAGCTTTATATCACTTTTAATAGTATATAAGGCATGGTCATTATAATAACATAAGGTCAAACTAAGAGATATGTAATGGGTATAAGAGATAGTGAACGTGAGCCTCTCAGTAATAGGAAATTCTAAGAACTAAAAGGGTATATCCATGAGAATTACTTTTCAAGTATAGAATATTGAGGTGATATATAATTTAAATTTAATATCAACAATCAACTATATTAAATGCAAAAACAACATGGTTACAAATTCTCTTTACCGTAGAAGGTAGATAGTGATAATGGACACAATAATAAGTACCTTATGATATAAATTTTTGGGGTTATCACTAAGAGATGAATTCAATGAGAATGTCAATAAGGATATTCAACATAAAATCCTTAAGACTGTAGATATGAAGGATTTAATTTTGACAATTATGGGATCCTGAGATTCAAAGGGATAATGTATGTTCCAAGTAGCAAAAATTTAAGAGTAGTTTTTATTAAGGAGTCACATAAAACTCCTTATTTAGGTCATCCAAGTGTAACTAATATTATGGCTGAGTTGAAACCATTATATTTCCGGAAGGGAATTAAGAAAGATGCAGCTAATTTTGTGCTTGTATGTTCAAAATGTGAGTGAATTAAATTAGAGTATATTCATCATGCTAGTATGTTGTACCCACATGAAATTAAAGAGTGGATGCGGAAAGTTATCATTATGTAATTTATATAAGGGTTTCTCATATCAAGGAATTGACATGATATCATTTTGGTGGTAGTTGACAAACTCACAAAAGTAGCATATTTTATTCTAAGAAACTTGATTGATATGCACAAAGTCTAGCAAAGAGGTTTGCAAAATAAATTTATAGATTGCATGGTTTTATATAGAAAATAATCTTAGATATATATATCTTTACATGACTTATATATTTTTTCAAACCTTAGATGCAACTTTTGGGAATCAATTTAAGTTTAGAACAAACCTATCATCTGAAAATGGATGGAAAAATAGATAGAGTAAATTAGGTGTTAGCATATTTATTGAGAATGTATTACATGGACTATAAATACAAGTGGGATGAATACATATATTGGTTTTGTTTTTCTATAATAACTCATTTCAATCAATTTTAAAAATTGTACCATTGGAAGCCTTGTATGGTAGAAAGTGTTAAAACACCTATCACTTGGGATAAATTAGGATATGGTTTGGTTTTTGGACCTGATATGCTTGCTTAAATCAAATATTGGGTGAGGTTAATTAGACAAAAGTTTTCTAAGGTGAATGACATGTTAAAAAAATATGTCGATCTAAAAAGGATAGCAAGTTAGTTCTCAATTAGAGATTAAAAAAATTATTCATGTTAAACCACAAAAGATCTCTATCAAAATTTTCAATTCATCCAAATCAACACCTAGATATATAGTACATTTAGAGGTCCTAGAAGGGATTAAACATGTTGCTTAAAAACATTTATTTTCACCATATTTATCTAGTATTAATATTTTTTTTTTATGTATTTATTTGAATAAGTATGTGTTTGATATTTTGCATGTACTTGATTCGAATGCATTATAGGTTCTGGATCTAAGAGTGGTAACATTAGAACCAATTATCTTGCATAATATATAATTATCTCAATGCAAGGTCAAGTGGGACCAATATTTTGAAGATAGTTTCACTTGCAAGGATGAGGATTAGTTTCAAAGACTATTTACTCATTTATTTACTTGATGTATTTTTTTGAATAATTTACACTTTTAGACATGTTTTATTTAATATTGTCATCAAGACGATGACCCTTTAAGAGGGGAGGATGTTACATTATGTTTTCCTCCTAACAAACTATGTTGAATTTTTAAAAATATATGATTAAACTATTGATTTTATGGTGTTGAGTTGTGTGTTAAAATCAAAAATATTTTATTTATTTTACTTAATTGCACTATCATTTTGGTACAGGATTTTTCATGATGGTATTGAAATTGTATATCTAATTTTATCATAGATATGTTTAATATAAAAATATAGATTTAATGTGTTTACATTATTAATATTTTATTTATATATTTTTACTTAGCTTGGACTAACTTCTTATTTCTAGATGAGGTAAATGCAGGATAGTTTGCCCATCATAGTAAAAGAATTCTTAGAGAGAGTATCATATGGGAGATGGTGGTAGATCACAATAGTTATGAGAATAAAGAGAGATAAAATAGAAAAATAACACAGTCATGTCTTACCAGTTATTTATCATTTTTATATTTGATGTGATTTCATTTTGAGTGGTTATTCATGTGCTTAGTTGTAATTGGTATTACTTTTTGTAGGTAGTTTGCTTGACTGAATTGCATCTCTCTTGGAAATTGTGTGAGTGGTGTGTTTGAGTTTTTAATTTGTGTATTTCATTTTAGCCATATAATTTATGTGTGCTCACAAGTATAACCTTACATTATTATTATGTGATTAACTATGTACGTGGATTATCCGGTCCTAACGCTTTCAAAATTATGTTGATTTGTGTGAAACATCATCTTGTTTGTTGAATTAAAAAAATGTCTAAAATAATATTTTTTGAAGTCATTAGACTTCAAAATATAAATTCACCCCTTTTGGGGAGCATTTCATTATTTTGTGGTTTGTGACTTAGTCTTTGCATGGGATTGTGAAATGTTTAAAACATGTATTATATAAATGATTACAATATTTATGTGGTAATTAATCAAAGGTGAATGATTTAGGGTTTAATTAATTGGTGGTATAATGTAAGTTATAAATCATTAGATTTTTTACTAATGCAATTATGAGTTCAATTTTTGTGAAATCCTTACATGGCATAGGGAACCAATTGGGTTTTGAGAGCTTGAGTTTAAACAATAGAAATTATTTCATGTTATCTTAGGCCTTAATTAATTCTAAGCGAATAACAAATTAGTGGAAGGAATATAGGCATGAAATTTGATTCAAGAAGAAGAGATGAAGGTGAGGGAAAACATATAAAATTGAAAAGGGGAGGAAAAAAAGGGGGATGATGAAAAAGAGAAGGGATATTTTGAAGGAGCATGAGGAGATTTAAGGCATCACAAGCCATTTCTGAGTAAAAGTATTTTTTCATAAATTTCATTAATAGGGAAGTAAATATTGCTTAAGGCTATAAATTATAATTTTCTAAAGATTTTTCTTGCATGTGAAAATGATTGTTTAATTGAGAAATGAATAAAGAAAGACATTTTTTTTATTTACGGTTAATAGGTTTTTACAAAACAATCTTTATACCTATATTTGAATGACTTTAAATAGCTTCATTTTGTAATTATACATTGTTGGACTATTATGGATTTTTATTATTAAAAAAATAGAAACCCTAGGTTTTTTATACCTCATTTGGATAATTTTTTTTGTGTCATTTGTCTTTCCTGATAATCAAGAGATATTCAATTATTTGACTATGTTTTAATTGCATTTTGGATAAAAAATGGGTTATTAAATAAATTAATTGGAGCTAAGTCTATGGTTTTCTCTATAAATAATTTTATGAATAAAATTTGAGTTTTATCATGTTATTTCAAATATTATAATATAATACCCTTTATATATATGATATAATGACTGTAGTGTTTTATACCCAAATACATATAACATTCTAGATTTTGGTTTATGACCAAAATATTTTAAAAACCCTACACAACTAGTTATTGAATAAATGTTTAAGGGACCTTTATAGGTATATGGAGTTGATTATAGTAATACTCACATGATTATAAGGGAGAGTTGTAGGAAAACACTTTAAATTGTTTGATCTACAATATTAGTATATTCAATGTTGTTAATATTTGTATTTACCTCTCAAATGAGTGACTAAACTCATGACTTGTACATTACTTGTTATAGTTAACTACACATTACTTGTTAATATTTTAAACCAAGGTTATGGAAAATTCATGATAGATGATAATGACCTTTTAATCAATAAAGAATACATACAAATGGAAACGTGACCATTATGAGTTGTATTATATTCTAACATTTTAATGTACAAGTTAAATATTTGAAAACATGATTTATATATATGTAGGTGGTCATGGTGACCATCTACATGCACATAACCTCTATGGATACGCTTGAGTCTTTGAGTTTTAAAATTGTAATTAATATGGAAAATTATAAGGTATAAATCATAATGTTTATTATGAATTTATCAAACTTGTGAATGGTTATAACTAGTGTATGAGATATATGATTGGATTTATAGTATAATGTTCACAATGTAGAATGGTGTATGAACAAGAGATTATATCATAATTGTATTGATTGAACAATTTTAAGGACAAGATTCATGTCATCTTAATAAATATTAAATGAGCCTAAAAATATAAAAATAAAATTATTATTGACTATTGTATATTTTATTAAACATAATTAATGTCATTATAACGATTTAATGTATCATTCATACTTAGTATAAATCAAACATTCAAGCTTATTAGTTATTGTCACAATACTAGATTATATCCTAAACTATGAATAACAAGATTGGTTCTTGTTGTGATTATTATATTTATGATATTAAATGGCCTTAACATGGATGTAATATAATCATATTACATAATTTTTTATTTTTATTTTTATTTTATTTTGTGTGTGTGTGTGTGTGTGTGTGTGTGTGTGTGTGTGTGTGTGTGTGTGTTGTGTGTGTGTGTGTGTGTGTGTGTGTGTGTGTGTGTGTGTGTGTGTTTGTGTGTGTGTGTGTGTGTGTGTGTGTGTGTGTGTGTGTGTGTGTGTGTGTGTGTAATTTTGGCTTTATATAAGCATAGTTTGTAATGTTGAGCATGTTGTAAGGTATTTTTGTGAATAGTTATGTTTCATATATCTTGATGCTTATAAATTATGTGCATGGTACTATTATGATAGATGATTGAGTTTCTTAGTGAGTTCTTGTTGAATATTACATCTTTCATATTTAAAATATTATGGATTGACTTATTAAAAGACCTATATAAAGTATGCCATGATTATTATACTATTTGAATGAATTCCTTGGGTTATATTTTTTTTTGTGGTTTGGGTAAAATTAATCCTTAATGTTTAGGTATGATGAGTGATTATATGAAATATGCCTTTTCATTTATCACTCATCATTGGTGAACAAATAGGATAATGCATTTAACATAGAGTATTAAGTTGTATACAATGACCCAACTTATTTTGAAGTCTAAAGATATAAAGAAAAGCTTTATCCACAGCAATGTTATAGTTGTATACATTGTATGTCCATTTTAATTTATAGTTTCCATGCATGTGTGACGTCATATTATATATAGGATGTATTCCATGGTTGGTATGACTATTTCATGTGATAGTGAATGTGTGATGCATTATTTTGGATGACTTATTGTTGTCTTCATCATCATTATTCTGCCCCCCTTCCTGCCTTGAGTAAAGGGAAGGTCCACTCATAGTGGGGAGTTTTGGGGGGACCATTGGTCTATGGTTGGAGGAAAAGTGCCTATATGATACTCTCCCTATTTACAATTGGGTTTAGATATTTTCTAAAATATACTCATATCTATTATTTAATTTGATGAGTTACACTCTAAATCTTAGTTTTAGCTTTGTAAAAATATATACTTTGGCACTTATTGTATTAAATTAAAAGAATCCATAATGAATAAAAAATAAATGAACATTAAAAAATTCATGATATAATATTATAGTAGTGGTTATATTTATTGATTATAGACTATATGGTGTAACTTGATGTATTTATAATCTTAAATGGTGTGTTTTTGTAATCTTTAACTACATTTATTTATTTTATTTTATTAATTTTGTGTTTTCATCAAAAATATGCATTTGGATAAATCATTAAACTCATATATTCTTGATCAAATACTTTACTATTAGTGATGTATTTATTATACATGGATGTTTTAAAATATAATCTCAGATGAATAATATAATTCAATGATGCAAATATATCAAGAATATGCTACTAGTAAACTAAGAATATTTAATCATATTGTTAATCATGGTTATATCAATTGGTTATGGAATTATTAGTTTTTTTTAAATGAGTTGTTTAATAGAGAAACCTATTAGGGTTTTAACAAATGTTACTACCAACAATAAACATAGTACATAGCTTGTATAATATATTTCATTCTATTGAGTACATAATACATTCATAAATATAGTTTTTCATAGTGCCTTATGGGTCATTAGAATAGTTTAAAAAATGTTATTAATGACGATAATAAACATCATAGGCTAGATATACGAGAGAAACACACATTCAAACATGACAACAAGATCTAATAATCATGAAGAGGCACAAAAGATAAATTTTGACCTATAAAATAGAAATGGCCAAAATCTAGATACTACTTTCACTAAGGCATTATAAAATTTAACATAGAGATATCAATGTTAATTCCTTCCAAAGTAATTAATCTAAAATATTAATTACTATACAAAAAAATGAGCTCATAAAATATCTGGCATGATAAAAAGGGTTTTAATAAAATATTCCCTATGTTTTGTCCTTATGAGGATAAAATTATCTCATTAGGCCTATTAACCTTAAATTTCAATTAAATTATGCAAACTAAGGAAGGTTTATCAAACCATAAGAGAAAATAACATAATACTAGATAATAATTTTGATTCCACCAATTATATGTATGTTCCATTTCCATTACCATGTATATTAGACTATAAACATTATTAAACAATAATTATAAAATTATTGAATATCAATAATAATTCTTTGAAATCAACTCTAAATAATATTGTATGTTTAAATGAATCCAATTCAATTTATCAAATTGAATGCCAAGACAAGACTTTACTAAATAGTCCTACACGATTGATTTTAATACTTCTCACACATAGGTATGAGTTTTTTTCAACCACATATTCATGTAAAATAATGAAATTATAATTTTAATAGTAAAGGCACAACATTAATCATTCCTTTCACATTACAATCTATAGCCAACATTGGCTTAAAAACTAGTTCACTACATAACTAGTAAATCAACAACCATCAAATCTCCATTCACAGTATTAATTATTGTAAGTTATTTAACAATAATAAATTATAGTTTCATTAATTTAATAAAATATATAAACTCATACATAAGTCAATATAAACAAATGGTATTTGATATAGAACATAAAAGTTATATTATATACCTTTTTTAAAAATGGGTTATAACTTATATAAAAATGCACAAAACTATAATGTAATCAATATATGATGCTAAAATTTAAGTAGTTATATGTATCCACCTTAATGCTTAACAACTAAAATAATTTATATTGGAAAGATTTAAAATAAATAAATAATGATACTAATTAATCCATGTTATGATTTAAGTCATCTTTCAATTCAAATATGGACTAAGATTTATATAGTGATAATGACTACTAGATCCATGAATCTAAAAACCAAGGTGGGATATGCCACCACTCATGTATGAACAATATAAGTATTGACCTTTTTATAATATAACCAAAAATACACAATAATAAAATAATGTCAAGTACATAGACAACAAATTCATAATAGGTACTACCATATTATACATGCAAAGACGTTTTTCCATAGAATTTGTTTTAACATGATTCATTATTTTTCTAAAATAAAATGCATGCTCACATAGATAGTGAACACTAAAATTGTCTTGGTAGGTTTTTACCTAGGGTATATCCTCATATGTGTGTACCTAAGTATATATATAGGGGTTTATACCCATATAAAGCATTAAAGCTATAGAGTATTCAACATACTTATTAAAACAACTCCTACACAAAAAACATACTAGGGAAGGAAATATAATATGCTTGAATTTGAGACCAAGTTTCACATTTTCTCCATTTGTTTATTTCTTTCTCTCCAAGTTGCCCTAAGTTGTGAAGGGTATTCATGGCCACTTAATAACTCATTTTTGGTTTGCCTTAGAATTAAATACCTAATGCATAAAAATATAAATATAATATCTTCAAGCTTATTTATATATAGTCTTTGACTTGGTGTATTCGTGGAGGGTCCCAAACTACCATTTTATCTTTCCACCATTCCCATGGCTATTACCAATTGTATTAGTGTAACCCTAGTTTTAAATATTAGCATGGTTTCCACGTTCTCCATGAATACTTATAGATTTCATTCAATCCTTTCATTTTTTACATTATACTTCAACTTATCAATACACTTACCATCCAACCCAAAACACTAAATGATCACTAAAAAAATACTCTCCAAACCCTAGCTAAATTATTGGGTCATTTGGCCAAACCAAATGTCAACAACACTATCATTGTGTTTCCAAGATATTTGAAATGACCTTGATATTTATGTCAAATATTTTTAATCAATATTAACCTCAATCAACATGAAAATTTTAAATAGTGATTTCATATAAACATGAATTAGGTCCAACGATCTTATTATGTTCATAATTTAACCAACAAGTCAATATGATAATAAATATGTTCCTATCAAAGAATTCAAACATGGATATTAATCTAACTTAATATCCTTAATAAAATGTACAAAAATCATACCTATGTCATATACGTACTATATTTTATGAATATAATGTTCTTAGTGCCTAAATCAAGGCTCAAGATTCCATGCTAAACTTATCATCATAACAATATTTCTAAACCTTATAATCTTTTATCTTTAATTATTGAAATAATATTCATACCTATAAAAACTAGAAGTTATGTTACTTGGTTCTACAAACTCAAATGGATTTATTATTATTAATTAACATCAACATAAATGTGGCAATCATAATTGGCTACAAGCCAATGAAGTTTGTTGAAATAAAATGTGACAAAATTCTTGATAGTCAAAAAGATAAATATCCTATTATAATGAATCTTTACTTATATTCTATGATTCTTGTCTTGGTTAACTATGGGTCAAAATGAGGATATGGCTATTTAAATCCCCAAAACTAATTTCTTGAAAAATAAGGTAAAATTTATTAGGGGTCCCTTTTTTGTCACCCTGGTCTTGGGCCTTTTATTCTCCTAAAATAATTGTATACAAAGCATGATTGTTTAGGTAATAGTTATAGTTTAAAATATAACATAAAACATAATTATAAATAAAATCATACTATGTAAATAATAATATTAAATATCAAAATAATTATAAAAATTAACATAATAAAAAGTATAAATATTAATAATTCAAAAATATCATTAACCTTAAAGGTCATGGTATTTAAATTTTAGAATGAGGTAGAAATAAATTTTTTTGACCTCCCATTTAACCAAAGAAAGTGGTGGTGTTGGTTGTTTGGATTGTAATACATGCCACGCCCCCACCATTATCAATTAAAATGTTGAGCTCACTCATATTTAGTGGCCATGTCATAACCATGGTGGTATATCTGCCTTAGCTAAATTTCACTGACACTTGGGTCTTTACTCACATGTCATGTGGTCATATGGAGGAATTTTGGCTTAATCTTAGGCCTACCCTATGTAATTTTTATAACCCTATAGGTAAAAGGGCATGTACAGAGGGTAAATTTCCTAAAAACTACTAATATTTAAAAAAAATATGCAAGTACTATACAACCCCCTAAATTTTGAAACAAATTTCTAAAAGTTATAAAATTTATGAATTTAAAATTAAAATTATCACTTAACATCTCTCAGATATCATGAAATAATAAAGGAAAGTGCATGCCCTTTTATATAGGATTTAATGTCATTTAGTATCCCTAACATTTAAAAATCATCAAATTTAAATTATGGATCTTAAAATTATTATGCAAAATGATACATAATTATGGATAATACCACCACATATAAAATTAATTATATAAAATTCAGGTGTATTTTATTAATTGTAAAACTAATAGGAAGTAAACTAGACCTTATGGGTCGAAGGGATTGTAAGCCAATTTGAACACTTATAGTGAAAATTGACTAATTTTATTTACATAACTATATTGAATATAATCTTGTTAATAATAATTTAAATTCAAATAATTTATTAAATAATAATATCCATAAAATTACAATTAAATCATATTTCGACAAGGGTATGAGAATAAGTACTACAACACTTTCAAGCTCAAATAATGTATTCCTATCTTTCTTTATCAGACCTTATAAACTAAAATTATTAAACTTAATGGCTTTCAATATCCAATTACAAATTTCCATAAACATTTACAAGAATTAGAGAAAAATAGTCTTTAAATCCAAGCACCAATGCACACCTTAATTCCAAACTAAGGGCTCACCTCCTATCTGTTAATATGATTATCAGGAGACTACCCTAGGCATACCCTAATCCAAGGATTCCCATCTTTGAGCATAGGTAAAATAAACAATTTGATGAAATTTAAGGGTGGGTAAATGGAAAACTGGAAATCTTAACCACATAACTTAACCTATCAAACCTCCCTACAAGTAAGGGGTTTCCATTGACACCCAATAAAGAACATAAGAAATAATTTTAACACACAAATTTAAAGTATTTAAAAACACATGCTAGCCAAAAAATATTTCAATATTGGATAAGACTCAAGAATCACCCATTTGGGATGATAATTTCTACTCTCCACCTAATGTTGTGGGAGAAATAGGATTTTGGCTAGCATGTGTTTTTAAATACTTGAATTTTTTGTGTTAAAAGTATTTCTTATGTCTCCCCTTGCCTAAATCCTTGTCCCTTATAATGGATCACTTTAAAAATATTATTTTTCTTATTTTCTAAACCCCATGTAATTGAAACATGTAGGATGACTTTGTAACATAGTTCCCATGCCAAAACCTAGCCAAAATAAAGCATACATCAAATACATAAGATAAGACCATTTAGGTTTTAAAAAAAAAGTTATCAATTCAAATAAATGGCTATAAAAATAATAAGAATAAAATGAGGTATTTTTTCATCTCCATGTACTAAGAGGGATGAAAACAACATGATGGCCATAGGTCCAACCATGGAAAACAATCAATAAAATGTTTCAAGCAAAATAGCTATACCAACCCTTTTAAAAATACTCAACAAGATAGGAACAAAAAATTTGAATAAAAGAATAATAAATACTTTCATGGGTGTAGTGTAAATGCCTACCTTGTTTCCTCCACTTATTCCTAATCAAGAACTCCTCCTACAAGTTCCTTTCTATAAGTAATCCTTCACTACTCCAAACATATTCATCTTCCTCAAGCTCAAGCTCTCCTCTTAAAATGAAAATAATGAACAAAATTTTCTTCCAATGATGGTTTTCCCTCCTCTTATAAAGAAATCACGTAAATAAAATGTCCAATTGGAAGGTGACATGTGTCACTTCCCATTCCATGGCCATTTCTTCAAAAGTATTCACATGTAATAACTTCTACAAACCTATGTGGGAAATAAAATCTCACCCATACTTATTATTCTCTCTTCCCCATACCATAAATGAGCACATTGGTTGTCATAATAGCTTATTTAAGACTCTAAAAAGGTCCAAGTCCTTCTCTTTCATCAAAGGGCCTTAAATACACCTATATATTTGATACTTTTTTACTACCTTGAAACCTTAGGTACATTTTTCCATTTGTTTTTTAGACAAGGGGAAACTTAATATGGTTTCTTATTCACCTTTATGACTCACTAGAAGGTTAAATAACTTATAAAGTATGTTAAAGGGGTGTGAATAGTGGAAAGTGGGTGACAAATGTTAAAGACACAAACCTAATTTACATGAAAAAACTAAGATTATATTTTATTAAGGTATCATGTGGAATACAACTCAACTAATACTATTGGTACACCCATGACTAGTGTAGTCCTAGTTTCCTTGCATGACCAACTATAACCTAGAAATCATTTAACCTGCTAAATTTTTCTACCCAAGATAGCTGAAGTGACTAGATATAATAATCTAAAGTAACATTTATCCACACACAATGCATACATTAAAACCATCCCAAACATAACATCTCAATAATCATCATGAATTAATATCAATGTGTTAGCATCCAAGCATCCATAGCTCTTTTCACATGATAAATAAGTACTTGATATAAAAATAAGATAATACAATATCCATCTCAAAGAACAATTGAAATCATCTACAACTAGCATATGAAGAATACTCATAAGAAAATAATAACATCGAGTATATAAAACCCATTGTTTTAATCATAATATAATAAAAATCATAGTGTGCCCCAAATAATATATAGAGTTCATCACATTAGGTTATGCCAAGAAGTATCTTCTTGAAATCACATTAAGTCTTATTAAACCTTGAGTATCTTGTTTTACTAGCTTATCACTTAACCTCTGATATTCCAAATAAGTAACATATAAATCATCAAAGAAACTCATGGCTTAACTTTTAAAAAAAAGTCTCTTGATCTATTGAATCATAACTCAATTTAATATTTACTTAGATTTTTCCACTATTTAGATCTCAACATTAGGTCCTCCAATCTCATATAAATTGTCATCAAAGTTTAGACTTAAAACCCTACTTTCTTTAGGATAGTCTTGTAAGTTAAATATAAGCCTAGTTGGATCAAAATTAATGATATGATTTGAATAAATAATTTATAATACCCTAACTAACTTAATCCATCCTCAAGGCATAGACAAAACCTTTTCAAAGAGATAATTTTCCCAAATAGCATTTCAAATTTGTCAACAATTCAATTTTTTGACTTTATAGTTCTCTATTAGGCCTATTTATAGGTTTCTAACATAAATAGACTAGAAATAAATTTTTTAAGATATTAAATAAGGTTTATAATATTCATAAATGCTTAAAATTCCCTAAATATACCTTCTTTATATTTACTTACCTTATAATTCTAAGAAAATGGAGGAAAACCACTTAACTAGCCTGTTCAAGGCCTCCATTAGGTCTAAAAGAACACAAACAAATATAGTACCATATGTGCAACACTAATAGTATTAAAACCTATCAAATATTTTAGATTATATTCCAATATATATAATCACCAAGTTTTTTGATTTTTCATTTGGTTGAATATCTTAATATAACTCTTTTTCTATCAAAACCCTAACTCAAGGTTTAACATACTTGTACAGGCCCAAGATCCATAAAAATTTGATATCTCAAATTTAGATTTGTTTCATTGGGAAACCTCTCTCCAATATTCCTACATCTTCTCCAATGGTTAGACTATCATAAAAAATATTTTACCTTGTTAGAAACACCTCTGTCCACTAACTTTGAAGGTTTTATAAGAGGGTTTAACACTTGAGAGACAATAAATTGAATTTAATTATTCCCTAAATACTTATTTCATTTTTATAGGATGTTCAACATCTTTATTAATCTTTCCTTGTCTATTTTCAATCACCATGAATTTTGAAATACATAGATAAGTCTTATTATAGATGACTATGCTAGTAGAAGACTATCCCATGCCTACAAATTAGAAATTTGATCTTCACATATGCTCAAAGAAATCCAAACCATAAAAACTTATCATAAACATTCAATAATTTATGATATATTACTTTGAATCAATAATATCTTTGTTTATTCATTAGAATACTTACATAAGTATCTCAGACTTGTATAATATTGAATGTCCCATGTCTACATCTAGAATTCTCTCTCTTGCATATTATAGACTCACTTTTATCTCCTTAATTTTTTTACAACATGAGGATCCATATACATAATAAATACCTCACACTTTTATTCATCATATTTTCCTCTTTTTACATATAGTTTTCATACTTACTTGTATACCATGACAAACCTTCTTCTCTTTTCTAACACCTTTTATACCTACCCTCTTTCCTATTTATGTATATCCTTCTTAATTATCTCTTATTAAATTAAATCAAACTAATATATACATATTAAATGGTATTTATTCGGTTTTGTTTCACAAATATTCCAAAAATCTCTCTTCACCCTTATCTCCAACTAACATTCTTCTTTTAGCTTTTTCTAACATATAAGGCTTCTTCTAGATAGTTAAGGAGGTAGAATAATATTTTAAATATGTCAATATATCCATAATAAAATTACCATAATATCCATGTCCATCATAATTATCCTTAACCCTTACAAGGCTTCATAAGAAATTCAAAATTTTAAATTGTTCATTTTGGAGGGAAAACTCAAACTATGCTAACTTAACCTATTATAAGAAAAATTAAGAGTCAAATGTCTTATTATTGATCATATAAGCCTTCTTATATCTCTTGAAAAATAATATCAAATATAATTTATTTATTTTATATTATTTAATTGAAACATATCCTGATGCTCCTATATCAAATTCCCGTAATTGGAAATATTTGAGATCCTACTCAAATGAAATTCTTGATCCTTATTTCAATTATTATAATATTTTGGTACCTTATCTTATTGGTTTAATTCCTTGAATAATGACTCCACCTACTTGAATACATATTCTTCCATACTTTCACATTCAAAGCTAAAATCATAATCACTTTTAAAAACTTGAGGCATCATTATCCCTTCATTTTTTGTCATCTTCTTTATGAATTGTTCTTAAATTATTTCAACATCATGTTCTTGACTTAAGATCTTAAAAAAATATAATTAAACTTATTTAATATCTTCCTCATCTCTTATGAGGTTTATGTCTTTTGATCCTTACATGATTTGATGCCAAATCAACTGTTCTTATATAGTATACTATGATATATCTTCATTTAAAACTTATTTGTCTTTAAATTATGCCAATAGAGACACCTTTTACTATTGAATATTAAGGTTACAAGAATGTTTTATGTGATTCATATTTTTATTCATATTAACTGAGTATACATAATGAATCATCTCCCTTCTTAAGCCAAACACCTTCACTATCTTATATTTCTACATTCATATCAGCAAAAATAGTGTTAGAGTCAAAAAAATTAGTCCATTGACACTATTCAAGTGATCCTTGAGTAAAAACTAATCATTAATATTTTCCTTCTTCATTTATGTCTTCATTAAGACATTATTATTCTTGAATATCTCCTTCTCCAAGCATTTACCCTTCCTTAAGGTAGTAACTTTCTACACCTTAATACATTTCTATCAAATCAATTTCATCTTCAACATAAGAATGTTGTTCATGATTTAGTTTCATTACGCTCACAATATTTATGTCATAAATCTAGGCTTATCCTTCATTAATCTTTATAATTTCATACAGACATGATAAGAAATAATTAGGTCTAAAAATTTGAGGCTTATTTTCCTCTTTCTTCTTTTCCTTAGGTTGTTTTGATAACATCCTTAGTTTTCTTATTAGTTTTCTATATTATTTATATTTATTCCTCCTTTAAATAATCTTTCTAAGAGGACACTAAACCATCTTCTTGATCTTATGGATAACTTTTTCATGATTCCCCCAAGACTTTCTCCATACCTACCATGATCAACCTCATCTTAACTATCTCCTTTTCCATATCTATCTCTCTTTTCTTTACAAATTTTAATCTCTCCATATTATCTTAGTGTCAAATTAATTCATCTAAGCCCCTTCATATTTTCTCTTTATCAAGTATAATTCACCTTGCTCTCTTCTTAATACCTCACCTAAGCTTTGTCTTCTTCTTTCCTGGCCTTTTGGTATCTCGAGTACTTTGCCTTGGACTTTAATATCTTTTGAGATTATAATATATCTATCTTCTTCACTTATCAACCTTGATATATTTTAGGACTTTCCACTCAATCTCTTTTTCCTTTTCTCAATTTAATGTTTCAAAAAATGTTCTTTCCTCTCTTTATTGTTAATATCATTCAATCTTTCTAAGCTTTTTCACTTTTTATCTACAACTTGGTAAGTGTAATATGCAATTTATATAAATTATTAACTCTTCAAGAGATTATCCTTGCTCTAATACCAAATTTGATGACAATAAGGATCTTATTTAAATAAAATTAAGTATTTGTAAACCTTGTGTATCTTATTTTACTATATTATCACTTAACCTCTGATATTCCTAAGAAGTAACATATAAATCATCAAAGAAACTCAGGCCTTACCTTAAAAATATATGCTTCTTATTATTGATATATTGACTCATATCTCAATTCAATATTTAATCAGACTATTCCACTATTTTCATCTTAACATTAGGTCCTCTAATGTTATATAAATAGTCTTCAAAATTTAGACTCAGAACCCTGCTTTCTTTAGGATAGTCTTGTAGGTTAAATCTAGGCTTAATTGGCTCAAAATTAAGGATATGCTTTGAAAAAATAATTTATAAGACCTTAATTGACTTAATCTATCCTCAAGACATTGATAAACCCTTTTCTAAGAGAGAAAATTTCCTTAATAGCATTTGTAATTTGTCAACAACTCAAAATTATGAGTTTCAAGGTCTCTATTAGGCTTATTTACAGGTTTCCAACACAACTAGATTAGATTTTTTTTTAAAAATATAATAAATAAGGTTTATAAAATTAATAAACACTTATAATACCCTAAGTACACTTTATTTGTCTTTATTTACCTTATAATTCAAATAAATTAGAGAAAATCCACTAGACTAACCATGTTTTAGGCTTCCATTAGGTCTAAAAGAACATAGTCAGCTATAATATTATCCATACAATACTAAAATTATTTAAGACTCCAAACTATTTTAGATTATATTCTAATATATAAAATCACCAAGTTTTGTGTTTTTCATTAGTTAAGACTCTTTATATAACTCTTTCTATCAAAACCATAATTTAGGATTTAATAGACATGTGTAGGCCCAAAAGCCTTCAAAAATAGATTTATTGAATTTATATTGGTTTAAAACCATTTTAAAAATAAATAAACCTTTCTCAAATCTTCCTTTATGTTCTCTAATGGATATAAAAACACAACCAAACTTTTACCCTACTAGAAACACCATTATTCACTAACTGTGAAGGGGTTTTTAGAGGGTTTAACACCTGAGAGATAACAAATTGAATTTACTTGATCCATAAATATTTATAAATCCTTATTTCACCTTTTTATGATTCCCAATACCTTTATTAATATTTAATTGTGTATTTTAAATCACCATGCATTTTGAAATACATAGATAAGTCTCATTCTAGATGATTGGTTGGTAAAAGATTATCCTAGGCCTACAACTTAGAAATTTGATCTTCAAATATACTAAGATAACCAAACCATAAAAAATTATCATTAATATTTAATAATATAGTATATATGAATTGGAATCAAAATTCTCTATGTTTATTCATTAGAATACTTATAGAATTATCTCAAACTTGTATAATATTGAATGTCCCCTATCTACGTCCATATTTTTCTCTCTTGCATATTATAGAGTCACTTTTCTTTCCTTAGATATTTTTGGAACTTTATAATCCATGGAAATAATAAATATCACACAATTTCATTCAACTTTTTTCCTTCTATTACATATAGTGTTTAGACCTACTTACAGACCTTGATGGACCTTCTTCTCTTTTGTAAGGCCTTTTCTACCTATTCCCTTTCCTACCTATGTACATTCTTCTTCATCAAATCTTATTTAATTAACTCAAAATTATATCTATGTATTGATAGGTACTTATTTAGTTTTGATCTATAAATAGACCAAAAATATCTCTCTTCACCCTTATCTCTAACTAGCATGCTTCTTTTAGCTTCTTCCAACAAAGAAGGCTTCTTCTAGATAGTTGTTTAAGTGGATTCACCGTTACACAGAGGTAAAATAATATTTAAAATATGTCATTAAAATCCCTTATAACCCTTCTATAATATCCATGTCCTTCTAAATTATCCATAACCCTTTAAAAGCTTCATATGAAATTCAGAATTTTAAATTCTTCATTTTAGAGGGAAAAATAAACTATGTTAACTTAACCTATTCTAGGATAAATGAAGAAACTAATGGATTTTTATTGATCATATAAGCCCTCATAGATATGTTTAACACTAAGATAAAATACAATTTATTGTATGCAAATTATTGAAATGAAGCATATCTTGATGTTCCTACATCATAAGGACAAGTGTAACATAACAAAAAGTCCAAAAAATAGCAATCTAAAAATTGGGCCTCATTATTCATATTTGGCTTGATGGTTTTTCTTTTGAGTGGGGTTTTTTATATTTTTATACTTTATAGTGGTTCCTCAAATATTTTTAAATGTATTACTTAGTGAAATAGACTTTATATATAAGTTATAAATAGGAATAAGCTTAGGCTTGATGTGTTTATATAAGATATTATTCAAGTAATATACTTCCTAGCTAACATGTGAAACATATGGGTTGACCTAAGTGAAGGGTTTTAATTTTTAAAATATCATTTTAATGACATGCAAATAAATATAGCATATGTGGACGATTTTGGTAACTAGATCCATTTTACTATCACTAAAAATGTCTAGGATATAAGAAATAATGATCTAGGATTAGGTGACAGTCTACTTAGGATAATTAATAGTTTAGGCACTAAACAGGGAGATCATTTATGTGTATTAAAAAAATAAGGAATTTTAATCCTATATGAAATTAATTGGTTGAGAGATAAGGTGATTAAAAATTCACTAAAAATTAGAGATAATTTTTTTTATTTGCATACATACAATTAAATATCTATGTATTTGTAATTTCTAAAAAAAAAAATTAATTTTTTTATTTGATCTCCTTTTAATTCATGTGCACTTGCATAGTACTTTAAAAAAACTTTTAAAAAAATTATTCATTTTTAGCATAGTTGTAGTTCATTTAATTACTTTAAAAACATTAATTTCAAAACAAACAATAACATTTTCACCTATCAAAAATTTATTCATTTGAATTAATTAGCCAACAAAATCAATAAAGACTACATTTCTTAAAATATAACAAAAACTAGCCATATAACTTTCAGGAAATCAAAAACAAAAAGTAACAAAAATGTCAAACATCAACCAAATGTTTAATTTCCATTGGATGATTCTCCATAAAATATATAATATTTCCATGAGTTACTACCCCACATACTATCACAAAACACACAAAGTGACATAGACTTTGAGCTCTGGTTGTAATTTTTTAACTCAACATCATTGCCAAACGTAATCATTAGCAAATTAAACATCTTAGACAAACAAACAAGGTTATTTTAAGCCAAACTAGATAGTATGATTCACCTATTATTTAAACAAGATATGAACCTTAAAATATGATTTAAATCTTCATTTTATTTGTGAAAAAAAATTATTGGAGAACCCAACCTGATAGAATTGATCAAATACCAAAAGTGATTTATCCCAACTTCAACTCATTAAGGAGAGAAACATTAATAAATAACTATTTTATTTTATTATTTAAGGATTAATATTCTATATAAATCTCACCATTCCTTAATTTTACACATTAAAAAAATATTGGTAATTATTTAAATTATTTGGTATAGAAATATCTATACCATAATAAAAAAATTACATGTTCCCACTAAAGCATCTCAACCAGACTATCTCATCATGTCCAAAAAACTCAAAATAATTATCCAAAACATTATTTTTTATATATTGCATCATTCATTTTCATTCATCTCACCCCAATTTTGTTAACTTAAGTTTGCAATGAATGCTCATCACTATCCATGAATACAAATCTAGTTAACTCGGTATGAAAGGCTTGTCTTCTTGCATTTTTTTTTATCCATATTTTTTTTCTCTTCCATTTATTTTATGTGTGTCTACACAAAATTATAATGTTTTTAGAGAATAATTTTACAATAATTTAGGACTTGATTATTTTTCAAGCATTCAAACCCAAAATGAACATTCGTTATGTAGTTGGGTTAACACAAAAAATGAAAACAATGAAAATCCATCTCCATCTCATAGATCTTTTCCATTTATAATACAAACCAATTATTTTTTGTTGTCTAATAGTTATGGGATTCTTTATATACTTTAATTAATAACATGATTCAAATGACATGACCTTATCTAGTGAAGGTGAATTGTATCCATATATTTTAACTAGACCCTAAATCAACTTACAAATTCCTAATGTTGAGAGAATGGAAAGATTTGATTAGTAGAGTGAAAGAGTTATCACTATAATATAGAGGTTAGATATTATATAATTACCTCCACCATCTCATATCACTATCCAATTTACTTTTACACCACTTGAAAAACTAAAGGTTCCCCCTAATCATCAAGTAGAAACTAGTTAATCTTGGGTAACACCCTCTTCCCTCAAAGCATCCCATGAGAGAGGCCTCCAATCCCACCACTAATTATAATCTAAATGAAATTATCTCCATATTTATATGATGCATGTTGGACCTATAGATCATTTATATTCTCTTCTAACTAGTCCTTCAAATCAAGGAATGGGCCCAAATTTCAACAATCAAAATTGTTCTTTTTCCATCATAATTTCAATAGCATCCTACTCACCTCCTTAATATCAACCCACCTCCCTTCAAACTAGTTTTATACCTAACAAATATTTGGGAGACATTTTTACTTTTTGTGTTCCTCATGTATAAAAAAACGTGTATTCACCTAATCATCTTCCCACTCATATTCGATTGGTACCTCTTTTTCATATGTTTCTAAAAATAATATGGAATCCAACACACCACCACCCATGATCTTCCCCAACCAAATACCTAGAGGTACACTATAAAAATATGCTCCACATATATATTTATCAATAAGAACACCTAATTCAAACCCTTTAACACAATATTTTCACATTTTTTCTAAGTCAACACATCCATATAATTATTTTGACATATTATCTTCCACCCACTCGGACGACAAATTTATCCCCTGGTGGTTTCATGCTGATGTCTTATCTGACTTTTTCTTCCTAATACTATTACAATACTTATTAATTAAACTTTATATAATGGATACATCTATTTAATAGCTCAATGATCCTCTCAACCACATAATTTTATGGGTCTTCCTACCATTCCCACTTCTTAAACTTCTCAGATACATGGGAGAATGGGATCTAAATGTGCATGTCAAGGCATACACCATGGAAAGTTTAGATTTGAAACCTTAGAATGGAGTGGTGGAAAAAATTCCATAAAAACCTTCAGTTAATTTCACTAAATTTTTATTAACATCTCTCTTAGGCTTCAATACATTCTTGATAACAACTCATGGTGGTATTCGTTAAAGTATTTGATATAAAAAAGTTGCTCGTCTAGAATATGAGAGTTTTTACACACTAAACAAGAGTCCAATGAGTCTACTTGCCACTTCATTACAAGGTTGAAATAAGTATTTTTTTCCTATTCTAATTCCTTTCATGTGGATCAAAGAGAGTTCTGTGATATTTTCCTCCACTCTTTTAATAAATAAAGTATATAACAAATTGATAAATCCCCTTAAAGATTATATGAATAAACAATAATGAGTGTACTCATAATTGATCAAGTGGATATAGATAGTGGTCATAGAACCTTCAATTCCAATGGATGAATTTTTATCCCCAACCAAAATAGTGTGGATATTATCATAATACCTATAAAAACTATAGTAATTAAGGGCCCAAGGTTCTAAACCATAGTTTAAATCCTACCACATATAGCATGATAGATCAATAAAAAATACTAATGTTGTGAATAATAATTAAATAAAAATGTAATAAACAATAATTGGGGTGGGATAAGTCCAAACCCTACACCTATAATTCATGTTATAGACTTTAACAATCCACTACCTCATGAGCATTAATACCAATTTTCATAGTAGAGACCAAATATCCAATATCAAAAATAACAACCAAAGGTTCAGTTAGCAAAACCAAAACTAACATCTAGGAGATTATAATCCCAATTTTTGTTTCCTCTTCTATTGGATCATTATCGATGATACTCATGCATGTAGGGAATATAAAAATTTCATTCAAAAATTTCATTTGGACCAATTATTATATTGATTTTGTGATTAAATTGAATTAAACCTAGTCAAATAAATAGCTAAGTAGATTGAAATGGATAATTAAATGAACATTCAACCATACATTTCCCTTACATATAGAATTTTTTTTAACAAATATGGTTTTAGACAAAATCATGAAAAAGGATGGGAAACTTATCTTTCATGAAGCCTATTAGCTATGTTTGACTATGTTTAACCCGTAAGATTCATTCCACATTATCAAATATGATTTATTAACTATAATTTTTAATTTGGACACTATATCAGGGAACTCCTTTCCTATAGTCTTTTCCACTTGATTTGATACCTTCAAGTCTAAGATAACCTTTTTTATATATGGGATCCTCTATCACATATCTATGTTCAAAATATTAAACCTATATTTTTCATTCTTATCTTTAAAATTATAATGAAGTATTACACACAAGAATCTCATAAATAAAAAATACAAAGGGAAGAAATAGGGAAAATGAGATATGTTCGCACTATCCTCAGAACTCATGTTTTCCTAAGTGTTGAATGCATATCCCCAATGGTAAGGAATTAATATTGATGTAGTTTTCCCTTAGGTAATGTACATAATTTATGAAGAAAAAATGTGTATCTAAAATTCTCTTCACTTAGGCCCTCCTCTTGGTCAAATCATGAAATCTAGGTGCGGTATGCAAAGATTATTGATATTCTTTATTATCTAGTGCTAAAATATAAGTTATTCCTATAAAATTTCTTATGGAACCATTTAAATATAAGACTCCTAATTTTTAATTTAAAAAACTTATTCGCTTGCTAACTAACTTAAACAAAGTTAAAATGGCTATAAGAAGAAAACCAAAAAGGAAGGGACATAAAAAACACTCTAGAATGGGTGTTAGAAACCAACATTGGTATAGACACTAGAGAAGTGATCTATTGTCCCCCATGACACTCTTTTCCAAAATGGAAAAAATTAGGGTGACTCAAAAAAAGAGCCAAGGGACACTTTTAATTTGTCAAGGAGTGACATGGGAGCACTGGGAGTGCAATAAGAGAGATAAGATAGTGAAAATGCCAAAAGAGTGAAAATGACCAAAATGACACATGTGAATAATATTCTTGAATCATCACTAGGAACCTCAGGTAAAAAAGTTACAAAATACATAGTACTTATGTTTATTTGACCAAACTTGGGTGTATACATCCCCCCCCCTTTTTAATCTAGTAATGCAATAAAAATGAAAGTACTAGAGTAAAAGAGAAATTATTTACCTATGATTACTTATGAATCACGTGCTTTCTTGTAATTATTAATTTCATGGGTTTTATTTGATCAACCCAAGTGGAGAAAAGATGATCTCTAGCCTTGCTTTATTTTTTCACATAGAATTGAACAAGAGTTTGAGTAATGCCTATGAAGATGTATCCATAATATAGATGCCCTTGTATTAAATCTAGGTAATAAATTATGTTGTGATGAAAAAAATATGCTTTACAATACTCTAATATTTGGATATATATGTGCCTAAAATTAAAAAAACTATTGTCCAACCTTAGCCCCACACAACTTGAATAATCTGGATCTGATGTAAAAATTCTAAATCAGCTATTATAGATGGCTATAAGATTCATTATGATGTAAAAATGGTGAAAAATCTATTATAATATTTATTTTAAACTGATTCTAGTGTATTAACATATATAATTACATACTTATATCATCCCATATATAATCTGGTGCAAAAAATTGAGATATGATGAATAGTGTACCATACAACGTATCCCTAATTTAATAACTAATTAATTGAGCCACATAATATAAACAATAAATATATATTATAAGTAGTAAAAAACATAGATAATTGCATGGTTTGATATTATTTATATATAAATTAGTGCAAAAACTAAGAGATGAAAGACATGTTCCATGCAACATGCCCCCAATCTAATATCTAGACAAACTGAGTTATATAATCTAAGTAATAAAGTTATACCTATGTGCACTTGAATTATATGCATTCCCCCATTATTATAATTTGTGTAAAATTATCTATGTAATTTTTTTAAATATTATAATAAACTATTATAATTGTGACAATTTAAATCATTTTCCTATGTGTTTCTGAGAATGTGAGCCAAATATAAGTAACTATATAAATATAAATCATTATGTAAGTTTGAGTGACTGAGTAAATGTAAATCACTATGTAGGTTTTATTAACTAACTAAATTTGAATAATTATGTAGGTCTGAGTAACTGAGTAATTCTAAATCACTGTATAGGTTTGATTAAATAAATTTGAATCACTATGTAGGTCTAAGTTACGGAGTAAATTTGAATCATTGTGTAGGTCAGAGTAACTAAGTAAATCTAAATCATTATGTAGGTCTGAGTTGTTGATTAAATTTGAATCAATATGTAAGTATAAGTAACACTATGTCTAAGTAGATATGAATAGTACATATGTATTCCCACTTTTGGTGAGAGAGATGAAACTATTCTAAGGGGGTCAAACCCAAAGTGATAACTAGTAGGATGGGATTTAATAGTGAAGTAGATAGCATAAGATTCTTAGAATGGATCAAATGATTATGGGTAATAAATTTATTTTGGATTAATTTTTTTATAATTTAACTAGCAATAGTAGAATTTGTAAGAGGCATAGAGTACCGGTTACCATGGTGGCAAGTGAATAGGTATATGAGTGAGACATATATGGTATAAAAGGTGTCAATATTTTGTTTCATGTGGAAGAAATGGTTTTGGGATCAGAGTTATGGTTTGGAAGATATTTTGAATTAAAATTCTAGGTATACATGGTTAAATAATATGGTATTAATACCTTAGTAGTTTGGCATACACAAAAATTATCTTTATGAGTTGTTTTGTCATAGGTTTTTATTCATTTGTAGTATTTTGAGAATTTGAAAAATTGAATGTAGAGTGCGTCAAAGATGCCATGAAAGATAGTGATCACATGCACATGCTACGAATAGGTAGATGCCCTTATCTAGGTTGATGAAAAGGTTAAATTGGTAATTAACTAAAATTGGTCTAATTGATTTATTTGAAAACTATTTTTATTTTAATTTTTGTCAAATTATGGGACATATATTATGATTTTTCACCCTAAAATGCTCATGTTCATCTTGTGGCACTTATGTCCTGGATGCAATGCTCTTATCCAATGTATAATACTCATGTCCAACTTTATATTCCTGAAGATGTTGTTTTAGTCCTCGTTATATTAGTTTTAAATTATATTCTAAGATTACATGCCATGTTTATTTCAATACAGTTTTTATGATGGCTGTTAATTACTAACTATTGTTATTTGGTTGTTTTGATTTTTTTCATTTGGAGATACATAGTAGAGAGTTACATGGAGGATAGATGATGGATAATATTTTTGAGATTCCCTTGTTAGATGAGGAGAGTTATATTATTGATAAGGCCATGTTAGGGTATGTGGGTTGGCTAGATCTCATACCTTGGGATTATCATATGATGAATGCATTAGAAAAGTAGTGGATTGCAAATATGTGCACATTATAGCTACCTACTGGGGAGATGATTATTACCTTATAAGATGTGTGGAAGATAGTATGACTTCCTTTGACTAGTATGAGAGTAGTGATTTAGGATGCTATGGGGGATAGGGATATGGATAAATCTTGCATATATTTTAATGGCATTTCAAATGTTGAGCATGATATAGGGAGTGAGTCAATTTTTTTATTATCTATGACTATATTATCAGATGTTCAACAATTATAAAAGTTCTTGGTTATTTTACTGGAATCATCTATAGATGTGGATGGGAGTAGTGTATCTATATCATATTAGATACATAGAAATGTCCAGGACCTAGAGGATGATGTTGGCTCACTTGTATTCTAGTCTATATAGGTTTACTTAGGAGTATTTTGGTAGTGGAATTAGTTTGGTTACAATATTTAATTGTTGGGCCTATAAGCCTATAGAGATTACACAACTAGTGGGGATGCCACATCATGAGTGGGAACATCAATAGGTGTTTGTGGAGAGGTGTGATAATACTACATAGTTATGATATTATAACACCATGTAGTGTTAGCAGATACTAGATCAGGTGACTAATAGTGATATTATTTAGAGACATATAGACATTAAGCTGTGTGGTTAGAAGATAGTGTACAACTATGTCAAATTCATTTTAATTATTTACTACATAATTTTTGAATGAATGTGTATGATCACTTATAGTGGGATCAAGTGATGAGATATTTTGGGCTATGTCAAGATGTGCCCCCATCTCTATGGGTGTGGTTTAGGAGCAAAAAGGCTCTAATGAGACTAGGAAATAAAGAGAGGCCCTCGGTAGTGAATCTGATACTAAAACCTATAAACAAGAGGGATCTCGAGATAGAGATCCTAGATGTGATAATGTGGGGTATATGGATGCATACATATCATGATGGAGACACCATAGATTTACTCCATTGTTCCTAGGGGATAAGTTTTAGTTGATGATGCCCTAGATCCTGAACCTATAAGGATGTTTAGAGGTATGAATATTATTAGGTTACATTCTATATTTGATATTTTTATAAATTTATAATGATTCTAATGATATGTGTTGATTAATGACTAATCTACATTTATTTATATGTTGGTGTAGTTGTTGAGAATTATTAGAAGGTGATTTTTGAGTCAACACTACATGAGTTGACATAACATGTTACTAATGATGTCATGGAATATGGATTGATTGAGTGAGCTATGGTAGATTCTAGTGTGCACACACAGTTATTAGACAGAGCAGTGATTATCATTGTGATGTATGTGCAAGTGGAGATAGAGATATGACATGAGAGTTAATCTAAGTAAGCAAGGGATTCCCCCACCTAATATTATGTGTGTATTATGTCTTAGGTTACTAGATGAGTACATCTGATTATAGTGAGATAATGTTTATGTAGAGGCATTAATATAAGTATATGTAGATAGAGATAAGAGACATAGGTCATGATCTAATATTTGATGTGTTTTTAGGGCCTCAAGTTTTAGGTCTCATGTGGCTAGTGATACAGAACTTATCAAGGAGGTATGTCATCTAGACCATACTCCCATATAGAATGATGTACTTTTTATAGCATTAGATATAAAATTTTCAATATATATAGATATGATATATTTTTACATGCTTATATTTTAATAATTTTATGTGATTATAGCATTGTAAATGTTTGAAGTGATATGTGACTGACTTTTTTAATTACATATGTTAGAATGGTAGTAATGTGTCTTTGTAATGGATTACTTATGAATGGTGTATGAATTAATTAAAAATGGAAAAATATTCCATCCACCTAGAAGGAAAAATGAACTTTGAACCATACTTTTTATTCTATGTAACTGGATGATTATACGTTGATGGTGATATTGCTATGGGCATATTTGTATTAGGAATCTATGTATGATTGATTACAAAAATATGTATTGTATTTTTCACTATGAATCTTGGTTGAGTCAACTTTAATTATGTCACCACATTATTGTAGGTTGGTCTAACTTTTTGTATTGGCTACTATTTATATTGAATCTATGGTGTAATAGATTTTGCATAATTAGGTTCTCTAGAAACCTCATTATTTTCATAATGAGTAACCATTAGTTCCCTAGTAGGAACATCTTGGGATAACTTGGTTATGTAATAATGGGATATGTGATAATGAGGATAAGGAGACCTAGATGGATCCTTCCCAAATGTGATAAGGCCTTTATCAACATGTTATTCTATTTGATCTTTGAGTGCACAATAATCATTATCCCAATGACCATTGATGTGATGATAATTTCAATATGGTTGATTCTTAGATTTTTATAGATGGTATGATGGATAATAATGAATAGGATGAAGTTTTATCATCCTCCTATCTAATAGTATCAATAAAACATTATGATTCATATCTCTAAATTAATCAAACTATATGGGTTATCTCTTGGTATATTGCATTCTACTCACTATAGGAATTAGTATTTAAACTAATTATTCTCTTTGTTGAATAATTTAACTTATGGTTTGTTTTCCAATATTTAATTTTTAATAGGTGGATTAGGTTCTTGAACAAAATTGTATGACTCTATGATAATGGATTTAGATCAAAATCTACCTCTATATTGACCTTGACTAGTCCTAGTTATTTCTATAATGCCATAGTTATATGATAAATATGTTGAAATTATTTAGTTTTTTTATATATTAAATTTTCATAAAGGGGAAATATGAGGCCTCTAAATAATATATATTATATCTCCAAATTTGTAGGGTGATATATTAATTTCTACATACATCACTTAAACCATATTTTTTAGTCACTAACTATATTTAAGTCATCTTAATTTAATGAATGTAATGTCTCATATGTGACTCTAGGTCACTTGTTTTAAATGAAATTCATAATAAATATGTTTTCTAACTCAACATATCTATGTAATGAGTCACTAGGTAGTGACTGATGAAACCAAGTCAATGCTTCACCCTCTAGGCTCTTAGGAAATAATTATAATGGTTTCAAACTACCAGTACACACATCCATAGATTTATTATAAGCTTTGAGATGAAATTAATAATATTTGTTTACATTAAACTTAGGAAATATTGGTATTTAATTTTTTTTCGATAATTGTGTCAAGAATCTAGAACAAGAAACATACTCTAACTCCACTATTAGGATCTAGGAAGCACAATTGATTACCATGTACAAGCAACTAAATGTGGAATTCGACCAGAATGCACAAGTAACTAGAATTTAGAAATAACACAAAATATGAGAGACAATACCCAATTGTATTAATACTCTTCTAGAAGGAAATACAACAAAGAAGATGCCACAGTCTTCTTCCTTACACACCTCTAGTGCTCCCACACCTCTAGGGCATAAACAATAAATCTCTTCAAGAGCTCACTCTCTCTCTTACGGTCCCAACACACAACTCAAACACAGAGTTGGTGTTCACCTCCAACTAGTTAGTATCACTATTACTAGTACCACTAGTTAGTATCACTACTGCTAGTACACAAGTGCTCCATGCACTCCAAATCTGAGTACTCGACGCACTCCAAGTACACAATCATACTTTAGGTAGATCTCCCTAATCTTGCACCTTGATATGTTGCTATCACCTTTGATCTTGCTACCCCGTAGAGCTCCTTTGACCTCGCACACACACACCTACAAATTAATGATCTTACTTACCATGTAGATCTCTTTACACCCTGAAGAACCCTTGTCCTTGCCTCACCAATTCCTTATGATTCTCCAAACCAGTACCCTGGTGGATCTTCTACCTTATCTTGCAACAACCTGCAGATCTCCCTGATCATACACACTCGACACCCCTATGGAACTAGGAGGAGTTACCCTTGCTCTCTTCACTCTCAGAAGGAGCTAACCAAGCTCAACTCAAACTAGAACAAATTACAATACAACCCATGAGTCTATTATATAGATCTCATGTAAACAATAATTAGACCTCTAATTACAATAATTAGATCCATAGCTCAAGACTAAAATTAGCCTTTCAACATGCAAACAACTAGTTCATTAACAAACTATTCATGTAATTGATAGTTTTAGAACTACACAGGCAACTGACATTAGTCCCTATCTGCCTGGAGATGACCGACGTCAGCCGATCCCTTATCGATGTCAGTTTGCTCTGCACTGGATATGACCAACATCGATTGATCAGACTAACACTTATTGCTCTACAACTTAGTAACCTCTCAACAACCTCCTCCATGTTTGCATCAGTGAAGCTTTTAGCTCGATAACCTAATAATCTCCCACTTGGAGATAAACAACTCCACTATACCTGTACCTATACCCCATCTAATCTATTTCCTAGCTTGTATCCCTCTTCAAGCTCAATATTGAAGACCAACCACCACACAACCTGTGATGCAACACCTGTCATCCAAGTAACTTACCAAATCTAAAGTAATTGACCCTGCATAACATGAATCCCTACTGCTGGTCCCTCTCAGATACCTGAGAACCCACTGAACTACTTTCTAGTGCTTCCTTCCTAGATTGACTACAAACTTTCTAACAGCTCCCACTTCATGGGCAAACTTAGGTCCAATATGCATGTACTTAACCTCATCATGTGAATCAGGACACTGTTCATAGAATTGTCCAACCCATCAGTGTGCTAACTAGTTTCACACAATCATCCAGAGACAAAATCAACCTATGATCTTCCATGTCTTTAGAACAACTTATGCCAAAGAATTTTGCTCCTTCAAATTCTTCATGACATACCTCTGAACTAACTTTACCTTTAGCTTAGAAAAAAACCTTGTATGTGTAACCATGCATCAAGAAAACACAAAACATACAGTAATAGGATGATGTTACAATCATCACCCACTTGGTAAAGAAACCACAGTAGTTACAATGACATTGAGTAAAGCCATGCTTTTTCATCCACCTGTCAAACCTGTACCACTATCCTCAAGCTTCCTCAAGACCATATGACTTAGCCTTCCATCTCACATATCCATTCTCTCTATTCTTTAACTAAGGTATCCATTCATTTTTTAGTGCTTTCATACCAGCTAGCAACCCTACCAAATCTCTTGTTTGGTTCTGCATCCTCATTCATGCCATGCTCCCATTATTTCCTAGATCTATCTTGCTCTACAGTGAGCAACTAGTATAAAGAAGAGGAACAATGAATTTGAGGCTTACTTACCCTTTTATTCCTCCACATGGGTGTTTGAGAATCCTTAACAGCTTGCTATCTACCCAAAATCCATTCCAGTGACTGACCTTGGTCACCACACAGTCTGCATTCGACTAACATTGGTTCCATGTGACTATTCGAGTCACCAATGCTGGTTATCCTATCGACATCAGTCTCCACCTACCTGACACCACTAACTCCTCTGGTCTGCACATGATTGACATTGGTACCTATTTGTTCAACACTGGTTTCCCATAACTGACGTTGGTACCTGTGTTTGCCTATGAGTGATGAATTTTTACCCGCGAGCTTACTTTGAATCAAAACCCTATCCAAAATACCCTACTCAGAGATATCCAATCCCATCCACTAATCTCTATTCGTCATCTCCTCTAAGAACACCAAGGCTTTCCAATTCTTAAGTTTATCAAATACATCAGTCTTCCTTTTCCTGTAATAAATCCAATCCTTTCTTATAGCATCCCACTACTTACAAAAATCTTGGTCTATGCTCTCCAAATCTGAACTCTTACCATTTGACTTAAGAACATCCATTCCCTTCTCACTTATGTTACCAAGCCTACAAAGCCACACCTGTGCAATAAAAGTGGAATCAGTAATACAAACAGGTAGATAAAGAGTACCTGCTTTCTTACCACATGATAATTCAAGTGCATCCTTGGTAACATTCCAAGAATCCACTGTGAGAGTTCCTGTGCATCTCTCATCACCCAACTTTCCTGAAGCAATTAGTTGCATCTTCAATACTGGGACCTGCATGACCTTCTTCAACACCCATGTGTTGGCCACCTATAATTTCAGCCGCACTTCCCCTTTGCCAATACTTTGACAAGGCTTACCAACCCCTCTATATGGGGCTACATGGAAAGAGGCAATAGAATCTATAAACCAAGATTTTACTTTATCCAAGGAACATCCCAGAGCATCCTATGCAACAACACTTGCAACATCTGCTTCTTCAGTTCCTTCATGCTGATCTTTTACCAACCAACAATCTTTCTTTCCCTGCTCTTTCTTTCCATAACACTGTAATTTACCATTCATGCTTTTCAATTCCTCCATTCTTAGTGTACTTTCTTCTACCATTGTTATACTCCCATTTAATCAGAAACCCTTGAGAGTGACCTATAATCAAACACAAACCTACTCCCTGCAACCTCAGCTTTGATACTAACTTGTCAAGAATCTAGAACAACAAACATGCTCTGACTCCATTGTTAGGATCTAGGAAACACAATTGATTACCATGTACAAGCAACTAAATTCAGAATTTAACCAGAATGCACAAGTAACTAGAATTTAGAAATAACATAGAATATGAGAGACAATACCCGATTGTATTAATACTCTTCCAGAAGGAAATACAAAAAATAAGATGCCACAGTCTTCTTCCTTACACACCTCTAGGGCATAAACAGTAAATCTCTTCAAGAGCTCACTCTCTCTCTTACGGTCCCAACACACAACTTAAACACAGAGTTGGTGTTCAGCTCCAACCAGTTAGTATCATTACTACCAGTACCACCAGTCAGTATCACTATTGCTAGTACACAAGTTCTCCATGCACTCTAAATCTGAGTACTCCAGGCACTCCAAGTACACAATCATACTTCAAGTAGATCTCCCTAATCTTGCACGTTGATATGTTACGATCACCTTTGATCTTGCTACCACATAGACCTCCTTTGACCTCGCACACACACACCTATAAATCAATGATCTTACTTACCATGTAGATCTCTCTACACCTTGAAGAACCCTTGTCCTTACCTCACCAAGTCCTTATGATTCTCCAAACTAGTACCCTAGTGGATCTTCTCCCTGATCTTGCAACAACCTATAGATCTCCCTAATCATACACACTTGGCACCCTTATGGAACTAGGAGTAGCTACCCTTGCTCTCTTCACTCTCAAAAGGAGCTAACCAAGCTCAACTCAAACTAGAACAAATTACAATACAGCCCATGATTCTATTATACAGATCTCATGCAAACAATAATTAGACATCTAATTACAATAATAGGATCCACAACTCAAGACAAAAATTAGCCTTTCAACATGTAAACAACCAGTTGGTTAACAAACTATTCATGCAACTAATAGTTATAGAACCGCATAGGTGACCGACATTGGTCTCTGTCTGGCTGGAGATGACCGACGTTGGCCAATCCCTGACTGATGTGAGGTTGCTCTACACTGGATATGACCAACATTGGTTGATTAGACTGACGTCGGTTGCTCTGAAACTTAGCAACCTCTCAACAACCTCCTCCATGTCTACATTAGTGAAGCTTTTAGCTCCATAACCTAACAAATTGTGCATGAAATATCTTATGTGGAATAGGGTTTTCATGAATAGCATTCAAATCAACACAAGAGTATTAATCCTTACTTTCCAAAGTAACTTGATGTAATTTATGTTGTAAATCACCCAAAAAATGCATCAAATAAATAAATTCTTTTGAAGGCACATTTCAATCATTAAGGGACTCATTTAAGGGTTGTTTTGTTATTTATCTTAGCTATTGGTACACTATTCTTCTTAACTTCATGAGGCATTCTAGGATGGGTCATCATATCCTTTGGATAAGTTATAAGATGGACCTGGTGAGAGGGAAGTATCTATCACCCTATTGAGGATTAGGATTAGGAATAAAAAATACTTTAGTAAATGTATACATGGGAGCTTTATTAGTACTTATTATAATATAAGTTTGCAAAGGCATATTACATTATATTGGGATAGAAGGAATCACTATTATGTTTAACATTTTAAATAACATGTGCACATAATTTGCCTTTTAAAATAAAACTATGAATATCAACACATTTATAATAATATTTTCACTAAGAACATCATTATTTAGTTTATTATGTAACTTGAGATATTCACCAACATGAGAGATGGGTAAAGAATAAATAATACTATGTGTAGTTGGAATATTTTCCTCTTCACTATATGCATAATAATCATAATCATTCCAATTTTCATCACAATGATATGTAATATTGGTCACTTTATTAATCAAAATTTTAAGTAATCACACTTTCATTTTAACTAGGCAATGTAAGAGATGAATTTAAATTCTCACTATCATGAAAAGTGTCATCAGGTATATGATAAATGCAATATTTGGATTTATTATCTATAATTGGAGTTAAAGAGTCAGGATTAGGAATTACATTTCCAATCTTATTGGGCATACAAAAACTTTATATATGAATACAATATTTAATTAAATTGTTGTCATTTTAAATTTCAATATGATTTTGAACTAAAAACGTGAAGAAAAGAGGAAGAAAAACATCTTATACTTTGTTTAAAACATCATCAAATGAAGGAATAATGTTATGTTCACTTTGTTTTTTTAATTCACATGATATGGGTATATAATATGGATTGTCATGTCCTACCTTAGAAATAGAATTATCATATGAGAAAGTAACATTATTGTAATTAGTATGCATTTTTTGAGATGTATCATTGTGCGATGGAATTTTGACTATATTTTCCTTATATTATGCAATATTTAAAAGAGATGTAGAATTTTTTTTTGAAAAACTAGGAGTAGTATCAAATATTTAATTACTAATGGGGGTTTATTTTTTACCTATATTATTAAGTTCATTTTCTTGGATGGGGAGATAAGAAGAAGGATTAGGAGAAGAACATGCATCTACACTACCTTCACTATCATTTTGACCATCATCACATTCATAATATTCATCATAACCATCATGAAAATAATAATCATCATCATCATTTTATATGAAATCATGCTCGTAATTATTTTCTAATGCACAATCTTGGTCATTTATCCATTTTTTATTATAATTATAAGTAATGTCTATAAATTGATCAACTAAATGAGGAGGAATAGTTTCCTTAGCATTCATTTTAAACTTTCCAAAAACTAAGAGAAGAAATATAAGAGATAAAAATGAAATGAAAAATATAAACCAACATGAAAGAATAAATTTAATTTATGCTAACATTTATCCCTATGTGAGATAAAAATTAGGAAAATCATAAATTTGAAACCCTATTTAATAACATGAAGTAGAATGAAACCCTAGTGGCAAGATAGGGTTTTCAAGCAATATTCAAAAAATAAAATGTGTTCACCAATATGTTTTATTATTTTTGTGATTAAATGGAAATTATCATTCAACGATACATTTCAATTTCATATAGAATGATTTTTGAACAACTAGGTTTATAGACAAAAACATGCAAAAGGATGGGAAACTTACATTCTATGGATCTTAGGAATCATATTTGATTGTGTTTGACCTATAGGATGTTTTCCCCACTATCATATCTAATTGATTGAATATAATTTTGAATTTGGACACTAAAGTGGGATTATACACTAGAGTAGGTCACCCCTATTATTCAGTGATCTTATCCTTTGGTGTTTTCCACTTGATTTGATACCTATAAGTTTGAGATAACCTACTATATCTATAGGATCATTTGTCATAAATATGTGTTCACAATATTAAAATTGTATTTTTTTCTTCTCTTTAAAACCCTAATAAATTCTTACACACAAGAACACAAAGATAAAATGCAAAGGGGTGGGAATGGGGAAATTGGGATATGGTTGTGCTATGTTCAAAGCCCATGTTGTCTTAAATGTTTCTTACAAATCCCCAATTGAAGGGACCTCAAAAATATGTATTTATCCCTTAAGTAATTTGCATAATCAACCAAGCATAATTTTGTATCTAAAATTATCTTTACCTAGGCCCTCCTCTTGGTCAAAGCATGAAATCTAGGTGTGGTATGTAAATACTTTAGTAATTTACAAAGATTAATATTTTTATGTATTTATATTATTTATTATCTAGTGTAAAAATATAAGTTCCTCTTACAAAATTCCTTGTGGAACCCCTTAAATACAATAATCCTAATTTTGAATTTTATTTACCTATTCTCATGTTGACCAACTTAAATAAAGTTAAAATGGCCATAAGAATAGACCCAACAATGAAGGGACCCAAAAAACACTCTAGAATGGGTTTTAGACAATAACATAGGAAGGGCACTAGAGAGAGTGCTCTAGTGTCCCCTACGGCACTCTTTTCCAAAACATAAAACACTAGGTAAGACTCAAATTAATGGCTAAGGTGGCCTATGACTATGTTAAGTACTAACATGGGAAAAATAAGAGTGTAATAAAAGAGATATAAGATCATGAAAAATATAAAAGGACATAAAAAGACCAAAACAACACATGCAAACAATAGCCTCAAATTGTCATTACAAACTTCATGTGAAAGACTTATAAAATAAATAGTAATTTTGTTTTCTTAACCAAATTTGGGTGTATACATCAATGATAATTATTTATATATATGTTTTTAGGAAGTGAAAAGAAAAATCCTCAACCTTCCCCACTGGGTTTTATAACACCCTAGAATGCAAACTTCAACATCTAAAAAAACCATTCTGGAACCACTAATATCATAATAACCAAAATACATTACAACATAATCTCACCAAGTATCCCATTTTTGTTTTAACTCATGAGTTTTAAGTCTTGGATTTTACATCAACAAATCCCAATGTGGTTCCCTGCTTAGGTTCTCAAAGAAAAACTAGGCTATTATGTGTCATGGAATTAAATATTAATGAAGAGGCCAATATCATTGCACATATGAGGGAGTACCAACCATAGAATCCCCATTTAATTAATTCTATGCAGATTGGCATTAAAGATAACCCCAAATACTTAAGTAATTATTACCTTGTCATAGATCTCATAGATAAATTTTATGATATTTCATTCATAGATTACTTAATAACTCTTTTTATCATCATCTATCACTACTTTACACCTTATGTCTTTGTCATTTTACTAATATTACCCCATATATATAATCTCAAACCAACCATATTTATCCTCACATGTATCCTCTTGGGCAATATTTCAAGGACATTAGGTATCTATTTAACCTTAGATGCATGCCTCCCAATGCCAACATGTATAGAAAAGATCCTTCCATGTACCTATAGGTATGGATCTCAAAATACTATGTTAAGATAACAATGGTTAATGATGGGGATACAGTCAACAAATTCCATTTCTCTTTTCTTCATAAGTTCAACTATGGAGAAACTACTCATTTCATGACTATGAACACCCTTTGAGGATATGATAATCTCAAATCTACTTCATTTGGAACCATAGTTCTATAGGTCATTTTGTGACCAAAAATAATTTTTATAAATATTTACATTATATATAAGGACATCAACTATAACATGATTTTGGGGAGGCCTTAGATTCATAGGATGAAGGTAATCCCTTCAAATTTATTCTAAGAAATAAGATTCTTATATTTAGGAAAGTTTTTTGTTTCCTAATGTGACCAAAACCATTGAATTTCCATCAAGATAAATATAATAATTTGTAAAAAAGTCTTCTCCACCTACCATGGAAAAGTAACATGTTATAATTATGGCATGGGTTCTAAAATCAAATTTTCAAGTCCCTAAGGACTCATTAATCAAAAATCCTGACACAAAATGCATTAGGACATTAAAAAAAGTAAGTGAATAAAACATCATGATGGTACCATCTATCTCAAAAAAAATAATGGCTAAATTCATTGGCACTACAAATTAGGATAATCCTATTATGATCCCATTTGACCCACATGGGGTTGAGAATTATAGTCCCAACAAGCCTCTTGATTTATAAGTTTTTAATTACATGGATTAAATTAATTATATAATCATCATATAATTATTAGGGTGTGATGAAATATATCCTAAATAACCTAACATCCATCCCTCCCATGCAATCAATGAACCCTTCATTACAATGGGCCCAAATGTTGTTTAGACACTAACGTATATGGTGAAACCACTAACCTCCCTCTTTTTCCTTGAGTGCTTGAGGAAGGAATTTTATAATTAATTGATAATAGTTTATATTTTAATATTCATTCTGAGTAACAACAAAATATCCTCAATATTATATATTTTCTTTCCCTTAGGGAGGTAGAACACCATAAAAAACTCCTCATCAAGTTTTCACAATAATGTTATTTAGTTGGATATGGTAGGACATTAGAAAAATGATCTTACCTTGCTATAAATATTTATATTACCATAAAAGAGTCCATAAATTCCCTATATGATTCATTGACCTTATCATGAGACTCAATAGAAGGATTGACAAAAAGAAAGGAGAAGGTCTAAAATTTAGGCCTAACTAGTTATGCCCATATTTGGTTACTGAAGATTTTTGAAATGGATCTTTTTGTTTATGAAACCTATATGGTAATGAGGTAAATAAAGTGATGAAATATATACACCTTAAGTTTTATTACATATAAATTTCACATCTCACATTTCTCTCTTTGTATTGATAAACTCATATTGTCATTTATTTATTTTTCCATCCTAGTTATTTTGATATGATACATATTTGACTATGATTTCACATGAAAAATCATTATGGAAGCATATAATTTCATTTTTTTCCATTAACATTTTCTAATTTTATAGATATACTCTTGAAACAATTGTGAATTAGGAGTTTTATCTTAGTCCTTATGGACATTGTACACCATATTCCTACAAAATTTCCCATAATCTTATATACTATAGTCTACAACCTAGTTTATAATATTACTCATAATAGAATCCTCTTTAGTTCCCTCTAATAAAAACACTGGCATGATTTAACTAGGTAATCTTATTCACCTACCTTTGTCTTAATTTATGATCCCTTGTATCTTACTAGTTCCATGGGACCAAGGTTGAGAATAAGAGCCTTCATAAATTAAAAAGATATATATAAATTATAAAAGACACAAATCAAATCCAAGCTAAGTAAAATTAAGAATTAATGAACAGTTCATTTTTCATCTCTTCGCATTTTCTAACTCTCAGTGATGAGCCCTCACATTTAACTAATTATGTGTGGTCAATATAGATGTGATATTTCATTACTTACATACATTTTTCCTTCAATGATAAGCCCTTGCATCTTCCTAGTTGTATGTGATTAAGCATAGAGAGTCAAAAAAAAGAAGTAAAATCCAAGAAATGAAAAATTGTCCAAAAATAAAAATAAATTCTAAATAGTATTGATCAAATGTTCATGCTGAAATGAGGACCCTTACCTTAACCAATTCTGCCATAATTGGCCATATATTAATATAAGTCAATATGAAGACAACAAAACTAGTGTTTTATAATCCTAATAGGAGATAAAATCATCCTATAGCCTATAGGGATTAATTTTGGCCTTTTATTTCTTGTGATGTTTTTGATGAGTATTTTTTATAATTTCACCATTCCCTATGTCCTATTTTCTCTTCATCCCTTGATAAAACCTAAGCATCACTTGTCACATGGACAAACTAGTTTGATCATTACTCATAAAACAACCATTAACACATTTATATTTTATAAACAATAAAATTATACATTTGAATATATTTTATTAAACATATAAATATAAGCATATCTATAGAGTTTTATAACAAAAATACATCCATAATAGTTCATAGATTCCTATCCGTCTACAACGTATAACCTAGAAAACAAGCATTAAAAGACATAAATAAGATGTTAGAAAAACATTTGAAGTATAAAATGGGTTTTGTGTGTATGTCTATAAATTAATTATCTATACATCTTTTCCAAATTGAGAGGGAAATGGTGGTTAGATATCCAGAAACAATTAAAAAATATATTACATTATATCATTTACTCCTAGATAACAAATCCTAAAACTATCTTTGTGTTCCTCCTAAAGTAGAGTGCCTAGGGCTCTTGCTCTACTTCTTCTAGTTATGTCTAATTAAAAGTGTTATGGGATCCTAATCTATCTCTAGTGCCTCCTCCTACTAGTATTATCTTCATATTGCTCTCTACCCATAGTCTTTCTGCTTGAGGGTGCAGACCTACCTCTTAGAGAAAATAGGTCACTCAAGGTATTAACTTGAACTTCTAGTCTATCCACCTTGGCTTGCAAGATATTGATATTTTTCCTACAATTAATCAACTCTTGTGATCCATTTTAAGCTATCTAAAATACATTAGAGTGCCTACCCACACTTGAAGGAGACTTGGGTCTATGGTGTTTTACTCTACTTAAAATTGAGGTGATATGAAACATGTCCAAGTAAGAATATCTAATCATCCTCCACCACTCCCTAGTGAAATATAAACATCATCATAGATATGCACCTAGATTAGACTCAAAACATAGAAATAATAAATAGAATAATCTAGTAAAGTGTGAAAAAAAATAAATCTTACTAATTTTATTATCCAAATCCCCCTCTAGCCAATCTAGGTTTGAGTCATCATTGGATCTCATATCAACATCCTCTTTATCACATATTTCCTCCTAATATTCAATATAGACCTTGATAGGATTATAATATCATCTTCCCTCAAATACTATTGGTTATTGTTCCACTATTTTTTTGTTAAGGCTTATCCAACATCTTTACTTGCCACTATTAGATCCTATTATGCACTAACTCCTAATTTAGGGTCCTTATCCCTCCTTTCCCTATCCCAAACCCTTTAATCCATTTTACATGCATCCTTAAGACTATTTTATACCATCTCAACTAGCCTAACCAAACATTTATCTTCTCCATATCACTCTTATATGTAACTAGTGGCACAAGTATGTTGGCCACATAAGGAAAGTTTAACTATTGGATCACCCTATGAAATTAATGCACCTCGATCTATCCTCACATATCCCTAACCTACCAAACCTTTTGAAATAGAGTAGTGGCATCCCCTCATCTCCCCATAATTTTTCCATCCTTACATAAAATAAAGAAATCATGTCTATAGTTATAAAGGTACTTACTTATCTCAACGGATCTCTTTAAGGAACCATATATGACCATCAAGATGCCCTAATGGTTTTTATATCTCTTACCCTACCCATATTTCATACAAAATCATGTTCTTATAAACCTAATGCATGACTAGTGTTGAAAGGCTCAGAGAGATGGCACTCAATCTATAAATATGGTACACATCAATGTATATCCTATAAAGACATCTTGTGCTCATGAAAACCTTCATATATATTCCTTGATATTTTTGAAAATTGAAGACCATTAGTAAATCATCTTGTTTATCTACTTATCCCAAACTAAATATAAGGTCAAGATATCCATAACATCTTTGAAGATATTGTATATCACTACTCTCTCCATCATTAAAATTATAACCCTTTACTTTGTACCCACATCAGGTACATAACCATATCTAAAATACTCTACCAATCCCTGAACCTCAACTTTATTAGTAGCCTCTCTCAAATTCAAATTCCCCCTATGACAAATAAACCCATGATCTAATACACATCCTAAAAAAACACCACAAATTCTCCTAAAACATATGAAACTAGAAGATGTTCTATTATACATCACAATATATGAATATGTCATATAGTAACCTTCTCATTATGGAAATTAACCCTAGTTGCACAAACCACCAAATACCAACCTTGTCTAACAATGTTTTTTCATTTAGAGTCAATAAGACAATGATGTATGGGATCTATTATTAACCTAAGATTTGGTCCACCTTTCATAACCTTTGTAAACCCACCAAATAGGTTAAGTTAATCAATCTTCTCAAAAAATCAAAATAACCCCTATTATGTTTAAACCACCACTATATGCAAGAGAAAGTTATGAAGGCACTAAAATGATATTGTAACCATTAGCATTTGTATACTAATAATTATTCAATCATAATGGAAATTTTATAACTATGATGATAAAAAGGAAACTACCAGTCTACTTATACCACAATAATTCTATATCCTCTAGGGTGGTTTCATAATTATCAATATATAAATACTAGTGATCATGTAAATTTTATCTTATAAATATTGGTAGTTTAGACATGTGCTTGTGTTTTTGCCAACGATCCCCCTAAATTAAAAAATACCAAAAAAACTATAAAACTAGCTTAAGACCCCCAAAAAATTATTCATTCTTATTTATTTAGCTAACATGAACATTTTAACACCAAAAATTTCAAATTTCACTAATCCTAGTTCATTATTCAAGTAAAATCCATAAATCATGCCAAACTCTAGTCTCCCTTAGGGTTTTATCATTCTCTCTTAGGTTATTATATTTTACAATTAAGGTTTGACATCCATACTAGATTCTTAAATTTTCTATCTATGTAGGTGTGAATCATATTATTTCTCCCCTTTTCCCTAAGGTTTCATGCTTATTCACCTCTTAAGGTCTATTCTATTAGGGTTATTTCTTGATTGGCTGATATTTGGATCAAAACCCATCTATTTTTAAAATTGTTAGATATTTTTTCTTGACATATTAAGAAGATTAAAAACATATTTTTTTCAGCAAAATATTATATGGATTTTTTAGGATTTATAATTTAAAATTGTTAATAAATTCCACCTTAACAATGAATAGTGTACATCTTTTCAAATTTATTCTAGGGTTTCATTTATCTAATGAGTTTTATCAAAAATCTATTTTGATTTAAAAAATTCTACATGTATTTATTTTGGTGGTTGGTTCTTTGTTATATACATTGTATGTTGGTTATAATGGATATTCACAATGTATATTTTATTATATAAACATTGATTTTTATTAATACATGTTGTTGGCCTAAAATATGTAACAATTTTCATTATCATGTAATGAAATGGGTAAAAACCATGTCAAACAGACTTAAGGCTTAAATTAATGATCATCAACTATTAAATATCCTTAATAATCCATGTTATATGAATGAAGAGTCCCAATTACTTCCATACATATCTTCTTTGGTCTCACCTCAATATTATGATAAATATCATCCTTTATTATATATGTCCATGTAGTCACTATCTCAAGAGATACCATGACCCATCCTATAGTGAAAACCTTAGGTACTCAAGATGTTCCTCCTCAACACCCTCCACCTTTCATACATCCTATTGATGGTCTTTGTATGCATATTTAATTAAAATCACCTAGGATTTGTGCTTTTGAAACCCTTCTATATCATATGGTTTCCATTAGAAAGTTAATAGATAATTTCCAAAATAAAAATTAAGATATAAGTCTAAAATTTACATTATTTGAAGTCAAGATTACACATATAATAAATCCTATGAATTCTAGTGTCAATCATATATATATATATATATATATATATATATATATATATATATATATATATATATATATATATATATATATATATATATATATATATATCCATTCAAGGGATTTGTACATAAAAGTTTTCATTTAAAGAAGATATTCAAGAAAATAATACACCTATAATTAATTCTTAAAAAAAAAATTACATAATATAAATAAGAGTTCAAGTGAGATTGTGAGGGAAATGATTCAAAACAAGTTGATCACATTGCCTCCTATGCATACTCTAAGGGAATAAAAGTACTATTATGCCTATAATATAATGTATGGGCATCATACTTTTTTTTTATGCCTCAAAGAGAAAAATACAAAGTATTATTGATAGTGGTGATCCTATGTTAAATATGTCCACTAAACCACCACCAAATGTGAGAACACCTCCTACAGTTAAAAGAGATACTCAAACCATGATTACATCATGTAAGGAACAAAAGTAAAAAGACAAAAAAATAGTTATAAAATTAAATATCATAAAAATAGAGGTTACAAAAGGAAAGATGACAAAAAGAACAAGAGGAAAAAGAAAGGTTGCATAAAGAACCATTATAAAAGGAATACTTACAATCAAAATAATTAGAAAATCAAAATTTACAAAATTAATGGTTAAGGAAATAACACATGGAACCATAAAAGTTACAAGAAGATATCAAAATTGATAAGAGTCACAAGTGATCTTCAAGATCAATACAAAAAAATAGAACCATAATAAAATTTATTGCCATCAAATGATATAATCTCCATAATGAGGAAACAAAAAGGAAAAATATTAATAAAATGATATACACTTAGATAAGACTATATTGGTGTATCACTTGATTATATCAGTGTGTCACAAATACAAAATAAAATAAAATAATTCAAAAATGTAAAAACCTTCAAAATATTAATAAAAATTATTTTTAAGACCCAAGCATAACATGATTACTAGATTACATTATTTATATATGTTATTTATATCATGTTTGGTATATGACATTTATTTTAAAACATACATGAATTTAATGTTATGAGTATGATGTAGGAAAAACAAGTTACACGTGGACATATAGATGTTGGAATTTCCTCTACCTAGTGTCTATGTTGATACTAGGGGCATCTAACTCATGTTTTTCACTATCATGGGTTATATCTCTCTATGACCTATCTACCATGTTGAGATATAATATTTACTACAAATTATAGATATTAAAATATGGTATTTTTAACTTCAGAATAAAAATATTAACACACATTTACTATACATGACTTGAGTGTACAAACATGGTCAAAATCCACCATTATTTCACACTCACATGTTATATTATGAGTTGTTTTGTTGTTTCATACCTACAATAACCTCATTGTCTATTTCAAGCATGTTAAATATCCTACACAAACATTTTCACACTTCAATTTATTCCACCTTTACACAAGTTGGTTCCTTTAGTTTCAATCAGTATCACTAGTCAATACTAGCTTGATCTGGTTGGAATTGACCCACTCCCAGTGATGATTAGTTTTTAAAATAAAACCTTTCCTTAGGGTCAAACCATCTTCCTAGCATGTTTATGGCATGATAAATTACCTAATTAGTATAATATATAAACAAATCAAGGTCTCATTCAAAAATGACTTAGCATACACATATATACACTATTATACATTAATTAAATATAACATATTCCTCCAAAATTATGAATTTATCACTAGGAACAGTCATAATCTAGTTCATCAGCATTCCAAATCTAATTCAAAGTAATCACTGTCAATAATTAAGGCCAAATCATTAGCTACATACATATAGTGAAGGATCACATTTACAAAATCATGCTAGGTTGGAGATATATGTATGGATTGATTTATATACTCTAATAATCTAATACATTTATACCCATTAGTCATCAAACAAGGGTGATTGGGTTCAACTCATCTCATTACACTTTCCTAGTTTTATTAGGTTTTAACCCCTCATAATCACACCTAGAGTTTGAAGGTTAAGGAGACTAATTTTTTTTATTTTTTCACATTTTTAGGGATTTGGATATCATGTATAAAGCATACATATATATGTGAAGGTGACCATATGGTTAAATTTCCTTACTTTTTTATAGGTTGGTACTGACTGGCACATGTCAATATCGACCACTGATACTAACCTAGATTGATGGAACCAACCCTATGTAGACAAAAATCTAATTCTTGAATTAGATAAATCATAAGATTACTTTATTTTGATTTCAAATTATAAAATTTATTCATAGTCATATAGTCAACCAAAAAATCTAATTACTCATCCGTTTTTTTACTTAATATACTTAACATATGTTACTTATCAAATTATTGTAATAGTTTCAATATTTTACATACAAATGTATGCTTGACCATTATATATTAATATCTAAATTATTCTAATAGTTTTTATTCAATTAGGGTTGTAAAACTGAATTAGGGTAGAACATATTAAAAAATATTCAAGTACGTCTACTTCTACAACTACATAAGAAATGGGGTTTCAAAGAAAATGAAACTACAAGGTCAAACCAACTAATAATAGGAATGAGGTAAAGATTAAAATATATCAAATATCATAATCCATAAATCAAATAAAATTTATAATTCCATCAAAGAGGAAATTTTAAATATTACCATCTCTTCATGTACTACTAAATATGTTGCATGAGTTAAACCTTATCACATTATTCCTCCATAAGATCTCAATCCAAGTAGGAATAAATAAGGAACTATGATGTAAATTTATATTTTTACTATTATCAAATTATGGGACACTCTACAAATAAATTCTTTGAATTGAAACATAAGATACAATATCTCATTGATGATAACCTTATTGACTTGGTCACCCCTATAGAGTAATATTTACAACACAATGGAAATCAAAAGTAAAAGATATTTAATGATTTATTTCCCAAAAATGAGATGAATGATACTAAGGATACTTGAGAAGTACACTATTCATACAATATGCATCATCCATGTATGAAATATGGTCACCCAATAAATTCCATTATTGGTACACTTATCATTAACCATAATGGCCTATGATCACATTTAATAATAGCATGACTATTGATGATGATTCAAACTTTCACACATTCTTCATACACGTTTGTATTAATGAGAAACCCATAAATAATGCCATGATTGATAATGGGTCAAGTGAAAATGATTTCACAATGACACTCCTTGATTCCTTTGGCTACACACAACAAGCTTTAAAAGATACATTAAGATTAGTTAAGCGATTCTATGGATAGAAAAATAATATCTTAGGACACATAGTACTACCCTTTTCAGGTGGTCTCTACCATACTATCCATGTCATTCTTATTTCTAAAATGTAAAAAGGTTTTAGACATGTTTTTAGGACACCTTTGTATGAAAAATATTGTTTAGTACTATTTATAATATACATATGCCTCAAGTACATACATTACAAAAAGGTAGTCATAATTACAGCTGTACAGTATGAAAGCCTTATATAACCATTAGTATCTCCTCCTCCACCCCCATCACCTTTGTAGTTGGTTTTTTCAATAGGTTATGATCATTATATAGATATGGGAGGTACATGTATTCAAGACTACTATATAGATTTAGTGGTTACACATATGCAGGATATTTCTATATAACTAGTTTAGAGGAAAATATTTGGACCTAACAAAATTATAGATATTCATAATTAATCATTTCAAAGAGATATCCAGGGCTCACATAGTCCATCATATCCTATAGTGTGTACTTATTTATCACTCTATATAGTTTAACATGTTCCATAATGAACATATATAGTGATACATTATCTTACTATAAAGTAGATCCATAGAGTCTTTAGCCTTCTAGAATTACCCATCATACACATGATTCTATGAGAAATGATCACGGTAGTTATGGCATAACACATGACTTCTTATTTTATTATGACACATTGAAATCTTATACCTATCATCCATAATAGAGTATCCTTATGCTATTTGATACAATCAGTTCCCATGATCATCTTATGGATGTAATAATCTATTTGCTTTTCCAAACCTCAAATATTCTAAAAATATAAATAAATAAATAAAATACCTAAATAATCAAATATTTAAAAACTATGACCTAAACACGTCAGCATTACTATATTAAATTATTTACATATGTTATTTATCATATGTTTGGTATATGGCATGATATTTTCATACCCAAGTTAATTTTGTGATATATTAGTGTGATGCAAGACATATAACTTACACATGAACACATAGATGTTGGAATTTTCTCTACCTAATGGACATTTTAATAATAGGGGAATATTATTCCACAAATTTCATTATTACATTTTATATCTTTCTATGACCTTTCTATCATGTTGAGCTACCAATATCATTTACACACATCTTGATAGTTTCTCATATCTTACATAGTGTTAAATGGATATGCTATTATACTATGATGTGACGTTGATACATACAAATGGTGTAAAATAGTTTACTTTTGATATGATCCATTGATGTTGTTACTCTCTTACATGATAGACTACTTTATTCTTGTCTATTATGTGTGGTCTTTTTTATTTTATTACATCTTAATGTCCATTGTGTGTGACCCTTGGCATTATTAAATGTAACATATTTAATTTATGTGTTTGAAACATATTTATGTCCCATTATGTGTCGTCCTTGGACTTGTTTGATGTGACATATTTATGTCCTTTGTATGTGACCATTGGCCTTATATGTGACACTAACACTTTCACTTGTTAAGCTTGTTTATATTGAGTGGTGACATTGTCTATATCATGCAATTTTACTATGTATATTTATTCAGTGATCCTACGACTTCATGCTTCACTAATACATCTATATATACATGAAACTTATATGACCTACAATACATATGCTACATGCATGCCTTTATTGATAAAAAGACATTACTATAATGACATATTATCCATGTGTATACAGGATTATACATTATGTTATATTTATACATGAGATGATATAATTAACTCTTATTATGATATGAGTTACTTATAGGACATATCTATTGTTTAAAAATGGGGGCATTATAGTTGGCTTGTCATAGATATATTAACCTCCATGAATAGAAAATTATATCAGAGTATATATTTTAGAGATTCAAAATGATTTAGATGTTAGATAGTTAAGTTACATGAAAAATATTAGCACATCAATATGGACTATGGGTTCATATGCACTCAGTTTAAGTATATTTGAGCATATATTCATACATACCTAGGTGTATATGCATGGTAATATGGACATAATTTATAGAAATAAAAAATATATGTTTCCAAATATACAAGCATTTGAGATACAAGTTCAAAAATTAAAAATTTAAATGCTTAAAATTAAATATCATTTGGTACATATTCAAGGGGTATTATACCAATTTATACAAACATACATACTTTATTATTCATGATGTGTGATACTAGTTCACGCACATACACAATAACATAGTTTATAGTTGAATGGAGAATGGTTGTCATTTCAATCCAAACTTATCAAATATGTAGTCATGATGTGGACATGAACATTTTTCATTTTCTTTTGATCATGTGTTTTATTTTACATTGAGTGAACTTGAATGAAACTATACAACCAACCTTGTTTTCATGATGGGGGAATGAGCATTTTTTATTCCCTTTTGATCATGCATTTTTTAATATAGATATATTAAGGTGGGGATGATTTATATACTAAAATATGTTTTATATAGCATATTATTATTTTATACTTGACAAATACCTATTAGGGATCTACCCTTTGATTCTAGACCTTCTTGCTACCAAAAGGATCATATTAGTCAATTCACTAGTCTACCGCAATCATTTATGATGAGCTATATCTCTTGTACTACATATAAAGCTTAAAACTTGATATATATCCTTCTCTATCAAATTTAAATCCTCAACAGCTTCATAATCTATCAAATACTTGCATCCCACATAGGGACACTTTTATTATCGCAAATGTCTAAATTCTTATTGTCTATCCCTCAAAAGTCATATAATTTTTAAATATTTCATATCTATGGGTCAACCCTTTTGTCTTATTGAAACCTATCATGAGATGTTTTGAAAAGGTGTGGTATAAATACATATCTAAGCATGCTCATTATTTTATCTAAACAATATCAAATAAACACCTATTGAATCTTAATCAATCAATCACCAAATTGAGTTCTACTACCTTATTCTTCCCTATTTTAATATCAATCATAGGTATATCCATATCATCAATCTAAATCATTCAAATAATATCCCATGATAAATATTTTTCAAGTTACAACATAAATAATTGCAAGCCTTTTTCATATAATGTATTACACCCTTATGCACAAACAAGCTAACACCTAGAGGAGAACTATATAAGTTTGAGGCCCTCCTTGGAGTACTGGTATGTAGGTAATGCTCATTTAAAAATGTGTCATTGAACTTATATTGACACCGTGAGCCCTCTAACACATTTTTGACAAGGTAAAAATACCTAAGGTGAAGATGTAGTCATTGACAACCTATTCACATGAACAAAATAAATCAATAAAAAGGTGATATAAAACCCTAAAGGATCTAGGTGGTTGTTTATTAATATATTGAATATTTTTTTATAGGATAGCTACATCAAGGTTAGGATAGAAGTATTGACATGTGCATTCACAATTCGATGAAAATGTTTATGCCTTTAGGAAAAATATTTATAGAGTCTTATGACTAGGTACTAATCTTGTCCTTGCCTAGTTCTAACTCTATATTTATGATATCTCCCTATGCATTTGAGGATAAGTTAAGTATTATATCTTCTTTGTGTTTATGAAATTGAATTATTATTTTGAGTGTAATTTATATATTTAGTATAGCTCAACATTTTAATTTAAAATATTAATTTATCTATGTTTTTAATTAAGTATATTTATCTAGAATAGTTCTATTCATTAATTTTCATAGGCTATTCTAACCATTTAACCTTACACATATTCTAAAAATGTTTAAACATTATAGTGAACCCAACCACTGAGTCTTATTATGAAACCATTATTTGATCTAGGTTTTTAGCTTCCTAGGGCTTCATACTTTACCTCTAATTTATTTTATTTTTTATTTTACAAAAGATAAATAAAATGTTTTCCCCATGGAACCATTTTTTACGATCAATCGTAACTTATGAGAAGTAAGAGGAATATATTTATAAATCCATATATATTAAACACAAGTAATTTTAAAACTTATAAAGTGAACAAAATCAAACATGTTTAACTTGTTCCACTGAGAAAAATATCCCTCAAGCTTCTAATAGTTACCATCCCTCTCCCATTATTCACTGATGACCTATGTTAGGTTACATGGTCCATACTATTAGTAACCAAAAAGGTTAGTCCTTGCATCATGATGATGGTCAACATGTTCCAAATTTTCCTAAAATAAATTTAGATATGATGGGATAAAACTCCCATTTTTCAACCATGAAATTTTTAATAATGTTCTCAAGGATATTATGACCTCTTTACAAGCATCAAATGATGTGAATGATTCTCCATCCAAAATAATTCAATTACTAAAGGCTCCTAGATTTCTAAATGATGCACCCATTTTCAATAATACAAAATCTAATCTCCCATCATTTGATCATGTGTTTTTTGACTATTCATAAAACATTATGGTTTACTTACAAACTCCAAAAATTGTACCTTTACTGAAATTTCTAACATTTCCAAATAATATGAAAATACCAAAGATTATAAAGTTTCTAAATGAGGCATAATTATGAATGATTTCAAAAAAATTACTATTACCAAAGGTTCCAAAATGTTCAAATGATATACCATTACCACAATTCTAAAAATTCCAAAGGACATACCATTACTAAAAGTTCCAACTATTTCAAGTGATGCATATATAAAAAAAATCACTTATAATAATGAAACATCCATTACTCATATGTTCTAAATAGATGGTGAATTACAACCAATGATTACATATTTACAAACTTTAACAATTCCCACTATTTATCTTATATCTATGATGAGAACGATGAGAGACATCCATAGGCAAGTCTCACTTCTCAAAGTAAAAATCTCATCTCACAATGCTAATACTAATGATAAAATTATCCAAAATCAACCTTTGGAATAATATGTATTTAAATATCCTTACCCACAAGATTTTATGAGGCTCACATTACCTTCATTTTTTATCCATGAATATCCTTCCAAATATATAATTAAACGTGTACATTGTTTTTAAAATTGGGTTCAAAATGAGTGAATATTGTTAAAATGATTTTGAACGAGCCTTATACATGAAGCTTATTATTGGTTCTATAGTTTACCAAATAGTTACATAACTACATTCAAACAATTATAAAAAAAAATCTTCTCATTCCTAAATACAACAATGTGCCAAAAATTATATTGTAACATTTGCAAAAATTTAAGAAAGATGATGATGAATCTCTTCATTATTATGCCATTCAATTAAAACTACATCATATTCCCTAGCATATTGATCTTTAGAGTTGTAACTACAACTCCTATTTAGTAAATGCCTTACTCCTAAACTAAAGGGAATTACATAAATTTTATATCTCATTTACCCACACATACATGTATGTGCATAGATATGTTTTTTCTACTAAAATATAACAAAGACTTAAATATATCTCTTATAAATTAAAAATAATTGGTTCATGATACATACAATAGGCATGAATTACCAAGTAAATATAGAACAAACATACGACATTCCAAATATTTATATGACACCTTTGCAAAAATCACTTAATATAGGACCAATACAAAATGGACATATACCAACACCACTTAAAACAAAACCAAGAAAAAGGAACCCTTACCATAAGGAATTAACAATTACATTATTTATGGGTGGATCTTATTTTCACCATAATCATATTGATCTTATAGAGAAAAACATTTTGTAATGAAATATGTTTGGCACAACTTGGTTATACCATCAAAGGATTAAATCATTTGGATATATAATGCTCCTAATTACTTTTGGTACATCTGTTGTTTAGATGAAGTTGTGGATCATGCCCCATAAAACTCGATACAATTTTACTTTGGATACATTTTGGCTATACCAAATGGAAGCTAAAATAGAAAAAATAAACAAGGTATTTTTTTTTTCTACAAGGAAATATTAACTCACATACCACATGATGGTGATAGTAATTTTATTAAGCAATTAAGGAGAGAACATGAGCATTTTATTAACCTTTTTCACTCAAACTTATCCAATCATAAAAAATTGATACTTTCAATGCACATTGACCAAAATAAATCAAATATTCCAAAAAAAAAAAATGTTCCAAAAAGTATGAAAACATTCAAATAAATTAAAAACTATAAAAATATTTAATATTCACATGTTTATTAGGTCCTTGGCATCTATTTTTTTTACTTTAGGTTACTAGATATAATTTCATTTTTGTACATATGTTTCACATGCACTTGAGTTTGATACAAGCATACACCAATTCCATGCTTCTTACATATATAGATGTTGGATGTTTCCTCTTCTCGTGTGATATAATATGTTGAAATCATATACTTATTTGATCATGATTCATACAAGTTATATTTTTTTATGATCATTTATAAATTATCTTGTTGATATTATATATTATTTCTTACACATGCATATACTATTAGGATTACCCTTTATTTAGGATAATTTATTTATCCTAAGTTCCATTTATGTGTGTGGAATTTTTATTTATGTGAATTAAAAATTCACATAAATTTGGATTCCATGAGGTTTCAATCACCTATTTTTTTCACTTTAGGTTTTAGGAGTTACTTGCATAATTAACCCCTTCCCCTACTTGGCACATAGTTCTCTTCGCTCTCTAAGAGAATAGGCCACAAGTGGCACATCTAAAGGAGGCTTGTAAGGTAATCATGGATTTCCTTATAACTCTCATTATTTTATTATTACTCTATAAGATATCCTTCCTCTCCTCATTTCCTCACTAGAAACTTGAATCTCTCCCTCTTCTTCCCAATTTTCTCTTGCTTCTAAATTATAATTGTCAAGATTTTGGTGATAATCCTTCTTATAAGATCATGAGGGATTTTCATTGATATGTTTGGTTTCCCACATTAAAATTCTTGCCTCATTTATGTTTCCCACCATGCGAGATAATATTTTTTCTTCATTTCTTTAATTTTGCACTTTTGTTTGTCATTGATGAAAATTTTTGGGACAATAGCTTCATGGTATCAAAGCTAGGTTCCTCTTTTTGACAATTTTTTTTAGGAGTTTACATATTTATAAAGTTTTTTTTTTTTTTGTAAGTATTACACCCTTGCAAACCCCTTGAAATATATCTCTCCTTATAACTTTGGTTATTTCTTGAATCTTTTCTTTCTAACCTATTATTTCAAGGTGACCCTAAGGAGCATTTTCACTCCTACATCTAGTTTTGGTAATTTTATTAATGTGCTTATTTTCCTTTATTTTGTTCATAATTTCATGTAATTTTTTTTTAAATAAATCAAGCAATCTACTCTCTATTTTATTTCACTTTGCATATTATCAATATTGAATAAATATTTATATCATATATTACTCTCTATTTTAATTGCATTACATTTTTTTATAGTTCTTCTCTCTGGTCTCCCTTTTATTTTACTCACTTGGAGGATCTGGTTTGTGTTATCCTCAATTTTTTTTTTTTTTCTAATCTATAATTCAAATTTTAATCTAGGAATCACCTCCTCAAGTTGGTCTTAGTTCTGAATTTTTTATTATTCATTCTCTATGGGATTTCATTGTCTCATAAAGACAATTTTAATTCTAGGCTACATCTCTTGATTAGCTAGTTCAAATAATGTGTTCTTGATTTTATCTCTTGGCATCCTTTTGTATTGCCAATCTTCCTTTGGCATTGCCTTTTATTAATTGCCCCTTTTTTTTAGTCTTTCCCTTATCCAACTAGTCTTAATATCTCTATCCACCTAAGTTGGGACTTTCTCCAAGATTCAACCTTTACTTTGAGTTTTTTGTCTTCTTTATCCCTTGTTTGTTGGTATACATTCTGCCTTATACTTCAAATAGGTTATTTTCACATTTCTCTTTGGCATAGCTCTTTGAATTTATCCTTAGATCATAGTACAGTTATGAGGTCAATACACAATTCTCTAATTTGCTTCCTTGGGATTATTTTAGTTTGGTAATGTCATTAGCAGGTTGTAACATTTTTCTTTACCTCTCCCTCATTTTGTTTCACCTTATAAAGTGCATCTTCCTAACATTTTATATTATTATCCCATTCAAAACTCTGAGTATTAATTAGTCCTTTATTCATTATGATGTGTTTTTAATTACATCAATTGTTTACTAAGTGATTTCTTAGACTGTATGCTTTACTTAAAGTTTTATAAATAAAGAACCAAAAAAATGTTAGAATTCAGTTAACTCTTTCTCAACAATTATTTAGTTTATAATCTCTCACTTTTATTCTTGTGGAGAATAAAGTGTTAATAGAAAAACATTTTAAACTTTTCTTGGTATTTTTTGGCATCTATAAGCTCTTTAATGAAATATTTTTTCCCAACGTCTAGTTCTATTATTATTTGTTCTTACCTTGTATAATCAATCAAAGTGGTTGTTTATCTCTTGTAAATTAAATCATATTAATTTGGTATTTTTGTGTCTAATTACATTTATAGGGAATTTTTTGAGATTAAAATTCTCTCAAAACTATTTTAATTATATTTTACTTTCCAACTTTGGTGTTTGATTTCCATAAATTATGCATTTTAAGTGACCATATTGTAATTGTGTTTTTCTACAATTATTAATTTTTTAAGGCTCTCATTTCCTTCTTGAATTTTTTTTTGCACTTCATCTAAGTCTATTTCTTTTTTGGCCTTCTTGTCCCTCCTCTACACCTCATTTATTTTAACTAATTTTTTTTTGCCTATTCACTTTTTGGTATTAGGTGAGCTTTCAAGGAACAATGACTCAATTATTATCCAAATTAAAACTCACACCTACCAATTACTATTTATGTAAATCACACATGTAATAAATATTCAATTTTAAACACTTGATGCATGTAGTAGATGACATAGACCCCAAACCTAATGAAAAGAATATGACCATCGATGTTCAAGACAAATGGTAATTAAAAAATGACAAAGACTTAGGATTGATTGGCATGGCCCTAACCCTTGAATTTCATGTGCACATTGATGTTTTTATTATTACATCCACTTTTTGGTCTAAGCTTAAATATATTTATGAAATTGTGAATAAATCCCATAAAATTTAGATTCAAGATCAGTTGCTTGATTTAAAGTATAATAACTTCAAAACTATGGTTGATTTCTTGATTAAAGTTCACTCTTTGCATTATAAGCTAATTAGTTTACGTGTTAAACTTTCATATTTTAATTTTATTCATATTATCATGAAAAAAATGTTTGACTTGACATTTTAGTAGTTTATTACAAATTTTCATTCATAAATATTTCTCCTACTTTATTTGCTTAGCTGGCATTTGATTTGTTTTGTACTTTGTTGCATCAAGAAGAAAAAAAATTAATTCAATTTAGTAATCTTAAGACTAATGGACATGTTTTTGTTTCTAAAAACAAACATAAGAATAGAAAACAAAATGTTAATTCTAATAATACACATGAGAAAAAAAAATACTGAATCAAAACCTAAGAAAAAGTTAGAGTGTAATTATTGTGACAAAAATACACATGATGAAGATCATTATTTTAAGAAAAAACATGATATTAAAAGTGTAAATATTAAGTTCAAAGGAAATGCTAGTAACAATAACACTAAGACTCAAAACAAATATAAGTCTAATACTAGAGCTACTTTTACTCATCCTTTGTGTGCTTCTCATGTTGAATGGATTGTTGATTTAGGTGTTACTCAACATATGACATATAATGCTAATTTATTTACCTATTTGTAACTAGATATTTGTAACAATAATTTAAATATTGTAAATCATGCTTCTTGTAATGTTGAAGTCATAGGAAATATTAAAATCCCTAATGGTTAATTGCATGATATTTTATTTGTTCCCAATTTAAAATTGAATTTGCTTTATTTTCCTTAATTATGTAAACATGACTATAAAGTATAATTATTTAATGACATTTGTTATGTTAAATATACCAAGCAAGATTTTCAAGTAGTTAATACTACTTTTTGAGATAATCATAAATTGTTCAAGTTTATTGTATTCTCTTGTTCTTCCTCTTCTCATGTTTTTCTTGATCCTAGTGATGTTAACTTGTGGCATGAAATATTAGGTCATTTTAATTACCTATAATCACCCAAAAGTGGTATTTGATTGTTAAGAGTGCTACTTGAGACCACCTATCCTTAGTTTATCCCTAAACCTCTCATAAATCCTATTATTACACTTAATCCAGCGTTCATGTGAGCCACAAGAATTTCTAGTCAACCCTAAAGTAGTCTCAAACCCTCATTTCCCAATCCTGGTCCTTCATGCCTAGTGTTTTACCAATTGGACACTAGTCCCATAATAAGGACACTATTGCCACATGGCACTAGCGTCCCCAAAATGGTGCTAATGTTTTTTTCCCTATCTTTTCCCAAATGGATATATTTTCAAAACTAGGACCTCCTAAGTTTATCCTAGACATATTTTATCACCCACACAAGAAAAATACACACACACACACACAAAGATATATATATATATATATATATATATATATATATATATATATTTGTGTGTGTGAGCGCGCATGCGCGCACACGCATGTGTGTGTGTGTGTCTATAAATATGTATGTATGTATGTATGTATGTATGTATGTATGTATGTATCTATGTATGTATATATATATATATATGCATGAATTTTATCCCTTTAACTAGTATATGGAAATCATATACAAAATACACATTCAAACTCATAACAAGTTGAGCACAATTAAGGTTATCAATCCCTATTATATCTTAATTCTAAATACTACCATCTATAGCTGTCCTAATTTTAGATTATCTAAATTTATATTCTCAATCACATTCATATAACTTAAGGCCACTATCATACTAGCATAACTTACACTTGCACTAGCACTTAGGTAGGGAGAACTACATCAATATTGATCCCTCCTTAGAGTATTGGTATGTAGGTAAATCTCTTCACATCAAGGTGTTGAGGATGTCCAACATACCCTAATAACAAACACACTTTTCAAATCATACCCTAGTTACATGGAGGATTAGGATTTATATAATAAATTGGTCATTACATTTAAAATATAGGGTTTTAAAACTTGTGCACGTAGGAACAAACTTTATAGATCTAGACATAGGTGCACTCAGAAGCTCAGGATATTCTTGTATATAGGAAAATACTATCAATATAAAGACACTACCACCACTTTTATAATAATAGTGTTACTATCAAATTATGGAAATATCATCTAAGATGGGTTCTAAAAATAGGATCTAGTTTATGACACTCAAACCAACTTTCATCTCAATTTTTAGCACCTGGATCATTTATATTAGTTATTTTCTAAGTCATTACTTGCACTATTTATTACTATTTTTATAAAATTCAAAGTTAGGAAATTATATAACAAATCGGTGGTTATAGTTATTGCATATTATTTCCCTCATTTAGTATACTTAGCTCTTTAATAAACATAGGATTTATAAACACTAAGTCCTAAAATGTTAAAATATTTGGTGAACTTGACCCTAGGTAGCTACTAAATTTTACTCAAATTTATTATTATATACATTTTTATATCTATCTCGACACATTTTTGAATGATATACATGACATACATATTACATTACAAATATATGATCAAATTATCTTACATTATGATGTTTTTGATTATATAAGGTGGCAAACCAGAGGCCGAACCCTTACAGAAGCATAAAAGCCATGAAGGCAATCAGAATAAATGATGCCTTACAATAGGAATGCAATAGGAATGACACATTTAGTGAACCAATAGACACAACAAAACTAGAATAAATTAGAGTAGGTAAAAATGAGAGACAAAGAATCTATAAAAACAAGAGCTAAAGTGGCCATATCTCACCTTACATAAACATAGATTTGATGAGGTCATTTAATTTCTAAGTTTTATCTACATTGACAATAGAAGTAGTAGTACCCAAGCCCTACAACATAGACATGTTTAGGAGAATAGAATTCTAGATCCCAGTGGTGAAGTTATGCTTCAATTTCTAGAGGTGATCCTTCAGGGCAACAATTTCAGCTTTCAAACTAGTCTCAGTTTCAGTTTCCTCATCAGCTTCCTCCACATACATCTTTCCCTCTTTGTCATAATTTTTTTCAATGTTAGCAACATCCTTAGTAGTAGACTCAAATTCTCTTGTCTCTTGATTACCTTTAGTATCCTCAGAGATTTCTTAAACTTCTAATTTCTTATTCTCCTCATCCTTAGTAGCTTCCTCTAAAGTGATTTTAGAGTAGTCAATAAGCCTAGCCTTGGGAGCAAGTTTTCCAACAATATGCCCTGACCATCAAAATCCTGAGGAGAGGGCCTCCTTACTAACCTTAGTGGATAGATGGTATTTACTATATTAACCCTTAGGGGTCCTATAAGGATTTTTAGGGGTCCCCACAGTGGTCCCCCCAATACCCTCTTCACTAGAATAAAACTTCCTCCTCTTGCCCTTCATACTCACAAAGGAGCTAGGGGTGTCTAAGGGAGTCTCCTCAGGAGTAAAAAAGGAAACTTCTTTAGTTTTATTAGAGACAGGGGAAGGACAGGGCTTTTTGACAACATCACCAGCAAAAGGGTTAGAAGAAATTACCCTGCTATCAATTCTAATAGTCTTGGATGGCTCAAGGGCATGATGGACATTATACAAATAGAAAATGAGGCCCTAATAAAGGGGGATAGGATTCATATCAAGTTTTTTTGCCAATTTTACTCTCACCCTAAGGACAGAATGCTCTAGGGAAGAGAGCAGATAAAAGTGAAAGTTGATGAGAGCATTACACCTAAAATGATTTAAAAGGGGGAGATGATAATTATAGAGCCTAGTAAAACATCCCTCTAGTGTGAAATACTTCATGAGGATGAAACACATAGCATCTTATAGCTCAGGTAATTTAGCTTGATCAAATCTTACTTGGTAAGGAGCAAGTTCTTCACCTTCTCCAAGAAATAGCTTCTGGTTGGAAAGGTCCATGATGTTTGTTTTTTACTGTAGCTTCATCCCCTACGTAGACATGCATGTAGCCATAGCTATCACCTTTTCTAAAATCTCAAAGCTAATTCCTCCAACAGTGACTCGCTAGTTTAGCCAAGACCTCATGAATTATTCTAACATGTTTTCATCAAACCCATTGAGCCTCTCCAAGTAGGGACTAATCCCACCCTCTTTGCAGTAGTGTCAGACCACTAGGTTGTCTTTGAACTCATAGCAAGAAATTGGTTTCATTCTAATTATATCACCCCCCATTTTGGATTTACAGAGTAGACCAGGAGAATTCCCAATTTTTACCTTTGTAATTGAAGTAGATTCAAGCCCTCGCTCCTAAATATGCATAATGATAATGTGATAACACATAATTTGGAGCATCATGCAAAGATGACACTTACTCCTCCCATGCTTAAACATAATTTCTTGGTGATCTCCATAATGATGAAATAGTCTACTTGCCTAAAAAAATTAGTATAATAAATTAGAAATGATTATCAAAAGAGTATAATAGGCCTCAAACTTTGAGATCCATGTCAGCACCCTCAAAAGGGATTGACTAATAGATCTATCCTTGTAATATGTCTAACTCATCCTTAACACATAATTTCCTTTTGGATGAGATCCCTAATAATTAAAGGGATATTATCTATTTTGTGCCAACATCACCAACTTGAAAATTGTTGGCCAAGATTGGCACAGACATCAGTAACACTATTTACCTCTCTATAAATATGTGAAATATCAACTATGATAAGCTTTTATAGAAGAAATTTAAATATCCGTAATGATATCTTTTAACTTAATGCTCACATTCAATGCTTTGTTAACTTCATTGATAACCATTTTAGAGTCCCCCTAGATACGCAAATTTATTATACCAAGTATATATATCCAATTTTATCCCCCATAAGAGAGTAGTTGCTTTAGCATATTTATTACTCTAGTAGCCTATTCCACAAGTGTATACAACAATCATCCACCCTTTGTCATTTCTTATAATCCCTCCCCCACTAGCTTTACCATCACACTTTGAGGCCCCATCAAAGTTAAGTTTCATCCAGTTAGGCTTCAGGGGATTCCATCTAGTATTAAGTCTCTGTAGAATTTTGGAATTGTTATAAGTAGTAATATGATTTAGTAGCTTCCATTTAGTTGCAATTTGTTCTTCTTCTTGAGTTATGAGTTCCTCAATAGTACGAATATGAGCAATGGTGACACTTTCCAAAAGAGTCTTAACAAAAGATGAAACACTTGAGATATATTTCTAATAGTATCCCTAAAAATTTTATGGTTGCACTCTTTCCATAAAATCCAACTCAAATAGGGTAGAGTTTGATTCCATAATTCCATGAGCCATGGATGAGAAAAGGTAGGATTCTAGCTAATAATGACTTCTTTAAGGTCAGAGTTACAGACCCACTCAATACCAAAATTATTTAAGATTATGCCCCAAAGTTCTCAGGAAAAATCACAATGTATGAAAAGGTGAGAAACTATTTCCTCTTTTAAACAACATAAATAGCATCTATTGACCAGGGTAAACCCTCTCTTCTGAAGGTTGTCTTGGGTTAAAATTTTGTTATGAGCAACAACCCACCAAAACATGTTGATTTTTGGTATAAGTTTATAGTTCCAAATTTTTTTCCATATCTCCTTATTCTGAGCCTCAAGAATTAGCAAATGATAAGTAGACTTGATAGAGAATCATCCATTTTTATTTGGCCACTAGTACTATTCATCTTCTCACAAGAAGAGAGGGATTTTGATCCCTTGAATCAACTTTTGAATATCTAGAACTCTAGGGAAGATCTCAGGCCGATGAGCACAATAATCCAATAGATTTTTCTAGCTCCTTATGCCATTGTTATTAGCCATATAATCATTGACTTTATCTGTAAAAAATTGAGTAGAAATGTCAGCAATTTATCCATAGTTTCCTGTGTGATAAGAGCCTTATCCTTTACCCAAATGTCATTCTAGAATTTAATATGCCAGCCATTTCCCAATTTCCATCTAATTCCTTGCTTAAGAAGGCTTCTACTTTTTAGCATTTTATTCCATATCATAGATCCCTGGGGTAACCCTACCTATTGAAGAAAGTTGGAACCATCAGTACTATGCATATATTTGGCATACATTATTTCCCCCTAATCATTATTTTTATGAATCAAATTCTCATTGATTTTGGAGAGAAGGGATTTATTCATGTTCCTAATGGATCTAATATTGAGGCCACCATGTGATTTAGGAAGACACACTTTTTCCCAATTGACCAAAGATATTTTCTATTTATCTTCTAGTCCCATCCATAAGAATTTTCTTTGAATCTTCTCCAATTTATTAACAAAATATGTAGGTATTTTAAAGAGAGACAAGAAATAGGTAGGAATCCCTTGTAGAGAGGCCTGAAGAAGCTATAGTTTGCCTACATTGCTGAAAAGTTTCCCTTCCTAACCAAGAAGTTTCTTCTAAGTTCTTTCCAATATTCCATTCCAAAAACCTAGAGATACCTCTTTGACCGTGAGTGGAAGGCCCAAATAGGTAGCAAGTAGAACAACTTCAACATAGTCTAGGATGTCAATGATTTTCTTTCTAAGGTCATTAGGAGTATTAAAGAAGTACACATTGCTTTTTTAGATATTTATGCTTTGCCTAGACTCTATGGTGTATTTATTTAAAATATTCTTCCATCTCCTAGCTTCAATCATTGAGGAGATGCCAAAAATAATGGTATCATCGACAAACTGTTGCACTGATATAGGGGTAAGGGAGGAAGTGGGTTTGATTCCCACTAAATGTTTAGAGACTATATTAGATTGTATGTATCTCACTAGTGCCTGCACCACTATGATGAACAAGTAAGGGGAGAGAGGGTCCCCTTGGAAAATTCCTCTTGAAGAAGAGAAGAAATGTCTAGGGACCCCATTGACCAGAACCAAAAATTTAGCATAAGAAATAGTGTTCCATACAAGGCGAGACATTTATCACTAAACCCAAATTTCCTAATGACTTAGAATAGAAAAGTCCATGAGACCCTATCATATGCTTTAGAAATGTCTAGCTTAAGAGCCATACCAAGGATTCTACTCATGTCCATGGAATGAATAATCTTATGAGTGGAGATCACAGCATCAAGAATTTGTTGACCTAGGATAAAGCCTTTTTGATCAAGGGAAATAATTTTGTCTAAAAAAGGCTAGATTCTCATAACCAACACTTTAGTGAAGAGCTTATAAATAGTGTTACATAGACTAATAGGTCTAAATTATGAAAGGTGTGTGGGTTGTGACCTTTTAGGAACAAGTACTATAAAAGTATTATTAGCTTGTTTCAAAAGTTTACTTGATCTGAAGAAGTCATGAACAGTAGCTGTAAGATCCATTCCCACTATATCCCAATATTCTTGAAAGAATATAGGAGGGAAATCATCAGGACCTGGGGCTTTGAAAGAATCCATAGAGAATAAAATAGCATGGACTTCCTCCTCAGATATAGGCCTTAACATCTCCAGGTTGTCTTCCTCAGTTATCAAATAGGGGATTTTATCAATGAATTGATTCATAATTCCATCATTCCAGTCATCATTAGTTTGTTTAGTTAGTAAAATATAAAAGAATATCCTAGCTCATTCCCTTATCTCATTATCTTCAGTTATAATGTTGCCATTATCAAAACATAGCTTCATTATGGAGTTAGCCTTCCTATGTTTCATGCTTGAGAGATGAAAGAAGGCCGTATTCTTGTCCCCCTCTTTAAGCCACTAAATTCTATATTTCTATTTCCAAAAGACCTCTTCTCTATCCATAAGATTCTTACATATAGAAATTAGGACATTCTCTTCTTTAGAAATGTCTTTTGAATCATCTCCTTAAACAATTTGTTGCTGGATATCTGCAAGTTTTCTGGCTATGTTTTTCTTTTGATGAAAGACCTGTCCAAAGCTATATCTATTCCATCCATGAAATTCCTATTTGATATGTCGAAGTTTTTTGACTAATCTGAACATAGGAGTGCCTTGGATAGGAATTCTCCACCATTGGGCCACCAATTATCTAAAGTCTGTATGTTTAATCCACATAGCTTCAAAACAGAAGGGGAAAGGAACACATTGTCCCTAATATTTCCAACTAAGGAAGATAGGGCAATGATCATACATGGTTCTAGGAAAAGCCTACAAGTGCATATTATGAAAATCATTCTAGTTACTAGAAATAATAAATCTATCTAACTTAACTTGGATCATTTGGTCTCCTTTTCTTCTATTAGACCAGGTGAAATTTTGATTTTGCAATTCAACATCCAACAATCCCCAATCATTTATAAATTTATCAAAGTCAAACATGTTGTCAGAGTAATCGATTATTCCACCGTATTTTTTAGAAGGGTATAACAGAGTGTTAAAGTCTCTAGATAACATCCATCTAGTGTGTGGGGTGTTAGTCCTGAAGCTACTCAAATTGGTCCATAAATTTGACCTCAATGCTCTGTTATTCGGGCCATAGATATTGATCAATAACCAATTGAAAGAGGACAAAGAGAAGTTAATAATCAAAAAATGTTTATTATGAGCAATATGAGATCCCTAAATTTTAGCACTGTTCCACATAGTTACAATCCCACCTAAAGCCCCTTCAGCCAGACTAATGCAAAAAGCACACTTAGGCCATATGTAGTCAGCTATTTTCTTAAAACTCTCCTCATTCATCTTGACCTCTTAGAGTAATAAAATATCTAATTTATTATCTAGAATGTAGTTCTTAACCTCAAACTATTTAGAGGGGCTGTTAAAGCCCCTCAAGTTCTAGGATAAAATTCTCATTTAGAGGATTTGAGGGAATGAGTCTCCAGTGTTTTATGTTTACCACTGGCAATCTCCTTGGAAATCTCTCATTGTCTTGTTTCTCTTAGGGTTGGTCTCCCTTGTTTGGGGTTAGTGTGAACATCTAAAATTTTTTTACCTTTGTGGTTCTTTTTATTTGGGGTAACCCATTCTTCTTGTTCATTGCTACTACCATATTGTCCTATTTCACCTATCACTGAATAATTGTCTGATTGGTCACCTACTTCCAGAGCATGGGAAGTATCTGTGTTTAAATGTAAGGTTGTTTCTCCCTTAGTATCTACTATTTTTGGAGGTAGTTCCAATAAATCATCTCTTAAAACTTTTCCATCTACATCATCTCCATCTATTGGTTGGGCACATATTTCTCCTTCCTCAAACATATTGGTATGTTGATCCAAAGAGTTATTTGTGTCTATTATAACCTTCTGATTATCACTATCCAAGACCTTGTTATTCTCCTCTAGGACAACTTTTTCCCCATTATCAGAGACCTCCTCCTAACTAGCCTTTTCCCTAACCTTTTCCATATTATCAACATTTTCTACATTACCCCCCATTCCCTGACTATCAAAATTTTTGGAATTGTGAGACTGATCCTCACCTTCAACTGGGGAGTCATCTTTCCTTCCCATTTGCTTCACCTTACATTGGGTCATTATATGTCCCTTTTTTTGCATATTTGATAGAAAGTGGTAGCATTTTCATATATGATCGGCTGAGTCCAAATCCCATATTTAGAGTTTAACTCTATAGACATGGGAAGGGTCTGATTAATCTCTACATTGACACACAACTGAGCATACACACATCTGGATTGTGTTCTGGTGTTATGATCTACACTGATGTATTGGCCAATAGAGTTGCCAATAGCTGTAAATATTTTTTCATCCCAAAATTCCAATGGGAACCCTGGTAATCTTACCCAAGTAAGAGCAAAATTGTTGAGGTCTGAGTTGGGGTTAAATCCCAGTTTCCAAGAACACAAGGCAAGTGAATGTGGACCATACATCCATGGTCCTCCAGCAATAATAGCTATCATATCCTCCCTATTCATAAATCTAAATAGGAATAAGCCTCTTTCCATAACAGTGATCGATACACTACCTTTAATTCTCCACTGAGACATTACCCATTTCCAAACCATCTCAATATTAGGATGAAAGGTGAAAAACTTACCTACCAATGCAAGGTCCATAGTTGCCATGATTTCCTCAACTAGATCATCTAGGATAGTCAAGGCCATACCCTCAGTGGAATCATTTTTGATATGAAGGCTTGACATGATTTTAGTAGAACACATCTTTTCCCCTGTTAACACTTTCTTCCATCCATTCGAGGTAATGTCCTCTATTATATTTAGGTCCCCAGAGGCACTGCCATAGGTAATAGCCTGAATTAGATCCATAAGCACTTAGATCACACTCAGAGGGCCCTACAAGGTAGAAAAAAAACTAGTTTTCAAAAATTTTACACATTATATATATACATTATATTATATTATTACACATTTATCATATATGCTCTAGCTAACACATTTTACAAATATTTTTATTTTAATAATAGTTATTACACAAGTTCAACAAATCCCCTCAAAAGAAAGATAATTAAATGGGGTTTGTCATAGAGATCAATCTCCTATATTTCACTCATAGTACATTTTCAACACACATGCTCAGTTATAGAAAATCATCCATAGGTATACACAATGGGAAAATAGTGACCCAAAAAGTAGTACAATTACAAAAAAATCAATCCAAAAGGACACTAATGCCAAAATTTGGACACTAATGCCACATTTTCAAAAAATACACTACTATCCAAGACATGGCATTACTTTTTATTAGCCTCAATATTATAAAAAATCTAGATTTGATAGAAAAGTATAGTAGGTACAATATAGGTTTACATAGATTTAGTTATATATTTATCAATTTTACTTAGTTTTACTCATATTAATATTATCTAAACTTAGATTCATATCATTTTAATCAAATTTGGGATATCATTCATGGCATGACCATTTCTATCTTTAGTTTAAATACCTAGATATAGTTCATTACAACTCAATCTAGAATCCATATACTCGTATACTAGATTTGGGGGCATGTGTATGGCACATTATTTTTATATGCTCACTAACACACTAGTTGATCATATGGAATGACAAATTCCATGTTATTATTTATTATATATACACATAACATCACATTCTAGTTTACACACCAATTTCATGCCTTTATCTATAATGGTTGACATTCCCAATTGGCTTGGAGATGATTAATGTACTTGAGTAGTTATACAGATGATATTCACAAATATATATATGAAATTAGACATTTACACTACTTAAAATAGTTTAGGTTCATATGCATCTACTAAATATGGGTGGTAAATTATGGATTCATAACCTACTTAAATTCTTGAACCTCCTACATGAGAGGGTTAGACACACTATCGGTCCAATCCAAGATATTCACAAGTCATGGTCCACCAACTAGGGGTGAGAAATGATGGAATCAAAATTAGATTGAGATATTGATCTATCCATATAGGATTATTGATTAATATATCATCTCACTCCAAGTCACTCATCAATTGATCACTATATACATGCACACATAGGTTATCACTAGGTTCATGGATTGGTTCATGAACCTAATGAGGTGTATTCATTCCTTTCCTATTTACTATCTCTTTACTTATATTTACTTAGTTTTACTTATTTACTTAGTTTCAGACTCTTATTTTTGATATCTTTTAATTAGGGACTAATTTCTGCATATTTTACTTGTAGAACATGCATTGGAGCATGCTTCACATACTCAAACATAACTTCATGGGATTAAATTTTTAGGTAAGTCTAGTTATACTTATTTTTCCTTTATCTTAGTCATTTCACTTTGCTAAATTTATATAATAAAGGGGGGACAAATGTAATCACTCAAAAGTGGTATTTGAGTGCTAAGAGTATTATTTGAGACTACATATCCCTGTCTTATCCCTAAACCTATCCTAGAGCCTATTATTGCATTTATACAACCTTTTTGTAGACCATAAGCATCCCTAGTCATCCCTAAAGTAGTCTTAGGCCATCATTTCTCAATATTGGCCCTTTGTGCCTTGTGTTATACCAGCTAGACATTAACACCATATAAGAACAGTAGCACCACATGGCACTAGTGTCTCCAAAATGGTGTTAATGTCCTTTAACCTATATTTTCCCTAATGGATATATTTTATAAAATATCACCTTCTAAAGTTGGTCTATACATATGTTATCACCCACATAAGTAACAAAACAATATATATAACAAAATAATAGAATAATTTGAGCACAATTAAGGTTATCAATTCTTATTATGCTTTACTTCTGCATACTACCATCTACATCAGCCCTAATCTTAGATTATCCAAATATATATTCTCAAGCACATTCGAGGCACTAAAGTACACTATCACACTAGCATCACTTTCACTTACACCAACACTTATATGGGGAGAACTACATCAGTTTTGATCCCTCCTCAAATTATTGGTATGTACGTAGCTCTATTCATAATGGGGTGTTGAAGATGTCAAACCTACACTACTAACAAACACAATTTTTAGCTCATGCCCTAATTAAATGGAGGATTAAGGTTTACATAATAAATAAGTCATTATAAGAAAAATATATATATTATATAAATTTTGTACATAGGAATAGACCTTAGAGATCTAGACATAGGTACACCTAGAAGATTGGGACACTCCTACATAAAAGACACTACCACCACTTTTATAATAATATCACTACTATCCAATTGTGGTTCTACTATCCATGAGGGTTTTGACACTAGGATCTAGTTTATGACACTCAGACCAGCTTCCATCTCAATTTATAGCACCCAAATCATCTATATCAATTATTTTCTATCAAAGTCATTACTTTCACTATTTATTACTATTTTTATAGAAGTCAAATCTAGTCAATTATATAACAAATCAATTGTTGTATTTATTACATATTATTTCCCTTATTTAGTGTACTCAACACATTATCAAACATATGATTTACATACACTAATTTTTAAAGGGTTAAAACATTATCAAATTATTTCACTTATGAGTAAACTCAATATAGTGCAAGGTTTGCCTAAAATTCCTCCCATTAATTCTATTTATAGTGGATATATGGTTGATAAAATCCATGGAAAATATTTTCATACGAATCAATATTTGCATGCAAATAAGAAGATTCATTTAGTTTATAGTGATATTTGAGGACCTATGCAAGCTCCTTCTATTAATTGTGCAACTTATGCTTTAAATTTTGTTGAAGAGTGCACTATATGAGTTTGGATTTACTTCTTGAAAAATAAATATCAAGTTTTAGATATTTTCATGTCCTTGCTGAAAATCAATCTTATTATTCTTTATGCATATTATGGATTGATAATGTAATTAAATATGTTAAAAATTAATTTCTTTCATACTATAAATAACATGGTATTAAACATGAAAAAATTATTTCTTACACATCTGAGCATAATGGTGTTAGTGGATGTAAACATAGGACTATCATTTAAATAGATAGGTGTATGTTGCATGCTAAAAATATGCATTAAAAATTTTAGGCTAAAACTATGTATTGTGTTATATATCTAATTAATATTATTCCTACTAAATTTGTTTTAAATATTACCCACAAAGAAGCTTAGATTGATAGGAAACCTAATATAAAACATACATGTGTTTTTGGTTGTGATGCATTTTTCATATTCCCATAGAAAAAGTAAATACTTTTATCTTTTTTGGTTATGAAGAATCATCTAAATTTTATAAGGTGTATGATCCTCAAACTAACAAAATTAATATTAAAAGGGATGTTAAAAATTACTAAAAAGGGTGCAATTTATTATGCTTCTAATTCAAATTCTCTTGATATAATTTTTGCTTATATTCCTTTGGAATTAAGTAATGATCATAATGATGTTTTATAAAATTATGTTTTTCCTAAATTTACTTCTCATTATTCTATTATTTTTCCACCTAAAACTATGACTAAGTGGGCTAGGGCTACTGTAGAAGCTTCCAGAATTGATGTAGATTTTAATGATACTTGAATAACTAGGAAATAATTTTTTAATTATGCTTTGATGTCTAAAATTATGAACAATAATGATCTTACAACACTAAAAAAAGATCAAGAGGACATTAATTGGGAAAAATTAATGCATGATGAATACAACTCTTTGATTTCCAGTAACACTTGTGATGTAGTCCCTCTCCCTAAAGGACATCATTTGGTACGTTGTAAATGGTTGTTTAAAAATAAGTTCAATTTTGATAATCAAATTGAAAAACATAAATTTAGATTAGTTGCTATAGGTTTTTCCAAAATAGAAGCAATTGAATATAATTAAAATTTTGCACTTGTAGCTAATACTCCTACAATTAAATTTGTTTTAACTTTGACTACTCATATGCATTGCCCTATTTACAAAATGGATGTTAAGAGTGCTTTCTTAAATGGTGACTTGCATGAAGAAATTTACATGTCTCAATCTCCTAATTTTATTTAAAAAGGAAATGTAAATCTTGTTTGCAAGTTAAAAATATATATTTATAGTTTGAAATAATCTCCTAGAGAATTATACTCTAAAATATATCAATTTTCATAGTTCAAGGCTTTACTCGTAGTTCTAGTGATCCTAATATTTTTTGCCAAAAACACTCAAAATGGCATAGTTATCATCATTTTGTATGTTTATGACTTAATCATGATTAGTAATACTATTTCAATGGTTTATTTCACTAAAATGATTTAGAGAATACCTTTTAAATGACTTATTTGGGTCTCTTACGTTACTTTTAAGGAATTCAAGTTTCGAAAGAAAAAGATAGCACTTATATTTCTCAATATAAATATGCATATGACTTGTTATCTAGGTTTAATATGTTAGATTGTAAAAAATTTTCTACCCATTGTGAGCTTGGTGTAAAATTTATTACTAACATATAAATTAAATTTTTTGATCTAGCTCTCTATAGACAATTAGTTGGCAATTTGAATTATATTACTCATACTGATCCTGATATTGCTTTTTCTATTAGTTTGTTTTCTCATTTTATGTTTAAACCTAAAGATACTTATTTAAAGATGACAAAATACTTATTCATTAGATTAAAGGCTCTAAATTTTTGAATTGACTATACATTAAATAGTAATTTCTCTTTGGTAGCTTATTTTGATTTTGATTGGGCTAGTCATCTAGATGATCATCAATCCACAAGTGGATATTGTTTCACATTGGGTTCTAACACAATTTCATAGAATAGTAAAAAATAGACTATTGTATCTTTATATTCCATAGAATTTGATTATAAAGCTTGTAATCATGATTTAAAGGAAGCTATTTGGATTTGAATACTTATTGTACATTTGAGCCACCCTTAATCCTCATCTACTCTGATTTTTTATGATAATCAAAATTCCATTGCCTTGACAAAAAATATACTTTTCCATGCAAGGTCAAAGTATATTGAGATTCAACATTACTTTTCATGTGAATTTATTGAAGATAATCAAATTATTCTCTCCTTGTCTTACTTAAGAACAAATGGTTGATATTTTCACTAAGCCATTTTGTAAGGAAAAAATATCTTCTTTGGTAATATGTTAGAATTAAAGGAATTTATCATCTAGGGGAAGAGTTAGTAATTTTTCCTCCCTTATTGTTTGTTTTTAAACCTCTACATAAAGTTTACGAGGGTGTTTTAGGATTACCTTTTATTTAGGATAATTTATTTACCCTAAGTTCCCTTTATGTGTGTGGAAATTTTATCTATGTGAATTATAAATTCACATAAAAATAGATTCCATTAGGTTTAAATAAATCATTTATTACATTTTATTTTTTTTGAGTTAATTGCATAAGTAACCCCTTCCCCCAATTGGCACACACTTTCCTTCACTCTCTAAAGGAATAGGGCTCAAATGGCACACACAAAGGAGGCTTGTAAGGTAATAATGTAACTCCTTATAGCTCCTATTATTTTCTACTTGCTCTATAAAATATCCTTCCTCTCCTCATTTCCTCACTATAAACTTGAATCTCTTTCTCTTCTGGTCAAATTTCTCTTCCTTCTAAATTATAATTGTCAATATTTTGTTGACAACCCTTCTTATTAGATCGCATGGATTTTTCTTTTATACGTTCAGTTTCCCACTTTAAACTATTTTTCTCATTTATGTTTTTCACCTTGAGAGGTAATATTATTTCTTGATTTCTTTAATTTTACACTTTCATCTATCATTGATGAACATTTTTGGGATAATTCCTTCATATACTCATGCCTACATATTTTTTAGTGTACTTGATATGCTATGTTATATGACATTTTTTATAACACATATATGTATGGACTATTATGATATGTTTATGTTGTGTATACTTCATTAATTCATAATGTCACTTCCTTGAGTGTCCTCTTCTTGGTTGATATTGTCTTACTTGTGGAACATTTGAATATGTTCCTTTCTTATTGGCCCCATGCCACTTTATATTGATTTCTATTTTTAAATTTGAATATGTCATTATTTTAAGTGTGAAACATTTAAATATTCCCCTTGTTTACAATATCTTAGACCCATTTGTATGACATTGACTACTCATGGGTGTGTGATTAATTATTTGTTGAGTTTGTACTATTATTTTTTAGATGTTGTCATGATCTCTATCATGCATCTTAGGGAATTTTATGATCACATACTATGAATTTCATTTATATAGCTATTTAGACATGATAATCCTATATGCTACATGATTCATACACATATTATATAGTTCTCTTATCCCTTTGAGGTAAAGTTACTACCATATTCTATTTCTCTCACCTTAAAAGGAGGTCATATTAGTGGGGGCATGTCATAAACATATGACCTTCAAAATTTTACCAAATATTATAATTTACATAATTTTATCATACTATACATGATTCAGATACACACTTAGATCAGAATCCTATATATTTCACTAATTTTTATATATCTGGGATAAAATTTCTCATATTTTTGATAGATATTATACATAGTTACAGATCACATGTTATAATTTGATAGATAATTCATATTGATAAACATTATATCTACATATGTGATTCAAGTGCACAAACATTTTAAATACATACTTAAACTTACTCATATTTATTTACCAAGTAGCATTGATATTTTACCAAGAAACACCATTTTCACCAGGAAGTAGTATTTCAAGATTTTTTTTTTAAGTATTGGGTTCCTTTTAGTATTTAAGTTGATATTTAACTCCATAAATGGCATAAAACTACTTCCATTTTGTAGGTTGAGTTGGTTATACCACTTAACTTTGATATTATTGTATTATCACTTGAGTTGTGTGATTGAGATATAATGATATCAATGGTCATGTCACAACTGACATTTACATAGAATGTGGGGAATAAGTAACTTATAATATCCCTCTTAAAATATATAAGTTTTAATTTTTAACCTATCTCAACTCCAATGCTTCATAAGGAAGCATGTATACCAAGTTAAAAGACCAAGGGGCAACATGGTTGCATCAACACAGAGGTGTACTTCCTTACTCTATTTTTTTAATCATTTAAATTATGTAAAATTTTAAATTATATGACTAATTTATGCTATATAATTCTTTTTGTTATAATTCATATACTAGAAAAACACTTAAAGTGGACTCAATCAAAGGCAAGGTGTGTTATATATACCCAAGTATGTATTCATATCCTTTAACCTAGAAATTTAATATTTATGCATAGTTATATCAAATGGGGGTGAATTTATATATAACATCTCAATATTGTTTATTTTACTAATACCTATCAGGTTTCTACCCTTCAGTTTTAGACCTTCCTACTACTAAAAGGCTTAAATTTTCCATTTCATTATACCTAACTACTTATCTTATTGTCTGACCCAATCATTTAATATGAACTATACATAAATATTAAAATATTATATATCTCCTTAACATCATTTTTATATTCTCAATAGCTTTCTATCCAATCAGACACTTACATCCCACATAGGAACATGTGTGTCGTCACAAGTGTCTAGATTCTTATAAAGCATTCAACCCTCAAAATTCAACTAATTTTTAAATATTCCAAACATATAGGTTATATCATTTATATTTATGAACCTTACCATGATATATTTTCAAAATGTGTGGTATAAGTATAAATTTAAGTCTAATTATTATTCTATCTATAAAATACCTAGTAAGCACTTATTTAAATTCAATAAATTAATCACACAATTGAATTATATTACATTATTATTACCTATTTTAATATTAATCATAGAATTATTTATATAATAATTTTGAATTACTCACATAATATTTAAAGAGCAATATTTTTCAAGTTACAAGCTAGATCATTACATGCCTTTTGTATATAGTATATAGCACCCATATGCATAAACAATCCAAAACCTAGGGGATAATTACATAAGTCTAAGGCCAACCTTGGATTATTTAATATGTAGGTATTTATCATCGATATAGGGGTCCTTGAGGTCATTTCAGCACCATTATCCCAATAACCCATTTTTTGTAAGGTAGAAATACCTAAGGGAAGAGCTAGGGTTTTTATCAATATAAAGCCATCAACATCCTATGTATGTGAAAAAAATAAATCAATATAAAGGCAACATAAAAAAAAAGGCTTTATGTGGTCACTTATAAATACATTTAATATTATGTTTAGGATAGTTACATCAAGATCAGGACAAAAGTGTCAATGCAAGTATCCACAAATTGACCCAAGTATTTAGGCCTATAGAAATAATATTTCTAGAATCTGACAACTAGATCTTGATCATATCCATACCTATTTCCTTATTTATAATTATCATATATTCCTAAACATTTTTAGATAAGTTAAATATTATCTATTTTATGTGTTTATAAAATAAAACTACTATTTTGAGTGTACTTTTTAATTTAACATAATTCATCATTTTAATTAATAATATTTATTTATTTGAATTTTAAATTAATTGGAAAATTCTAGAATAATTTTTTTCATCTTTTTGCATGTGATATTATATCCCTTTAACCCTACACATATTATAAAAAGGGTTAAATAATAAGAACCTCGCCATCTATTTAAAACAAGCTAAATATCTGACATAGGCATCTCTAGACCTTAAATTTGGTCCACCTATACACAAGTTAGTTTTATTAGTATAAATCAGTATCACCAGTTGATAATATATTGATCTAGTCAAAACAAACCCTCTCTTAGTAGTGGTTATTTTTAAATAAATCAAGCATTTCCTTAGTATTGACCCATTTATCTAACATGTTAGTTGGGTGATAAATCACCCAATTGGACTCATATTTAAATAAATCAAGGTCTCATTGAAAAAGGACTTGGAAATTATCTAGTACACATCTATGCACTATTTCACATTGAGTATATATACCCTATTCCTCCTAAATTGTGAATTTATCACTAAAATTAGTCACAACATAAGTCTAAAACATTCTAAATCTAAGTCAAAACATGAATTTTAAAGTATATAAACCATACCATTAGCTACATAAATATAATGAATAAGAAAAATCACATAATCACACTATTGGGTATAAGTATGCATGGTTTGATTTCCCTCTTTTGAGTATCATATATGTAAGTAGTGGTCAATCATCAAATGAAGGTTATTAAGATCAGCTCATCTTATTATATTTTATTGATTTTTTAAGGTTTCTATCCCTCATAAGCACATCTATAATTTCAAGGTGAATAATATTGATCTATGGAGTTGTGCACATCACTAGGTTTTGGGATTGCATATATAAAGCATACATAAATAGGTGACAGTGACTATATGGTCACAATCCATCATTTCCATATATGTCAGCACTAACCAAAAATAATGACCTAGATTGATATAACTAGACCTACGTAGATAAAGATACAATTCTTGAATTGGATAAATAGTAGACTTGATTTAATCTAATTTCTACTTCTAGAAATAATCATAATTAGATAGTCAACAAAAAAATCTAAGTACTCATCCCATTTGTACTTAATATATTTAGTATATACCACTTATCAAATCATTGCAATAAATTTGATTATTTCCAATCATATGTATATTTGAATTCCATATCTTAATATCTAGATTATTCTACTAGTTTCTATCCTATTAGGATTAAAAAACTAAATTATGGTAAAATATATCTCTTTCTAGTTACTCATATCTTACGTAGTGCTACATAGATATGTTATTTTACTAAGATGTGACCTTGATACATATGGATGGTGTAGACTAGTATTTACTTGTTCTAAGATCCATTGATGTTGTTACTCTCTTACATGATAGGTTATTTTGTGCTTGTCTATTATGTGTGGCCCCTTGGCCTTGTTTGAGACATAATTATGTACCTCTCAAATGACACTTGTTCATGTTTGATGTGATATATTTGTTCTTGTTTGTAACATATATGTGTCCCTTGCATGTAGCCCTTGGCCTTGTTTTTTACAACATCTTCATGTCCCTTGTATGTTTCACTTAGAATTATGTATGACACTAACTTTTAATATATTTAAGCTTTATAAATTTGAGTGGTTTCATGATCTATATCATGCATCTTTACTACATAGTCTTATTCACTTATCTTGTCAGTGATGGTTACTACTATGTGCTTCAATTATACATCTATTTAGACATGAAATATGTCTTATATTATATGTGTTACATACATGCATTGCTTTCCATATACATTATTATGATGACATACTCTCTACATGTCCACATGACTATATGTGATGTTATATTTATACATGACATGATACAACTAACTCTTCTTTTGATATTATTAACTTACAAGACACATTCCTTATTTCAAAATGGGTTACTACAATAGACTTTTCATAGAGACATAAACCTTCATGAATAGACAATCAGATTAGAATATAAATTTCATATATTCATAATGGTTCATATATCAAATTACTCAATTGCATGATATATATTGACACATCGGTATAGATTATGGAGAAAATATGTCAAGAATATGAACTTACTTTACAAATACTTGAGTAAAAATTCATGCATCCTGGGTGAATATGTATGGGAATATGTACATAATTTACATGAATAGGAATGATTGTTTAAACATATACATACATTTGAGATATAGGTTATCAAATTCAACATGTAGATACATAACATTATATATTATTTTACATAGATTAAAGAGGCATGATGTTGGTTCATGCACATATACACACTTCTATATTCATGAGGCATGATATTATTCCATGTAAATATTTTACACACTCAATTCTCACCACTCTTGTGTCAAAATTACAATCATAATATTTTTTATAAACAACACATGAATAATTGAAACACCCAAAATATTTAGTGAAATTGGCCTCCATATTCTAAAACATATTGGGGCATCTTTGATTATGGAAATTCACCATATGTAATCTTTATCTTTACTTAATTCATCCTGAGTCAAATTAAGATTGTGCAAGTGATATTTTGGGATTGATTATGGCGAATAGTTCTTTGAATTTCAAAATTCACTTCACTTTTCATTATGTTAATTAAAATCAATTAATTAGCCTAATCTTCTTCTAATAATAAACCCCATAGCTTTTATAATTTTCTATTTTATAAATTCATTAATTGGATTTATTCTTCAACTCTCATGATAAGTGGTTAAGTGGATCATGACATCGTTGACAAATATTACGAATGATGACATCATTTTGAAAGTTTTCAAGCACTAAGAAATGAATGCAAACAAATATCTAGACTAATGTAAGCCATGCCTAACAAATGAAATATTAATTGAAAAATTGAATGTATTTGGCCTCCAAAATTGAACCAATCTTGGACCACACATCTTGATCTTGAGATGGACAATCAATATCACTTTAGGAAACCTATAAAATCCAAGTCCATCACACTCTTTCAATAGGATTATTAGTGCAAAGACATAATGTAAAATTAAACCTAAAATATTCAACGATTATTCCACTTCCATTCACTAACCAAACCAAACATTGCATGAGGAGATGTTGGAAGCACTTGCTACATAGCACTCCCAAATACTTTGAGCACCATATCTGGGCAAAAACATATTTGTTGACTGGTCTTGAAGGAGATTAACATTGATAATGTATAACTTATCATGATTTATTATTTATTTATTGATTCCATATATCTAACCCACCTAAGGGAATAACCTTAATATGTTAGATATTTATACTTGTCATTGATTTTATGTAATAATACATGAACTATCTTATTGTACAATAATATTCTATATTTAGCACAGTGAATGGGACCACACCTCTCACAAATCTCCTTGGGGAACTTCTTAGCCTTCTAATTACATAATTTTACCATATTTTGGTGTTAGTTTACTTATTTTTATTCTAAATTTTTTATTTTTTTATTTTTTTATAATCAATGAATTTACCTTGTGAATTGTTTAACTCACCCTGTGAATCGATTAAGTTCCCCTATGGACTAGTGAAGTTGATCACGTAATTGGTAAAGTCACCCTACAGATCAATAAAAATTTTATTACCCTTTGTCTCCTCTATATTTTTGACAAAAAATAGAGAAATCTTATTGAAAATAGTGAACTTAGCCTATAGATTGGTGATATTAAAAACCAAATAGTGAAGTCACTTCTAAATTTTTTATGAGATTAGTGAACTTGACCTATAAATGATGAGCTCAACTTGTAATCACTGAACTCAACCTATAATTAGTGAAATCATGAATAAGGTAAACTTTGATTTCTACTATGTTTTTAATGAAAATGGTGAACTTTTATAGTAATTAATGAGGTCATCCTACTAATCAGTGAAATCACCAAGATTGTATTTTTGGTTTACTACAAAAAAATGAGTTTGATTTAGAATCGGTGAAGTTACCATGTTAAATGGTGAATTTTACTTGATTAAAAATTTTGGAGACCTTAAAACACCTAAATCAACTTCCTTAAAGAGTCAAATCTATTTTTTAGATTCCTAATCATTTGTTTTGTAAGTTTTGAAAATTTTTAATTTAATTTTACAACTAACCAAGGAAAACTTCATTCAAGTTTTTGATTTAGTTCTTACAAAATAATAATCACATTACCTTTGTGCTCTTAAGAGATTTTAATTTTGGTTCTTTATCTAAGTTGTTTACATTTCCATTTATTATTTGTGTAAACCAATTATGTGTATGGTCTTCCCTTTCCCTTTTAAGGGAGACTGGGTTATCAAAAAACATTGGTTTACTTGTTTGTGTTCTTTACCCTAAAAAATAATTTTTAAAGTATGCTCTTATCTTACCCATCGATGGGGTCTTGAGAATAAAAAATGAAATTTATTTTTCCCTTTTTCTTTTTTTAACTTCATGGGGTAGATTTCATAACCTTCCCAATAGTATTTAAGGGTTCCTTAACCTAGGAAGTGACATCTTAGCATCGTACCAACCCCATTATATAATGGGGTATACAAATTAGGGTTACTCTAGCATTATATTATATGGTGGTTCCTTAGAGATTGATTTTTTCATTAACACTTAATTATGACCCTTACGAATAAAGTGGTCATTAAGTGACTAGAACCTTTGGTGAATGGATCAAAAGAATCTCACATCCAATTGAGAGATTATTATAAATCCCATTTATTATAAGGTATATTGAGACCATCTAGTTTGAAAATTAAAAAGTTATATTAGAAAACACATTTTCCATAGATAACTCATTGATGCAGGGGTGTAAAGGTTAATAGCCCTTGAAGATCACCTTTTATTATGAATCTTTGAGAGAATTGGGGGCTTTAAAACCCTACCAATAACTTTAATAATTTATTGCTAGCAATCCCAGTTGTACCTTGGTGAAGTTAGATTACTCAGATCACCTTCAAACCTAGACTAACATTGGATTGATCTATAGGTATGGAGTACCTCTACTTAGACCAAACCTTTAGATTATGAGGCTAGCTCCTTCGATATATCATTTATAATTAGCTTAATAAAACCTAATTTTTGATTTGGGATGAAAAGAGTTAGAAGGATTACTAAAAATATAAATTCTATTATATGATGGTGATACACCTATATTTTTGGTTCATCCACTCAATTTGAACTCATACAACACTAATGAGCCAGAAATGGACTCAAAAACTATCTCTAAGGATTATTTTGCAATAGTGTTTCCCATGGAGGTATTGATGTATGACTATAGATTGGAGGTAAAGGGAGAGAGGTCTGTTTTGAGACACTATTCAATCTTGTTACAATGTAAATCTTATCATCAACCTTTGACACTTTGTATAACTTATAAAAGATAATTTGTCAATAGATAGTTATGATAAAGACATGTTAAGTGAAGATTCATACACTTTTACACATATAAAGATTATATACACACTATAATTCAATCATAAAGATGCTGAAATATTCCATTTTATTGATTTAAGAGTTTACAAATCTCAATCTTGGCATATTTTTATCATGCCCAAGAGAGGGATATTGAAAATAGGCCTAAATGCTTGAATAAATAGAACATGAGAATGGTGTAGAGGAGATAAGAATAAGCTAACTAAACATATAATTAAGTCAAATTCAATTACAACTTGTTACCAATAGTCCTAAATGAGATCTCTCCATGCTTGATGCCTTGCATGAGCTCTTTGGCAATAGAAAAAAGGTGGTTGGCCCTATTTAGACATATAGTTACTTGTTGAAACTAATTTTTTAATCATGATACACCATGTAATTGTAAAATAACTCCACTTTAAATGATGTCAAGTTAATTTAATGTCCACTTCCTACATGAATATTATGAAATATGCATTAATGCCACTTTAGAAAATTAACTCATGGTAAGGACTAGTTATGTGCTGATTGATAACTCAAGGATTAGTTATGCATGTAAATGGAACTTTAATACTAGTTATATCATGTTATTTCCACCTAAGATTAGTTATTAATCATGATAAATCTACATGAACTCATTTGATATCCCTTATATGCCATTTTTAACTTCAATTATTTAATCAAATAGGTCTACTAGGCTAATTAGGCCTAGTATCCTAACTTATTACACTTGATGGATATAAGAACCTGAATGAAACCATTATAACCTAAAAATATAATGATATTTAGGCCCATAACAACCCTATATATCATGAAATGAACCTTTTTGAATAAGCAACACTTGTAAATTGGTTAAAGTAGTTGACTAGGTCAAATTATCTTGCATGTTTGTAGACTGGTTATTTTGAAGAGAATAATAGGAGGATTTATAAGCATGTATTTGATAGTATTATGGCTTGAGGAGAAATAAAAAGTACCAAAATTCACTCTCCATGGACTGGAATTCATTAAACTATCTTGTACCTCTATTTTTTGCACATTTTCCTAAAAAATAATGGTTTTCCATGTCTGTATAGTTTCATGCACCATGGTACCATGGATAGGAACTTATCTAAGCTTAATTAAATTTTAAATATATTTTAGGATGATTCATTAGGTTTTGATTGCAATAAATTTCACCTTTCTCAAAAATGGTTTATAGGAGGATTTTGGAGGTGAACCTTCTTAACAATGGTTCATAAAGTACAGACCTTCAAACCAAAACTTATTACCATGAATATTTATTACACAAACCCATTAAAATTTATTTATAATCTTGGGTTACAATGAAAAAATTATTTAAAGATACGAACATAGTGAAGTTTCCTTGTAAGGTTTTGAATGCATTTTGGACATGCTTATACTCTTATCTAAGCTTAATTAGTTTTTAAATATATTTTAGGATGTTTCATTATGTTTTGATTGCAATAAATTTCACTTTTCTCAAAAATGGTTTATAGGAGGATTTTGGAGGTGAACCTTCTTAAGAATGGTTCATAAAGTACAAACCTTCAGACCAAAACTTATTACCATGAATATTTGTTACACAAACCCATTAAAATTTATTTATAATCTTGGGTTACAATGAAAAAATTATTTAAAGATACGAACGTAGTGAAGTTTCCTTGTAAGGTTCTGAATGCATTGTGGACATGATTATACTCTTAACTATGGTTCACAAACCTCAACTACTTAATAAACATAAATAATTCATTGATTATAATTAAATATGTTTCCTAAAATAATTATAAGGGATTTTTGTTAGACTCTTCATGTGGTGAAAGATATGAGCATTTAAATAGGCAACTCAAATGAGTGGACTGTAGTTGTTTGAACTGGCTCTAAAGGATGAATTTCACCTTTAAATTTAATCTCCCTACTTGAAATAATATTCATGGGACATTAAAATCCAATTAAACCTTATAATCATGCCATATTTGCTTTGGTAGGGTAATCGAGTGTCTTTTGGTGTTATAGGCCGATAGGTTTTAAGACTAGCTCTAGGCCTAAAAGGCGCAATACTAAGTTTAAGGGTTTGAGTTACTTGTATTAGTATATGAGGGTTGAAAAATCTCATAAAAAATATTTTACACTTGTTTTAAACCTTTTATAGTTATCTAAAAAATATTCAAACTCCAATTTTGCTCTCTTTCAAGTGGCTACCTGTAGGAATGACTGCTTGTTTGTATAAGGCAAAGGTTTGCAAGTGTTTTCTCCTTCATAAACAAAGCTTAAGTAGTTTTAAACTTATTAAAACATGTTCATATATTTATCACACTCTTTAGAACTATATTTAGGATTAAATTATCCTTTTTATGTATTGATTCAACTAGCTTAGAGTTTTTTTTCAGTCATGGCTTATCAAACCCTAATGGTTGGGTTTGGTGATCTACCTTGTTGAACCTGAGGTATAATATCATCAAAATATTATTCCATGATATTATTACCTCTATTTTAACTTCTTAATAGGTTACTAATATCTTCAAATATTAATTCACAATAGATGGATGTCATCAAACTAGTGATTAGACCTATCTTAGCTTTCTTTTCCTTATTATAGCCTTTAAGGCTTTCAATGTGAAAAATGAGTGCACCTTGGTAACCATATAATAAATATAATTAAATTAACATCATAATAATTCTTAATACCTATTCATGAATTCCAAACTCTCTTCCAAACTTGTATACCTCTAAAAAGGTTTTATAGCTCCACATTGACTGTCATGAGACAAGCACGGGACTATGTCAAAATAGTGATAACTTAAACTAGTAAAGTGACCTCATTAAGACCATATATGGGTATAACCACTAATTAAAACCATATAAACCAATTTTCATAGCTATACCATGCTTCTTAAAGGTTTGTAAATGGATTTTCCTCAAAATCAGCTCAAGCTTCATATGTTTTCAAGATGCCCATGACTGATTTTTCCTCCTTAAACCTTGTATTTGAATTTGAGTATGTTGAATAGGATTTAGTTAGGATATGAAAAGACCTATTTAAATTATTCATCTTTTATTTATTCACTTATTTAACCAAGAACTAATGCAACCTATTTTCATACTATATATCTTCAAGAAACCTCATTATGACATGACTATCGTAACACTATTGTAGGTGGTACATGGGAAACTTTTAAATGTTTAATATCCATTCCACCATTATTTGGTTCTTTTAAGACCCAATAATTAATTTTAAACCTCCTCTCACCATTTTATCAAGCATATTCACTCCTCAAACAATGTTTTTAGGCCTTATAGAGTCCTAATCCATACAAGATTGGGTACTTTCATGGTTTGACAATACATTAGCACTTTTGATAAAGGTTTGGAGATGTCAATATGATATTTTATTTAATAATATATTTCACAAGTGTACCCTTGAATGGAAAGTATCTTAAACTACATCTTTAGAGTATGTGACTATCAAACTTTTGACCACTTAGTATGGCTATAGGTATTCATTCCATGGATTTGACCTTGACTGCATTACTTTGGGTCACTCTCTTAATTATTTTTATGAGGTCATATCTAAATTGTACTTGAATTTTCTCTTCAATTTGATCATGAAACTATATCATATGCAACTTTTCTATCATTGTCTTTTTTTTTGGAGGTAGACATATGTTTTAGATAAAGGTAAAAGCAAGTTTCGATGGGATCCCGAAACCTAAGTACAAGGAACGAAAGATAAAGCAACAATGCCCACAGGTAGAACCTAAAAACTACTACAGATAAGTAACAAAAACAGGTTTTATATGGACCTAAAACCACCAGAGAGACAACTGGTCAAAACCCATATTTAACATAGATATGGCTACACCATAGATAGAAGATAACAAAAAGAAACCAAAGAACAGGACCAGAAAACATAACCAGCAAGAAGAACCAAACTATTCTTCCAGTACCAAAATCATTTTCATAGTTTTTGTACCTTTCACAATAGTATCCTGAGTGGTAGTTGCCGCCAACTTGGCTCCCTCTTGTGTAGCCTTCTTTCTTGAGCTTTTTCTCATCCTTTTGTTAGGCCCCTCCAAAGATTTGGTCTCCTCACTAGCTCTTTTTCCAATATTGGTAGCTACAACACATATGTTGGACGTTACTTCTTCAATTTTTGTTCTGTTCTCCCTAATGAGTTCCCAAAGGTTATTCTCATAATCTTTGAGCTTAACTGGGATATCTCTTATCTATTGTTCCATGTTGTTAATTTTGTTCCATGCAGCTTTCTGGTTATCTTCCATAATTTCCACTTTCCTTTTGAGGTCCTTAATCTCCTTACACATCCAAGAATCAAGTTGGAGAGAAGCCTCTGCTTTGCATTTAACCCAACTCATAGGTGTGTACATTCCATCTTTCTACCTTTTCTCTCTCCATTCCTTAGAATTCTTATTAGGACTGTTCCCACCTTCTTCAAAGTGATCCTTTCAGCCCCTTTGATACAGTTCTTTTGTTCCAGTTTGAATTCCATGTCCATTTGTTGATTGTAATCCTGAACTGTATTTTCCCTTTCAATTTTTGAAACAGGGTCCTCTACAGGGCCATCCTGGACAATATCTTCCTCCGACACTTTCTAATTTTCCTCAATTTCTTATTTACTATTTTTAGATTCCTCCTCTTTGCTGACTCCTTTCTCATTCTTCTCTTGACATTCTTCATCCTCACTTAAATTTGTATTCCAGCTTTTAGTACCTTCTTCTTCCTCCAGATTTTCCTCCCTAAGTTTATCAATTCTCTCCCACTCGATATCTTCTTCCACATTCTGATTTTTGGCACTGGGGAACTTGATTTTGTCTTTCCCTTTTACAATTTCACTCTTTCTACTCCCAGACTCCTTATTTTTCCCCTGGTTAGGGTTCTTAACCATAGCTTTATTCTTGCAGTAGCCTTCAATTAATAAGATTAGGCCTTCATGCAGGATAGGACGCGTTTCCTTCTTCTTGTGAGCAAATAAACTTTGGACCAAAGAGAAGCACAGGTAAAAGGGAAAAGATAATCATACCTTGTGTCTAAAATGATTAAGGAAAACAAAGTGGAATTTATGCACTCTATTGCTTCTTCCATCTAGGATGAAATACTCCCTTATACAGCATAAGACATCCCTCCATATCCCCTTAATTTGTTCCAATTCATAGAAATCCCCATTCTTGACCAGCTTCTGCTCTTCCACATCCATCTTGGGGAACTTACAAAAGGCCTCATTTGAAATGCTTGTTTGCTTGGAGAATTTAAGTCCATCTGTAGGCAGCCCTGTAACCTTTACTATAAAATCCTCAGTTAGGTTCACTGTGATACCATGCAACGTGACCCTTTCATCAATCCAATTTTTGAAAAAAGCCATAGTGATATGCGGTTTTGACCCATGTAGTCTTTCCATATAGTTCACAACTTTTCCTTTCTACATAATTCTCCAGACATCTTGTTTCTCTCTCCATTCATCACAGTTTTTAGGCTCTTGTTTCCTTGGTTCTCCCTTCCTTTCGTGAGCCATACTCATCTCCTTTGAAACCCAGTCGCTATGAACTTTACAATGATCCCACCTGCTGCCAATTTGATTTGAAAGTCGGCTTTGTTTGGGCATGTTCGGGATCCGCTTCTCACTCTCAAGAGCCTTCCTCTTTAATGATTGTAGACCTATCCTCACAAAGCCACTCCTCCTACTCATTATATTTCTATTACAATCTAATCTTTCCTTACTTTGCATGAGTTACATCATGAAGAATGAGCACCCTCAGTTCTACATTCTTTTCTAATGTTTCCTGCCACCTCTCTTTTTGTCCTGTCCGGACTGCACAGTTTGCTAACCAATTTGCAACTCCATTGGCTTCACGATAGGTGTGGGTTATAGTCACTTTCTCAAATTTTTTTATTGAGGTTTTCATCTCCATTACCATAGCCTCTATAGTCCAAGACACAGTATTTTTATTGTTAAGAATATTTATGATGTTCAATGAGTCCCCTTCTAGCCACAATTTGGGATATCTTGAATCCACAACTATTTTAATGGTCTGAAGGGTAGCACTAGCTTCGGCAATGTGGTAATTTGATTTACCGATGGGGATTGCAACAACATCAATAACCTTTCCCGTATGGTTTCTTGAGACTCCACCACAACCTACATTCCCCGGATTCCCTTTTGTAGCTCCATCAAAGTTTCCTTTAATCCACCCTTGAGGGGGAACATTCCATGTAACTCCTAATCTAGGATTATCAGCTTTACCTTTAGAATTTTCTGTACTTAAGGGATTATCCACTTGGAGAGTTGAGCTTGGATTCTTTTGTGATAGAAAATTCTCCTTAATAGCTCTAATGATGTTCTATCCTACCACCCATCCAGGGAGTTCTTTATTTTGAAAAATTTGGTTATTTCTTTCCTTTCATATTCCCCACCAAATATGGGGAAGAGTTAGTTTCCATAAAAAAATTACTTCAAAATTCTTAGAGGGGCAGTACCAGCTTTTAAGAGATAATTCCATGTTTTTATGATGGATCCATGTGATGCCGCATAGATTGAGGATCCCTTTCTAGACTAGCTGTGTAAAAGAACAGTTTACGAATAAATGATCTCTTTCTTCAAGGCTCTTCTTACAAAGAATACACCTGTTCACAATATATATTCCTCTTTTCTGTAAATTGTCCAAAGTTAAGATTTTGTTTTAGAGAAGGGTCTAGAAAAAGATTTTAATTTTAGGGATGAGCCCCTTGATCTAGGCCTTCATCCATAGCGGTTTGTTGCCATTTCCCTTTGAAGTGAAAATGGAAGAAACTTTAAACTGTCTACTTGGCTCATTGTGCCAAACAATCTTATCTTCAAGATTAGGGTATAGAGATATAACATTTACAGATAGTTGAATATCCTTGAAATCTTGATCATAGTGAGTGAGGTTCACCCAGGAGTTGTTCTACCAGTATTGGTTAACCATTATTCCCACTCTTTATTTGCAACGGTCTATAATATCTTTATCTCGGATTTCATCTTTCAAAGGTTTTCCTTTTAACCAAATATCTTCCCAAAATTTCACCTTTTTGCCATTGCCAACTTTCCAGGAACTTCCTTCTTCTAAAACATGTTTAGTCCCCTGGATTGCCCCCCATATGGAAGAAGGATGGGAAATGTCTGGATTAGAAAAAAATTTAGGGAGAGACTTTGCCTTAAATAAGTATTTGTCCTTCCATATTTTGCTCCATTCTTTATTTTCCTAATAAACCCTCCAACCCTACTTAGCTAAGAGAGCTATATTCATACTTCTAATTTTCCTTATTCCTAGTCCACCTTCCCTGACAGGTTCACAGATGCTATCCCATGCTATTAAAGGCATTCTTCTTTTCTCCTCAGTACCTGACCAAAGAAAGTTTCTATAAATTTTTTCAATAGCTTCAGGAAATTTAGTGGGGATTTTGAAAAGACTCAAAGTGTACGTGGGTATGCTTTGAAGACTTGCTTTAAGGAGGGTGAGCTTTCCAACTTAGCTTAGAAAACTACCTTTCCATCCTACTAATTTCTTACTAAATTTGTTAATAAGTTCTTCCCAGAAAGCTTCAAGAACTTTCATCCCAAAAGGGTGACCAAGGTAAGAGGAAGGAAAAGATCCTATGGAACATTCAAGGATTTTTGCTATTTTGTTTTATCTGTGACTTGGGGTATTAGTAATGAATACTACACTTTTGTTCCAATTTATCAGTTGTCCAGAGGTAGAAGAATATAAATTTATATCTTCCTTTAAAGTTTTGGCTTCTGTGACTTCAGATTGCCCCATGAAGATAGTGTCGTCAACAAATTGACCATGGGAACATATTAAAGGATGCGAAGAGGGTTTCAGGCCCTTAAATAAACCTTTACTAACTAAGTACCCTAAGTAACACCCCATACTATCGGCCATAATTATAAATAGAATAGGGGAAATAGGATCCCCCTGTCTTAATCCCCTTGACAGATTGAAAAAATGAGATGAACTCCCATTTACCAACACAGCAATAGAAGTAGTAGATATCAACTGCTTGATCATATCAACCACTCTTTGTTCGAAGCCAAAGGCAGTAAGGCTTTTAGAAAGGAATAACCAATCCACCCTGTCATATGCTTTAGCAATATCCACTTTCATTATGAACCCCTCATTATTTGAGCTGAACAGCGAGTGAATATTCTAATGCACCATTATTATAGAATTGAGGATTTGTCTGCCTGGGATGAATCCATTTTGCTGATAAGCTATTATCGATAGGATCACTTGAATTAATCTGGTTGTTAGAACTTTGGATATTATCTTATAAAAGGAATTGCACAGGCTAATTGGTCTAAACTGATCAGGACTGTCAGCTCCAGCCTTTTTTGGAATCAAACACAGAAAAGTGGCATTAACTTCCTTTAGCATCTTTTTGGCTCCAAAGAATTCCTTCATCGCATTATTGACATCTTTGCCAATAAGTTTCCAGAGCTTTTGAAAAAAGAACATGGGAAAACCATCTGGTCCAGGTGCTTTATCTCCTCCTAAAGATCTAACTGCTTTGAAGATTTCCTCCTCCTTAGGTATGGAACATAACATGTTATTCTACTCTTTCAAGACCAAAGGAGGAACCACGCATAGGATATCAACCTAACTTTTCAAGTTGAGGTTTCTATCAGCCTTCATCAGGGAGGAGAAAAATGAAAGCATTTCCTCCTTTATTTCCTTTTCCTCTGTTATCTTTTGATCTCCTTTTTTCAAGTGTTGAATATGAGTTTTAGCTCTGTGTTTCAGAGTGGAAAGATGGAAAAACTTTATATTTTTGTCTCCTTCTTTCAACCATTGTACCCTAGATCTTTGTCTCTAATAGGTTTCTTCCTTTGTTATAATATCTTGGTATTGAACCAATTGTTCACTTTCTTCTCTATGGAAGTCAGAAGTATAACCGTTTTGATGATTTTTTTCCTGAATTCTACTAATTTCTTCCTTAATAGTCTTCTTTTTCTCAAAGATATTTCCAAAACAATCCTTATTCCATTTCTTAACTTCCTTTTTAACATTTTTGAGCTTGGAAGCCACTCTAAAGAGAGTTGTTCCCTCAATAGGTATATTCCACCACTCTTTTATTTTGCTTTCAAACTGTGGGTGCTGCATCCACATCTTTTCAAATCTGAATGGATGATTCTTTTTTTGGTTCAATTTGACCACTGTGAAAATAAGAGGGAAATGATCCGAGCCTATTCTATGGCATGCTTCCAATTTATATGTATAATCCTTTGTCTAGTCTGGGGAAATGAGAGCCCTATCAAGCTTGGCCTGTATACATTCATTATCAAGTCTCTTATTGCTCCAAGTATACTGAATTCCTTGCAGCTCCACATCCATTAAGCCTTCTTTACTTATAAACTCCGTGAGATCAAATCTCCCTTCCATTTGAATAGTATTACCCCCCTTTTTCTCATAATCATAGAGAGGGACATTAAAATCTCCCATTATAATCCATCACCCACAATAATCTTTGCTTCTAAGATTTGAGAAGGTTTCCCAGATCTTTTTCCTTTGGTTCTTGGCATTGGGAGCATAGATATTTACAACATACCAACTTTCCTTTTGGTCAAAACTAGTTATTTTAACAGCCAAATTTTTTTTACTTTCCATCAAAATAGAACCAAAATATTGGTTTTTTTCCATAGCATTATGGTTCCCACTGAAGCACCTTCAGAGCTGTTGGCCTTAATAGTATAATTTTTAAAATCTTTGATCTATTCTACTTTCTCTTTACTCATTTTGGTTTCTTGGAGCAGAAAGAAGTCTGGCTTTTGCTCTCTGACAAAATTCCTAACTAAATCAACTTTATATATGTTATTTAGCCCCCTAATATTCTAGCTAAGAATTCTCATTGGTTTTTACTGTTATGGAGCCATTTTGGTAGGGTTGCCTACTTTCCATCTGCTATATTGTGCTTACTTTCCATCTCTCTATTCCTCTTTGCAGATTTTTTCCTAGGTTTATCTGGAGGTAGACATATGTTATCATGGTTGTAGGTGATAGTTTACGAGGTTTATGATTGATTCTTTATGTAATTTGAAGTTCATAGCTTGATAAAAACTCCTTAGACCACTAAATTTGACTCTAAAACCTATTTATAAACCTCATACATCTTCAATTCACAACAAAAACATTTCTCATAGTCTTGGTGTGACTCAAGTTTGCACTTTAAGAAATATTCAAACCTGGTATAGGTGGTGATCCATATGAAGATAGGTCCTATTTTGAAATTTATAAACTTCAAGGATTTACTTCATGATATTTATTTTATGAGAACCAATTTGTCACACTTTTTATTCACACTCATTTATCTATGTTCTTAAGAATATGCTTTTCTTTCCTTATAGGCTTGACTATGTGTGAGAATTTGGCTCTTGTATGAACTGTGGCAATTCTTATGATCTTGAAGAAAAATCAATAGACCTAAAAATAATCATATAATTATTCTATCCTAATTGAAGTTTTAAAAAGTTAAAAATATCTCTCAAACACACAATCTTCCCTTATGCTTGCATCCTTGATCTTACTTCATTCTTTATCTTGGTTGTAGATGGTTGTAACTTATATGGACTATGTGGAACTAGACATTGAGAAGGTCACAAAACATGAACATGATCCGTTCATCCCTATTAAAATTGATGAGATAGGAATGAAATAAGACCTTGATATAGATATCTTTAAGTATTTCCTTTCTTTGTATCTTCATGAAAAATCTTGACTATCATAACCTTTTATGGGCTATAGGTAATGATTTTTTATTATCAAGCAGTGTTTCTAAGGTTTTTACTATATTTGAATGAACATGATGATTCCTAATGGTTCTTGACACATTTTTTTAATGCATACATGAGGTGGAGATGAGTGGAAGGTGACACGATGTGAATGTATGGTGGGAGCATAAAACTAAGAATGAAGTGAAAAGATAGGCTAATGCAATGATGGAAAATAGTGAGAAGATAGTGAAATGGAATGTAATAAGATGGAGGTTATTAAGAGCATGAAAAGTGTATGTCAAGACAATTTTGAGGGTATTAATTAGGAATAGGGATAACCTCTATAAGTTATATCAATTTAGAGACCTTTGAATGAGGTATATGATTATATAATAGAAACCTACGAGTCTACTAAGAACCTTAACAAATGCTAGGAAACCTTAAAATGTGTTAAACTAAGACTCCAATGGAGATGTTGAGAACACAATGATGTCTTCCTTGATATGGATATTTGATTAATATTTTATAAACCTTGAATTAATAAAACATAAACATGAGGGATATCCTTGTAAATATGAATCCAACAAATCTTGAAATTCTTTCTCTTTTGAATCGTACAACCCTTCTTTACTACCTATAGATAATAGATTTTATTTGTATACATTATTTAGTTCCATATAAAACTCAAATTTTTTGAAAGGAACTAAATAATTCGATGTAAATTTGGCTTATGATCTTTAGAAACTCCACAATCTTGAATATTTCTACCATAATACCCAAATGAAGTGAAAACTTAGAAAATTGATTACCTACTTGGATGAAAGAAACATAGCAAGTTCCTTAACTTCATAGGGATATTTAATGAAGTATAGAAGACCAAATTGATAAAAAAAAAATCCATATATACAATATCTATGAAACCCCTTTCTCTACCCAAAATTTTAGACCTTGATTTTCTCTCTCATGGCCATGTCACTTCAAACCTGAAGGAATATCACTATGTGCAAAGAAGCTAGATGGATGGCGAGAACTAGTTTTGGGAATGTATTAGATCATTTTTCCTTTAAATTATTTTTTAAAACCTAAAATATATTAATCTTAAAACTCTATGCCTCATCTATATGGTAAAGGTCATACAATCTATACTCCCTACATGAAAACACATAGAAATGGCCTTTTCTTTGCATAGTCTTCATATTATAAGTCTTGAACCACTAATTTATGGAATTATTATGAGAATTATGAGTCAAGGAGGAGATTAAAATAATAAATAATGAATTTTACATCTTTACATGGGTAAATTTGGCAAGTGGGAGACTTTAGAGGCAAAAATATGCCTTGGAATTGCATGAAAAGATACGTTCAAATTATAAAACATTTAAATAAGGAAATTTCATGAATATGAGAGTGTTTAAATATATTATGAAATATTTTATGGCCCTTTGAGGTATAATTTTATGATTTTAAAGCTAAAAACTTCACTTTTGAGGTAAAAATATAAGGTTTCACAAGTAGAAATATCACTAAAGAGGTTTATAATAGTGCCATGAAAAGTTTAAAGTTATAAGGGTGGAATTTGGCCTTGAAAAGACAAATTTACAATATTTATCTAATGAAATTTTAAATTTTATCATCTCAAGGTTAGGTATATTGAAAATATATAGTGACTATCTCATAACCCATCTTAATTTCTACATGATTGTTTGAGTATTTTATTGAAACCTGCATTATGTTCACAACCTCATTTGAAAAAAAAATACAATAAGTTATGAAACCAAACAAGTCTAAATGCATCTCCTTGTGATATCTACACACTAAGCTGTTACATTACATAATTATTCCTGACATTCTTAGTCATTTTGTAGTGTTACACATACAAATTAAAACATAGCATTGTCTCATTTGGTACCATTATGCTACCCATTTTATTTCTAATTTAGACTTATATTTTCTTATGCTAAATGTAGAATAGGATTTCAAAATAATTTATTTCATCTGTTAGTACATAAAATTAATGATAAGCACAAAGAATTAACATATCGATCATACTCTCTCAGGTGGGTTGGATCTACGAAATCAAGAAATAAAAAAGAAGAATGAGAAGTTATACCTTCCCAATGTGACTCTCCTTCAAGACCAGTCAATAAGCATGTTTGTATCTAGATATGGGGATTAAGGTATTTATCAATGTGGTTAGGCAAGTTCCTCTGACATCTCCTCATGCACAATTCGGTTTGGTTTGTGATTAAAAGTGGAAGAATGGTTGAAGCTTTTAGGTTGAATTTTGCATTATGTATTTTCAATAAAAATAATTTTAAAAAGGTGTGATGGCCTTGGATTTTATATATTTCCTAAAATTATATTGACCATTCATCCCAATATCAAGACGTGTGATTCAAGATTGGTTCAATTTTGGAGGCCAAATGCATTCAATTTTAAAATTAATATTGCATTCATTAGGCATGGCTTGCCTTAATCTAGATATTTATTTATATTCATTTATTAATTCTTGACAACATTAAAAATAATTTCATGATGATGTCATCATTATTTGTATTTTCCAATGATGTTATGATGATGTCATGATCCACGATGATGTCATGATCCACTTGGTCACTTGTCATGAGATTTGAGGAATAAATCCAATTAATGAATTAGAAAATACAAAATTCCAAAAGATGTGGAATTTCCTATTAGAATAATATTAGTCTAAATAAATGATTTTAATTAACCTAATGAAAAGTAAATTGACTTTTTAAAGTCAAATAACTATTAGAAATAATTGATCCCAAAATGTCTCTTGCATAATCATAATTTAACTTAGTATGAATTAAGTGATGTTGATAGTTGTGTATAGTGTATTTCCCTAATCAATGATGCCCTAATACATTTTGGAATATGGAAACCAATTATGTGGAATAATTTGGTTATTTTAGTGATTAATTTGTTATTTATATAAATTATTCTAATTGAATTTTTGACATGAGAGTGGTGGGAATTGAATGTCTACATTTTACCCTTGTTTGAGAAGGAATTATGATACATAATTAAAGAAAGGTATTTTCAAATAATGAAAATTCATTACAATTATTTGATAATGCTTGATCAATGACATGTTCATATATTTTTGAATCTTGTTCAACTGAAAATAAGTTCAGAAAGAAGCCCCAAACAATGTTTGGAATTCACATAATGAAAATGTGAAATAGGATTATGAAATAAATCAATCTCTTTGTTAGTATCAAAATATAAAAAAAAATCACAAAACTAATATATTAGGCATATTACCTCAGTTAGGCAATATCAATGAAGTGAAGAAACTATATATGAAGAATAACAAGATAATTATACCTTTCAAAAGTGACTTCTCTTCATGGATGATTAAAAAACATGTTTCTTCCCATATATGAAGCTAAATATATTTGTAACTATGGTTGGGAAAGTGACTCCAACATTTCCTCATGCACCATTTGGATTGGTTGGTGAATGAAAGTGGAAGAATGGTTGAAGCTTCTAGGTTGAATTCCTTATTATGTTTTTGCAATAAAAATCTTGTTAAAAGAGTGTGATAGACTTGGACTTTTATAGGTTTTATAAAATGATATTTACCATCCATCCCAAGATCAAGATGTGTAGTTCAAGATTAGTTCAATTTTGGAGGCCAAATACATTCAATTTTGTAATTAATATTGAATTCATTAGGCATGCCTCATATTATTCTAGGTATTTGTTTGCATTCATTTTGTAGTTCTTGAGAAATTTTAATATGATGTGATGATGATGTCATGATCCACTTGGCCACTTGTCATGTGAGTTGAGGGATAAATCTAATTAATGGATTTATAAAATATGAAATTCCAAAAGTTTTGGAATCCCTATTAGAAGAAGATTAAGCTAATTAATTGAGTTTAATTAAACTAATGAAAATTGAAGTTAATTTTGAAATTCAAATAACCATTTGACATAATTTATCCCAAAATGTCTCTTACACAATCATAATTTGACTTAGAATGAATTAAGTGATGTTGATAGATGCATATGGTGCATTTCACTAATTAGGGATGCTCCAATATGTTTAAGAAGGTGGAAACCAATTACATGGAATAATTTGGGTGGTTTATTGATTCATGTGTTATTTATATAAATTTTTATAATTATAATTTTGACATGAGATTGGTGAGAATTTAGTGTGTACATTTCCCCCCTATTTGAGAAGGAATTATGAGACACAAGCAAAGTAACAACTTTTCAAATAATGAAAAATTCATTAAAATGATTCAATAATGCTTGAAGAATTATGTGTTCATGTTTTTTTGAATATTTTTAAATTTAATGAAAATCATTTCATAATGAATCCCCAAAAAATGTTTATGATGGTTTAGATTTGGTCAAAGATGGGTGATTCGATAAAATATCTAGGATTGGTTGACTACCCTAATCTTGCTTTTGAAGTGGACATATCTGATCATGATTGGGAAGGGGATCATAACATATCATAATCAATTATTTATCAGACTTGGGCACACTTAATTATTTAATAGATAATTTAACTTGGAGGGTAAATGATTAGATTTGAGCCTATCACATGGATCTTGACCTGGTCAATGAAAAAAAAAAATTGTTGCTTTTTGTTCTCTTATTTATGTGATTATTTGTTTTCTTGTTTTCCTATTTATTTAATTTTATTATTTTTTACTTTACATGGTAAATTGTGCTAATTGGGTCATCATCATGGTGTTCCTTGTCATGAACTTGTAATTGATTCCAGCCATTGACATACATCAGCATTATCATCATAGTTTTTATCATTGGTGTGTTTTTTACATTTTTATTTTATATCAGGAGCTACTCCTTATTTACATTAAAACCAAGTCATCATGGTGTTTTACATCATGATGTATACCATCATGTGCTACATAAAAATTATGTTTTTAATTATTATATATCAATGTTTCACTAAAAGCATCTCTTCAATCATAATTTACACATCATAATACAAAAATCAAAACAAACATGGCTATTTTTATGTTCATTAGGATGTGCATCTCTAAATAATCATTTAATAGATGGGGTAATACACATTGGTCCATCATTATTCTAAATATTGTCATGATCATTTCCCTCATTCATTTTCTCCGTTTTGGGGAAGATCTACATTATCATGAGGTCTATTTGGAATATGTGGATAATGCTCAATACCAAATAGTTTTTGAAGTCATCTCATCCACCATTATCACATCATTATTCAATAATTATTGTGTTTTTACAATCATCACTTTCATTACCTTTAAGCATTCTCATGTGTTTAGTTTTTATGTTTTATTCATTCTTTGAAAATTCATTCTACCATCACAACTACATTTGAATCATTCATATCTTATTTAATATGTACAATAGGTTATATCCTTATATTTTACCTACCAGTCTACCCTACTGAGGCAAAGTAATTAGATCAATCAATGATCAAATTGACCTTGTTGGATAAAATCATTAAGTTAATCAATCTATCTTTATTATAATTTCAATCTCTACAACTTTCTCTCTTTGGGTAAATCAAAGTGTGAAACTTATTCTAGGATCGATCATTTCTCTAAACCCATAAATTTCACCATGTTGGGGTATTTTAAAGTGTGATTCTTATTTTAGGATGCATCCTTCCCACTGCCCCCTACCTTGGGGTCAATTTAATTTAATTCTATTCATCAATGGAAATCAACATGTGAAATCATTTGCTCATTTGGATAATCTCATCCATGGGTTAATTTAAATTTTATTCTTACCCATTTTATTCTTTTTGAAATCCTATCAATCAATCTTATTTTTTAGCCACTCACTTGAGGGGGCATCATTGGAATCCCAAAAATTGTTTAGGACTTTTATTTCAAATATTTTTTAGTAAATTGAATAAGTTTAAACAAAATGTTAACACATCATTATTCAAGCATTATCGAATCATTTTAATGACTTTTTCATTGTTTCAAAATCCATTATTTCACTTATGTCACATAAATCCTTCTAAAATAGGGGGAAAATGTAGACACTTAATTCTCACCATTCTGATGTCAAATTATAATTAGAATAATTTATAAAAATAACACATGAATAACTAAAACACCCAAATTCTTTCACATAATTAGTGACCATATTCTGAAACATATTGAGGAATCCCTGATTAAGGCAATGTATTGTACATAACTATTAGCTTCACTTAATTCATCTTGAGTCAAATTATGATTATGCAATAGACATTTTGGGATCAATTATGTCTAATATTTTTTGAATTTAAAAAGTAACTTCACTTTTCATCCTAATTATACTAATCTTCTTCTAATAAAAAATTTCATAGCTTTTAGAATTTCTTATTTTATAAATTTGTTAACTAGATTTATTCCTCAACACTCATGACAAGAGGAAACCTTGAATATATAAATCCATATACATCAGTTGATTTATGTTTTTAAAAGTAATATACATTGAGGTGAAGTGACATTCAATGACCATGGCATTGCTTCTATCAAACTCATCATGCATTTCCCATCCTTATTAAATTTGAGTAGTTATTTTGTCTAGTATATCACATACTTTTACCCACATTTATGAGGGTTGGGGTATGTTATATTTCCAGCTTAAAGTTTTTTATAGTTATAAAAAATTGGGGTTTGTTTACCCTTAACTTATCCATGGTACAATAATAGGAACCAATCTCCAAGTACTTTAGTATAAAACATGATTCTCCAATGCTTCAACTAAGAAGCATCATCTCCAACAAGTCATGAAGACAACATGGTTTCAACTAACACACATGTGTACTCCTTCCTCACTCTTTAATTTAAAAATTCAAGCCTAGATTTTATATCTCAATTTATGGACATTGACTACACATGCATGTTGCAAGTTTTGATATTTAGTGACTTGCATGATTAAAGATTGATACCAAAGATAAAGTGTGTTGTACACACTCAAGTTTATATTTTTTATTTTACTGTAAAACTTTTTTAGTGTTTTACCCTTTTTTTATTATTTAATTTAACATTTTTTTAATTCGAATAGGTGTAAACCTTGATATATATCATAATGATAAAAATGTACAATATTTAAAAATTCTAATTTTAGAAATTTATAAAAATGAAAAACTATTATATTTGGAAAACACTAAAAAATAAGACTGATTATTAAAAACCATTCAAATTTGAAATCCATAATAGACAATTGAAAGAAAAGCCATAATGACAATTCATACAAACAATTGAGACAAACTTTATAGTATTCCTTGCTTACATTAAATTTCTCCAAAAGTTATAAAGTATTTTTTTATCTCTCAAAACTCTATCCCTTTTTACAAATGACAATGCTCTTTTTATAGACTTTAAGGAAGCATGTCAGTCAGTTGCATTAACTTAAAAGTGTAAAAAATGTAAAGGATAGTTTTACTTTCTACAAAGTTTCTAAAATACACTAGACTTTCTAAAATAGATTGACCTTTAGGAAAATGTTCTAACAAGTTGCACATGCCTTTATAAAAGAATATTCCATTTTAAAAATTTACAATGATTCTACAAAAGGGAATATTCCTAACTAACTACTAGACCTTGTGTTTATGAATTCTCTTGATCCTACTGAAGTAACCTCAAAGTCATTTGATGTTGCTCACTAATAAGTCTCAAATTGACTATAGGTTCTAGGAGGAGCTCATCCTCTTGATCCACCAAATCTCCCAAGTCCCTATCATTTCTCCCCAACACTTTTTTGATTTTCTCACCTTATAAATATTTTCTTCTACCATTAGGATCATATCTGTAACCCTACTATTGTCAAATCTAAATTTTCCTTGGCTCTTGTTCCTCACCTCTTGCATGACCAAAGTGGTCATGTTTTTAAACTCATCATCTACAATGATGCCTATCGAGCTGAGTTTTGTTGGTTTTTATAATCATGCTTTACAAGAATTATTCAATTTTATCCAACAGTTCTTTATCATCCTTGATGAATCTCTCTAAGAACTTGGACCATTTGCTCAAACTATTGACTTTATCTATAATTAACCCCAAGATGGTGTTGAGATGAGAAATGTTGATGGTCTTAAAACCAATAATTTTATCCCCTACAAATATGATAATTAAATATTTCATCTTGTCCTTGGAACTCTACCATTAGGTGATTAAGCCCTTAGCTATTGTATCCTATTAGTTTAGTTCACTCTGTCTCACCCATATTGACTTCATAGTGTCAAACATGTTATGAGATGATCCCTCACACATTTAAATCATTGCATTAGGAATAGATAAAATAACTTGCTTCTCCAAATTCTCCTTCTACCTCTGTAAGTTCTATATTTGTTGTTTCAAGCCCTTGATGCTTGTTTGTAGGTGGGCACTTTAAGCTTGGACAACCTCAAGTATATCCTCTTCAAAAATAGGGTGCTCGCCTAGTTTTTGATGTTACACTTGAGTCAATATAATGAAGGGTTGTAATTTTTAAAAAGGTAATTTCTCCACTATAATCATGGATATTTTTTCAAAAAACTCTGTAAGCTAGCTATGGTTGGGTCAAATTTGACACCAACTAAAGAGTGTGTAATCTTTAAAGGATCTAGGATCTTAATTTGTGAGCCACTTAAAGATCTAAGAATATTAACTTATCTTTTCTTCTCTTTATTATATATCCATAATCCATAGTTTTGATCTCCACATGAACATAAATGTTAAAATACTTTATAATTACCCATTGATGATGTAAAGTTGGGATATTTTGTAGATTTCCATATATGAACCACTCTAGAATGGTTGGTGCATTAATAGGGTTCTCAAAGGGTGAGTGAGGGTTAATTTGGGCCTCTTGGTTTCTATAGGGACCAAGGATGGCTAAGAATTTTTATTTTGTGGGAGAACCACTGAGACTAAGTCAAAAGCTATCTCCCTCCCCTTTTCCTTTCATGATTCTTCATCTTGAATTTAAGGTTCCTCCTCCTACACCTCTTCCTCATCTGATCTATAAGAACTAGCCATTGCTTCTAAAGCATCTTCCAATATTTCCCTAGTATCTAATGCAATAATGTTAATGAAATTAATAGGTGACTCTAACCTTTTAGGTTGGGAAGAAGATGTTGCTTCTTCACTAGGTATTTATTCAAGTCTCTCTTTTCTTGACCCTTGTGTAGCTTATGCCTATAGGTAATCTGGAGGAGGCCTAGAAGATAGTCCTAGTATAAAATTATACTAAAGAGACCCCATATGCCATATTTCACTAGTTGGATTCTCATCTCTCATCAATCTAGCCTAGAGTTTGAAGTTTTGATTCTTTATCTAGCCAATACTTCTAAAAACAAATACACACAGATGTACATTAAATCATGGAAACTAAGTTGATGTTCATATGTGATGTTAATCTATTTGTTTTTCAAATGTTTCATAACATTACCCTAGGGGTCTCAATTCATCAAGTTCTAACTTGAATGAGTCTTTGTGCCTATAAATAGTGTTTACATTGTCCCAATTCTACAACACAATTCTAGTAATAATCAAAGGGAAAGGATGGAGTATCCTCTTCCTTTTGTCTTTACATACACCATCAATAGCATGGAATAATTACTATGATATCTCTTGTTCAACTAGCTTGGTGGGTACATAGACTAGTAGTTTAAGTGGTTGACATAAGGTTCCCTCTATCTTGCTTATAGTGTAATCAAGATATAACCAAATATCTCCAATAAGTTCCACATATTTCTTGATTAAGGGACTTACCCTCATCATAGCTATCCCTATAATATATTTTTATAAATATGGGTATCCATAGTCACAAATGAATTGTATGTGGTCCCTATATTTGAATATATATAGTTTTTAATAATAATGGCAAACTATTTTCCCTCCATTAGGTGACTAATTTTTTATGCTAGGGATTTTGGTAATGGCCAATAGGGCATCCAAAAGATAAGACATCATTAATAAATTATTTATAGTCTTCTTATTTATGATAGAGAATTATTTCTTCAAGAAAATATTGATCATTTATCCTATAGTAGGAGTAAGTCCCTTTTTAACCATTAAATATATATAAGGGACCCAAATTTTGTTGGCATAAGTTGTGGAGGGGGCCCTAGACAACTTGTTGAGAAAAGTCATAATCATTCTGATTCCTACCTTGAATTGGGAAATTGGGATCTCTCTAGTGGGGTCTTAGATCACATGGGTTCCTGAATACAACCATGGGGTAAGGGTATTTTTCATGTCATTTTTTTGGACCATTTCCTGATTATGGGTAAATCTACCTGAAGCTCGGGTAGCTTATAGTAATCTTCAAATGCTATGGGGTAAATATAATAAACTCTCATAAAACATATTTCATGGACAATAATATCTTGGTATATTTTAAAGTCCTTAAAAATAGGGTAAATAACATTAATGCAATGTAATACCTCTAGTTTTATAGCCACATGGTGAAGACTAGTCATCTAGATAGAGATCATGTCATAGTATCTCTGACAGACTATGGCATTTTTTTCTTCTTTGGTGATTTCTTTAATCTCTTGAATAGCCCAAAAAATCTTGGACTAGTTCTTATCCCTGGTGTTCAATGATACAACATCAAATTTAGTGTCCTTGAAGACCCTTCCTTCTATGTCTGAAGTCAAATATAACTCTGTGTCCTCCATATTTTGTTATTTTTGTGTTTCCATGATTATAAGCTTTATAAATTGCTCACTAGTGGTCTAAAAATTTCTTATAGATAAATTTTTACTTGTTTAGGTGATAATTGAGCTCTCCTTAGTTTGACTATGATCAAATTGGGATCAAATTAGGGCTTCTATAGATGCAAGGGCTTTTTATAGGTCTTTTTGAGCTTTAGTGGTAGACATTATTTGTACTTAGTTGGATTTGGTGCATTGGATTTAATTTTTACTTCTAAATTTATACCTTTACTATTTTCAACCCACAAAATCTTTGGATTTCTCCTTTTCTACTTAGGTGGCATCTATGTGGTAGCTCTATGGCATCTAGTTGGCTTTTTCATGGCATTTTTTTCATAAATTATTTAAAACTTGACCATTGACTTTAAAATTTGTATTTTATCTCACTCAATTGGATAATATTTTTAGATCAATGTGAGCCATTGATCTCAATCTTACAAGTTACATGCTGTTGGTTATCCTTTATACTAGGCCTCGTGGTTGCACCACTTGGAAATATCATAGGCCTTTTGATCTCTACATCTCTACCAGTCTTATAATGAATGTATTTTTGCCATGTGGTGGCTCTACACTTGCTCAAAAGTTCCGTTGAGTAGTCCATAGAGATACCATTCTATTCAATCATCTTGGTATGACTAAGTGTGAGCCAACAACCTTGTAAAGTTACATGGATTTTAAGTTGAATGGGTCCATGTAAATAACTTAGGTTAAATACTTTAGTCTAAGTGTTTATTTTGTGTTAATAAACATGAAATAATTGTAAGGATAAACTATTTAGGCTCAGTTTAGATCAAAATAAAAGGTACTCCATTGAATGATAGATGATATAATCATAATTATTTAGCCTAAGGTTCTATTATATTAATGAATATAATTAAAACCTTAGGATAGAGACTTAGGTTAAGTCTATATCTATAAACATTTAGACCATGATAAAATAAATGAGTCCAAAAATGGTGGGGGTGGGGGGGGGGGGGGGTCTTAAGACATAAAGGGACCAACCCTAGGATTATTATGCTAAGGTTTGGTCATGTTGAAAAACATGATTGAACCTTAGGATAAGAATTTAGGCTAAGTCCATGGTGTTCATAATTGATACTATGAAAATCTAAACCTTATTAGAAAGGTCCTTAATTCAAATAATGGACTTTGATAAATCTAAAGTGAAAGATTAATTTTAACATTGAAGCGCATGATTATTTTCCAAATGAGACCCCATTAATCCTATAAAGGCCAGCTAAATGCTCTTTTATCTAAGTGGGATTGGTTCATGAGCTTTAATTTTGATGGCCTTACAGACATCAAATAATGGGCATGAGAATATCAAAATTAAGCTCTAGTAATATATCATCAGGGGTTAAATTTTACAACCACATAGATGTCAATGGCAGCCTCATAGATGTTAAATGATGGGCATGAGAACATCAAATTTGAGCTCTGAACATAATAGGTCCCATAAAAGCTCTAAGTTGACATGCATCATTATATTAACCCATTCAATGCAATGTGAATTATTGATTATGATATGGGTACTCAAATATGATTGGTTCTTATAATTACTAATAGATTGAGTCAGCTAACATATCATAAGTCTTAGAATATGATAACAAGACCCTTTAATTAATTACAATCTTAACATAGGTTTTATCCTAAGGCTTTGTTGTATTAAAAAATACAACCAAAACCTTAAGGTAAAACTTAGGCCATGATATCATTAAAAATAATAGGGAACCCACTTTAGTATTTGATCTTGATCTCACACCACTTGATCTCTGACCTCTACTCAAACGTGGGTTGTTGATCATAAATGAGTGATTGAGTGGGATTGGTCTAGAGGGAAATGTCTTAGATCTATCAAGCTTACCTCAATCTATCTGATCTTAGATCTCTACTTAAGCATGGATTGTTGATCCTGTAAAGAAGCATGATATTTAAGTTAGGACCCATAGACATGAAGGGACTTAGGCTAAATCCTTAAGACTAATGTCTCATTCATGTTAATAAACATGAACTGGGCCTTAGGATTAAGACATTAGTCTAAGCTTGCAACAAGAGGGACCATGTAAATTAAAGTTAGACCACGTTAGGAATTTAAAAGGATCCTCCAAACATTAATTTTGGACCACATTAAAATAAAAAGGGACAAAGTACCTCGAGACATAAGGGGGGCAAGATTATAATTTTTAGGCTAAGATTTGGTCCTATTGAAAAACACAACCAATACTTTGTATAAAAATTAGGCTTAAGTCTATATCATATTTAAAATGTTCTTGCATAAATTTTTCCTATTAGTTTCTGAATTTGGTGTAAGAGAATCTTGTGCTAGGGTTTTTGAATGAGGGTTTTAGGAAGCTTGAACATTGATTCAACTTGACTTTTAATAGACCAAAGGATAGTAAAAGGTCAAATTGAGATAAAATCATTAAAATTATGAAACCTAGGTATTATTCTATCAAGGAGAGCTCTATTAAACATATGATCTAAAACATAGAGATCCACTATTAACAACATTAGACAAAGCTAAATTAGAACTATGAACAAATAAGACCAAGTGATGGATGATCATCAAATGAAAATAATGTGAAAAACATGTTAATGATGCTCTAGTCAAGTGAAATTCAACTTCAAAATACAAATTTTGCATAATTTTAACAAAAGGGTCCCCATTTTTTATAAATGGGGGTATGTTGCCCTCAACAAATAGTGACTTCCAAGAGAAACATAACAATATGTTAGAATTTAGAGACTCTAGTTTAGAAAAATAATTAGGTTATCTATTCCACTTGATCAGTGACATCATCAAAATTAGTTTATAGTTAAAACAAACCTTTCACTTACAATATTAGGATCAAACATCAAAACCTAGCCATATTATGTGTGTTATTTAATTCCACTTATTATTTTCCATGGGTTTTAGGATGCAAAATTCCATATTTTATGATCTTGACCATTAACACTGACTTGTATCATGTTTAGATATTCATTAAGAACCATGATTTAGCTTAGGGAAGGCTTGGGTATTGCTCTATTTCCATCTAGGCATCCATAGGCCCAATAAGTATACCTTTCACTCCACTCAAGGCCTTACTCCACTTCTAGCCAACATCCATAGCCCTAGTGGAGGTTACCCTAATCACCTTTGCTTATAAATTTTTTAATTCAGTAAGGATGTTTATTAGGTTACAACTTTTATCTTAGGCACGGATGTTTGTTAAGTCCAACCATTACTGTGTTCTAATAATTTAATCTTTCATCTCATATGTGCAATTCTTCTTAAAACCAAGTTTAGATGAAAATAATGTTTGAGTTCTTATGAAATAGTTAACCTGCCCACTTAGTCTTTACTAATTTTTCTAAATCATAACATTAAGATCATATTTTAGATCCATGGTTAAAATTTGATCAAGATACATACATACATTTATAAACATGTGGGTTTTCTAAGCCATTCAAATAAACTTTGAGTTGAGGGTTGCCCAAAAGGACTTATTAGTAACAAGGGACAAAAAAAAGAAAGAAAGCAATCATTAGAAATCAAACAAGTAGAAAATAAATAATAAGAAAAAAAATATACACAAACATATGTAAAAAAAAGGGACATGAAAGAAAGAGTAGAAGGAAACTAAACTAGCCTACCTACACTAATTCTAACTAGTCTTACAAATTTACTCCACGAAGACCCCATGAGGAACAACAAAGAAGTAATGCTTGAGGTACTGCCCATTGGTGGGAAATGTGAATTATGCTCCTTTTAGGCCTTTAAACTAAAAGGTGTCATTCACAAATGTGTCAACAATCTAGTAGGGGCCTATCCATATAGGTGTGAACTTTTCATGTTTTCCCTTAGGTTTAGATGCTTTGTCCCAAAGAAGAACTAAGTCTCCTTATTTGAACACATTTATCTTTGATCTCTTAAAAATACACCTATTCATCATGGTCTAGTGTCTACTAAAATTAACAAAATATTCTTCTCATGCATTTTCTATTTAAATAATGTCAAGCAATCTTGAATTTTCAAGTTCTTGATCTTCTTCCATATAATCCTGCATGAACTTGTATGTGGTAAATTAAGGGTAATAGGTAAGATGGGTTGTTTGACATACACCAAAAATAATTGTGATGCCTTTATGGCCTATTTGATCCTTATTCTATCTGCCCAAAGGGCATATTTGAGAAGCTTATGCCAAGTTTTGGGTTTGTCTACTGCAAACTTTATTATTGCTTTCGTTAGGTTCATATTAGTTGATTCAGATAATCTATTACCTTGAGGGTAATGGTTAGATAAGAACATGAGAAAAATATTGTTATCATATGCCCATTATATCATTTCAATATATGTGAAATTATATCCATTATCACATACTAGGGAGACTAGAGTTCTAAATCTAGTGCATATGTTTTCTTCTAAAAAGGTGATCACTTATTCAATTTTGCATTACTTGGTAGCTACTACTTTAGTCCACATCATGCAATAATTAGTGGTAGTTATAATGTACTTGTGACCTTTTGATGAGTTATGTTTGATCACCCCTACAAAGTCTAACCCTCATTATGCAAAGGGTTTATCAACCATTACTAGTTGTAATGGCATTACTACTTTTGGATACTTTATGATAAAGATTTGGCATGAGTGGCCTTCCCTCACATGCTTGTGAGAATATTTGAATATGGTGGGCCAATAGTAGTTATATCTCAAAAAAAATTGGGCTATGGTTCTTCTAGATGTATGCCCACTTCCCAGATTCTCATGAAAGGTGTTCATTATCTCAGAAACTTCTTTTAAAATGCATCTTAGGTAGACACCTTCAAATTTCTTCTGATATAACACTCTATTCTTGATTAGATAATGGGATGATTTTAATCTTAGAGCTCTCTTTTGTTCCTTAGTTAGTCTTGTAGGACAAGTACCATTAATCAAAAAATAAATGATAAGATCATACCAGTCATTAGTCAGAAAGCTTTGTTGATCAACTTGCATGACACTTAACTTGGGGTTACCATTGGAAAACATTTGAACCAAACCTTGTCATCTTACCAATTTTTTAGTATTCATCACAATGTCATATTATTATAGGATAGAGATCTACTTACCTCTTTAGTCTCCAAGTTCATTTTGGCTCAACATGAGCTTTGTAGTAGGCTTAGGTAGGATGACATGTACTTTATTCCTAAGAATGTAGTGTTGAATTTATTTACTACTTTAAATAATGCACATGCTTGTTTATCAATTAAAGAATAACTTAACTCAACATTTTTAAAGTTTTTGCTCATGAAAGTAATTAGATGGTCACATCCATCAATTTTCTAAGTTAAAAATACAACAATATGATCAGAAGCAAATGAGTAAAGGTACAAATCCTTTGAGAAGTTTGGGCTTATCAAGACTGGAGCTTGACCAATTGCCTCCTTGATGTCCTTAAATTCTTTCTTATATTCCTCATTCTAAGTGATTTTGTTATCTCTTTTTAGAATGTACTTCAATTGTTTGATAATTTATGTAAATCCATAAATAAACTTTCTTACAAAGTTAATTTTTCCAAAGAATGATTTTAGTTCTTTCCTACTATCAAAAGGCTCTATTTTTTATATAACATCTACTCTATTTGGATCTATAGATATTCCCTCATTTGTGATAACATGGCCTAAAAACTTTCCCTTAGTAACACAAAAAATAATCTTCTTTGGGTTAAGGGAAATCCCATACCTTCTACACGTTTCAAATACTTATTATAAATGCATAATATGGTCATCCCTATTTTTAGAAAAAAAAATTAGATCATCCATGTATATAATGATGCATTTACCTACCAAACATTAGAAAGCATGATTCATGGCCCTTTGAAACACTTTTCTTGCATTGATCAGTCTAAATGGCATCCTCTTGTATGTAAACATGCCCCATTTGGTAATGAAATTAGTCTTTATCATGTCTTCTTGATTCACCAATACCTAGTTATACCATGAAAATCCATCAAGAAAAGACATCATGGCAAAACCAAAAATGCTTTGTATAACTTGGTATAAAGAAGGTAAAGGGTACTTGTCTTTTCTAGATGACTTATTTATATTTCTAAAATCAATACATAGTCTTATTTCACAGTTCTTTGTCTTAAATGGTACTAAATTTGCAACCTAGGTGAATGCCTAATGGGAAATACAATCTTGTCATCTAAGAATTTTTTGACCTCTTCAAAAATCATAGGATCTAAAATAGATTTGAGAGGCCTCTAATTTTATCTAAAAATTTTGTATTCTTTATTCAAGGTTATGGTATGAGTGATGACTTTTGGGTCAAAAATCTTAAAGTCATCATAGGACCATGTTATTATGTCCTTATAATTTTTTAGTAAGTTTTTGGCTTTTCTATCTTCAATGATCATACATGTTTTTCCAATATTAACTAGTTTATGTTGATCTTGGGGTCCAATATTAACTACCTTGTAATCTTTCCCACTTGGCTTTGGACTCCTAGTATTCTCAGCTAGCTTATCCTAGTCAAATAACCTTTCCAAAGCAATCATGCCCTTTGGGATTTTTTTGTCATTCATCTAAATAACTTTACTATCAAATATGCCCTCATATTCAAGAGTATTATCATTGTCCTCATCTATGTCATGTGCTTTGAATACTCTTAAATTGGTTAGGAAGTCTAGGATTTATTGGTCATCATTAAAAACTTGCATATGCTTTACATTATCTGGGATTGAGGGACATGGAACTAGCTCAATGCTAAATTTTGGAGAGTCTTGGCTTGGCATAAGGTTGGTTGTAGCTGAGGAAAGACAATTAGTAGCTTTTTTATCTTGCCTAAAGATGAAGACAATATTTAAATCATCAAAATAATCAAGTAAATCCTAAACTCTAAAATTATACCTTTTAAGGTAAGATAATTTACACTGGTATCTACTCCTTACCTAATTGACTAATATTTTTGAATCACCATGAAATAATAGTTCTTTGAATTTGTATTTGATGGAAAATTGTAAATCTAATATCAATGATTCATAATCTACTAGGTTATTGGTGAATGGAAATTGGTGTCTATAATAAGCATGTTATTGCTTACCAATAGGATTGGTTAGGACAAATCCTACTCTAGACCCAGAATTACATCTAGCCCCATCAAAATGTAGCTTCCATTATTCAAAAATAATATAAGAAGGATTAGACTCACATACCTTAGTATTTTCAAGAGTGAAAACCCCCAAATTAGATTCAACTATGTTCACGTTTTCATTCATAGCACTGCATTATGTGATCATATGTTTCATCCTTGGTTTTCTTTCCACTCTAATTTGGTTTGGTACTCCTTTCCATGGCAGCCAAAAATGCAAATAATTTATGTACATATATCCATTCAGGGATTTTGTCCATTCCCTACTTAATATTAATCCATAATCATTATGTGTGTCTACCACCTAGATGTCAATAAATTACTGGACTCTAGGCTCAAAGGTAAGTTACATATTAACATTTAATAATTCCCAAACTAATTTGACCCTAGCTATATCTAACTGAGTGATAACTTTATTAGATTTGATAGGATTCAAGACAAGATGTTTACAAATACCTCCTGGCATAATGTTGGTAGATGTACTAGAATCTAACAAATAGTTATGTAGATTCTTACCAAACATTCTAATAATAAGCAAAAAAGGTAGGGATTCTATTTCATCTTTATACATAGAAACATTGGCATTGTCAGTCTTGGATGGCTTGCTAGGTTTCCTAGATAAGGACTCTAGTAATAGGTCCCTTTGCTTAGTGATTTGTATTAATTCATGCAATGTGATGTTAGCCTAAAATTTCTTCATGTCTTCCACAATGTTGTATCTAGTCTTATTTGAAAAAATAAATGCATTGATACTTTGTTTATAAGTAATTCCATTTGAAGGTTTTGGATTATTATCTAAAGTAGTGTCTAGAGGAGTGCCAAAGTTATTTGGAGGTATTAATGTAGTCAAAGGTTTCCTCTTATATCTATTCCTTAATGGATATGTCTTCTTCAGGAAGTGTTGGAAGGTATGTAATTCTTCTAAAATATCATCAAGATCATTGTCTTCTTGAAAATGGAAGTCAAATGTTTCCACCATGTTGACATGGTTTGATGATTTTAATCTTGAGGTACCTATAACATTACCTTTATTAGGAATCACTTCAAAAGTTTCCAATTCTTCATGAAAAACTTCAAAATATTTATAGAATTCAATGAAATCAATTTCACCATGATTAATAGTGCAATTTACCCTACAATAATCAATTAAGGCAACATCAATAAGATTTATTTCCATAGTCTTCTTATCAATAGATGATTCATTATTATAATTTTTATGTAAACTATCATTATGTAACATATTATTAGGCCTATTGAATCTTTGATAAGATAAGTTCCTATCTGAGATTTCTCCAATATGACTAACCTACTTTTGTAACTAAAGAAAATTAGTGCTTAACTTTTGCACCATCCTTAATATAGTGTCATTCTCACTCTTGGGAATTTTTTAATTATGATCTTGACTAATATTAGTAACATTTTTTGGTACCAAAGACTTTTAATCATTTGAATTAAACCCATTTGTAGGATTTTTCAAGAATCCAAAGTTATGGTTAAGATCAACATGGATTGAGGGTAATTGGTTCAAGGATGGGATCTAATTCAAAGTAGGTACACTCTAGTTATTGTTAAGAAAGATATTCAATGTAGTCATATGTGGATTGATGTTTGGGATAGAGTAAGACATTTTTCCCTAAGGTCACATTTGATCATTAATAATCACTACTTTAGAATAGGCTTAGGCTAAGGTGGTTATGACTGGAAGAGATCTCTTCAGGAACATTAAAGTCATATGATCTACTACATCCTTATAGATTTCTAAAGCTAAAACATCATTAGGTTTGTAGGGATATATGGTCTAGTTATTCATATTTTAAAACTTGGAATTAAATTATCTTATGGACTCACTCTCTTCTTATGGTGGTGAATTGTTGGGATAAGACACAAGGACCAATGATCTTGCCAAATTGGTCAATGAAAAAATTGTTAAAATGATCCCAATTAGTAATGTAATTATCAATAAAATTAAGAAACCATTCAGATGTAGCATCCCTAAATGTAAAAGGAAAAAACCTACATGCTACATCTTTATGGGTGACATTTAACAATCATAATTTAGATTTGAATGATTTAATGTGTTTCTATGTAGTTACAAAACCATTTAGACTAAATTTTGGCAAAAATTTATTGGGATTATGAGGGAGATCATGTACTAAACTTGGTATGTTAATGGAAGAATCCCCTATCTATACCATACATTTATGAAGGTCAAATGTAAGAGTACCTTAGATTGGTGAAGTTGGCAAATACTTCTAATGTCTATGCCTACATATGTCTCATCTAGATCTCCAATGGATTTCTAATTGAATAAAAGGTTCCCTTTTTTTTGAATGTGACCTTATTCTAATTCTTGGTAATTCTAGCTTGAGAACTTTAAATTCTATTTGAAATATGATGTGTCAAATCAATCTTTACAAAGAATAAATATTAAACTTGCACATTAAGTGAATTTTACAAAGATTCATGTAAAGAACAACAAAGGACTAAGATCTTCAACTAAACTATCTCAAAAGTATGTCTAAATATGTAAATATGAATGATATTTACAACTTTAAGCTCAAATGAGTTTGATTTTTCAAAGGATCTATGAATATTTAACCAAAATAGTTATTACTAACCTCAAACATATTAAATTGACAAAGTTAAAGTCATCTTTACCATAATCAAGTGTATACTTTCAAAGAATGTTTATCTTTATCTAAAGGAAGCACAAAGATGGATCTGAAACCATGAATATCACCAAACTTTACATAATTATGCCAAAATAATCATAATTATGAAAATAATTAAATGATCTTTGATCAAAATGCACCAAAACTAGCAAATATCCTACAAGTTCACAAGGATTTGTTGAGGCCCTCCTTCTAGCACAAGTGGAGCTTATGCTTGTTTATGCCTCTAAGTGTATCACAAGTTCTCTTATTTTTTAAATAACACTTCTCATTTTATAACTCAAAGAATCCAAAGCATGAGTAGTAGGTTGTGGTAATCTAGTTACTTGTGATGAAATAGTGGCAAAGCAAGCAAACTATTCCACAATATTTATAAAACTTGGTGGTTGGGAGCCACCTTGGTCCTCTCAACAATATTTGTAAAATATGCAATAATATATAATAATATCATTGTATTATGATCAAATTCTAATATAAGACTATTTTAAAATGAATATTTACAATGATATTAAGCTACAGTGATCTGGTTAAAAAAAGAAAAAAAAGGAAGGGTAGGTTAGAAAGAAAATATGCTACTAATATATACCTTAAACATCATGACATGTTTTAAATTATAATTGAACATAAATTTAACCAATGTATAACATGAAATATCATATGCCCAAATCTTACCATATACTAGGAAAGTATCTAAGGATACTATGAAGAAATACAAGTAAAAACTAGCTTTACTTTAAATATTTACTACTACAATCAAATAGCATATGTGCATCCTTATGTAGAGAAAATAAAATGAAGCAAACCCAAGAATAATCAATAATCTAATGTTTGCACAAATTATCAAACCTGTATTAAATATGCACATCCTTAATTATTAAAAACTATTCAAATTTGAGATCCAAAATAGAGAACTGAGAGAGAAGCCATAATGACAATTCATACAAATAATTGAGACAAACTTTTTAGTATTCCCTAATTGCACTAAATTGCTCCAAAAGTTACAAATTATTTTTTTCTCTCTCAAAGCTCACTCACTTTTTACAAATGACAATGCTCCTTTTATAGACTTTAAGGAAGCATGTCAGTCAGTTCCATAAACTTACAAGTGTATAAAATATAAAGGATAGTTGTCCTTTCTACAAATTTTCTAAAATATGCTAGACTTTCTAAAATAGACTGACCTTTAAAGAAATGTGCTAACAAGTTACACATGTCTTTACAAAAGAATATTCCATTTAAAAAATTTACAATGCTTCCACAAAAGGGAATATTCCTAACTAACTGGTGGACCCTGTGCTGATGAAGTCCCTTGATTTTACTAAAGTAACCCCATTGCCTTTTGATGTTGTACATCAATCAGTCTCAAATTGAATATAGGTTCTAAGAGGAGCTCATCATCTTGAGCTACCAAATCTCCTAGGTCCTTGTCATTTTTCCCTAACAATTTTTCAATGCTCCTCACCTCAGTAATATTATCCTCTACTATTCAGGATCATATCCATGACCCTACTATTATTGGTCCCAGACTTGCCTTGGCTCTTTCTCCTCACCTCTTGCATGACCAAAGTGGTCCTATGTTTTAACTCATCATCTAAAATTATGCCTATGGAGATAAGTTTTGTAGGTTTTGCAATCATAGTTCCTATAAATCATTCAATTATGTCTAGCAGCTCTTTATCATCTTTGATGAGTCTCTCTAAGAACTTGGACCATGTACTCAAACTATTTATTTTATTTATAATCAACCCCAACATGGAATTGAGATGAGAAATGTTGATGGTATTGAAACTAAGGATTTTATCCCCTATTAATATGCTAATTAAATCTTCCATCTTGTCCTTAGAACTCTAGCATTAGGTGATTAAGACCTTGTATACTACATCCTATTGGTTTAGTGCACTTTGTCTTGCCCTTATTGAATTTAGAGATTCAAACTTATCATGAAATTATCCCTCAAACATTTTAATCATTTCATTAGAAATAGATAAAATAGCTTGCTTCTCCAAATTCTCCTTCTACCTCTACAAGTTCTTTATTTGTTGTTTCATGCCCATGATGCCAATTTATAACTAGGCACTTTGAGCCTGGGCAAAATCAAGTATATCTTCTTTAAAAATAGGGTGATCACCTAGTTTCTAACCCTGCACTTGAGTCAATCCAATGAAGGGTTCTACTTTTTGAAAAGTGAATTTGTCACCTATAATCATGGCTCTTTTTTTAGAAACTCTTTGTAAGCTAGATGTGATTGGGTCAAATTTAACACGAACTGAAGAGTTTTTAATCTTTGGAGGCTCTTGGGTCTCAATTTCTGAGCCATTTAAATATCCAAGAGAATCCACTTGTCTTTCATTCTCTTCCTTTTATAGATCCACAATCCATGGTTTGGGATCATCATGAACATAGATGTTAACAAACATTGAAATTGTCCATTGATGGTACAAAGTTGGGATCTTTTGTATCTTTCCTTATATGAACCACTCTAGAATGGTTGGTCCATAAATATGGTTATCATCACTAAATAAACTAACCTCACTTAAAGGGTGAGTGAGGGTTAATTTGGGCCTCTTGGTTCTTATAAAGACCATGGCTAGCTCAGCCTTTCTCTTTTGGGGGGAACCACTGGGACTAAGTCCAAAGCTATATCTTTCCCATTTTCCTTGCCTACTTCTTCATATTGATTTTGATGTTACTCTTCCTAGACCTCTTCCTCATTTGATCTATAAGCACTAGATAGTGCCTCTAAGACATCTTCTAATGTTTCCCCAAGATCTAATGCAATCAGTTCAATGAACTTAATAGGTGACTCTGGTCTTTCAAGTTGGGAAGAAGATGATTCACCTTTACCAAGTCTTTCTTCAAGTATCTCTTTTCTTGACGCTTATGTAACTTGTGCCTCTGGCTATTCTAGAGGAGGTCTAGAAGATGGCCTTGGTAGCAAGTGGTACTCTAGAGGACCCATCTACCACATTTCACTAGTTGGCTTCTCATCTCTCATCAATTTGGCCTTGAATTTGATGTTTTTTTCTTTACTATTGAAAATACTTTTGAAAATGATGATGCTTGAATGTACATTGAATCATGGATATCGAGTTGATTCTCATATGTCAAGTTATTTTGTTTGGATTTCAAATGTTTCACAACATTACCTTGGGGGTCCTAATGTGTCAATTCATCAAGCTATAAATTTGAATGATTCTCGATGCCTATAAATAATCTCTACATTATCCTAATTCTACAACACAGTTCTACTAATAGTCAAAATGAAATGATGGAGTATCCCCTTCCTTTTACCTTTTCATACACAATCAATACCATGAAATAATTTGTATGTTATCTCCTATTCAACCATCTTGATGGGTATATAAACTGGTAGTTTAAGTGGTTAAAATAAGGTTCCATCTATCATGATTATAGTGTAGTCAAGATATAACCAAATATCCCCAATAAGTTCCACATACTTCTTGAATAAGGGACTTAACATCATCATAGGTAGCCCTATAATAGTTTCTACTAAAGCTAGGTATACACAGTCATAAATGAATTGTATGTGGTCCCTATATTTGAATATATGTAGTTTGGAATAGTAATGGCAGACTATTTTCCTTCCATCAGGTGACCATTTTTTTATGTTAGGGATTTTGGTAGTGGCCAATAGGGCATCCAAAAGATAAGACATTATAAATAAGTGATTGCTAGTTTTCTTATTTATGGTAGAGAATTTTTCTTCAGGGAAATATTGCTCATTTCTCATATAGGAGGATTAAGTCCCTTTTTAACCATGAAATATATATATGGGACCCAAATTTTGTTGACATAAGTGGTGGACGGGGCACTAGACAACCTATTGAGAAAAGTCATGATCATTATAATTCCTACCCTAAATTGGGCAATTGGGATCTTTCCAGTGGGGTCTTGGATCACATGGGCTCCTAAATATAGCCATGGGGTAAGGGTAGTTCTTAGGCCATTTTTGCTAGACCATTCCTTGATTGTGGGTAAATCCACCTGAGGCTTGGGTAGCTTATAGTAATTTTCATAAGCTATGGAGGAAATGTAAGCAACTCTCTTAAAACTACATTCATAGACTATCATATATTTGTTAATTTTATAGTCCTTAAAAATAGGGGCAATAAAATTGATGTAATATAATACCTCTAGTTTCATAGTCATGTGGTGAAGACTAGTCATCTAGATGGTGACTGTGTAATAGTATCTTTGGTGGATTGTGGTATTATTTTCTTTTTCTTTGGTGATTGCTTACAACTCTTCAATGGCCCAAAAAAGCTTGGACCAGTTATTATCCTTGGCGTTTAAAGCTACATCATCAAATTTAGTGTCCTTGAAGAACCTTCCTTCTATATTTGAAATAAAATATAGCTTTGTGTCCTCCTTATTTTATTGTTTTCATGCTACCATGATTGTGAGATTTATAAATTTCTCACTAGTGGTCTACAAATTGCTTCTAAATCAATTTTTACTTATTTGGGTGATAATTGATCTATCTCTAGTTTGATTGTGATCAAATTGGGATCAAATTAGGGTTTCTATATATGTTAAGGCTTTTTGAAAATCTTTTCAATCTTGAATAGTGGCATTTGTTTGAGCTTCGGTGGATTTGGTGCCTTGGATTTGATTTGAACTTTTGCCTTTATACCTTAGCTTTTTTTGAGCCCACAAAATGTTTGGTTTAGTCCTTTTCTACTTAGGTGGCATCTATATGTCATATTTATGGCATTTAGTTAGCTTTTTTATGGAATTTTATTCATAAATTCTTTAAAACTTGATCATTACCTTTTAAAATTTGTCTTTTATCTCACTCCATCAGATCATCTTTTTCAGATTAATATGAGTCATTGATCTCAATCCTATGAGTTTCATGCCATTGGATGTCCTTTATATTGGGCCCCATTATTACATCACTTGGAAATCACATGGGCCTTCTGAGATCTACATCTCTACTATTATTACAGTGATTATATTTGTGACATGTGGTGGCTCTATGCTTACTCATAGGTTCTATTGAATAGTCCACAATGATCTTGCTCCATTTGATCATCTTTTTCCAGTTAATCATGAGCCATCATTCCTACAAAGGTGAATGAATTTTAAGATAGGATGGTACCATTTAAATAACTTAGGTAAATAATTTTGTCTAAGGTTTTATTTGAAGTTAATAAACATGAAATAATGCTAAGGCTAAAGTATTTAGGCTAAGTTTAGATCAAAATAAAAGGGACCCCATTGAACGATAGAATATATAACCATAAGTATTTAGCCTAAGGTTTTATTGTATTAGTGAATACAATCAGAACCTTAGAATAGAAACATAGGTTAAGTATATATCTACAAAAATTTAGACCATTATAAATGAATTGAATCCAAAGGGGGGGTCTTAAGACATAAAGGGACCAAACCTAGGATTATTATGCTAAGGTTTAGTCATGTTAAAAAACATGATTGAACCTTAGGATAAAATTTTAGGCTACATCCATGGTGTTCATAATTGATCTTATGTAAATCTAAAATTGGTTAGAAAGGTCCTTAATTCAATGCATGCCCTTTGATCAATATAAGGTGAAAGATTGATTTTAACATTGAAGTGCATGATTATTTTCCAAATGAGACCCCATTGATCTTGAAAATGAAAATAACATGTTAATTTATCTAAGTGGGATTGGTTCACGATCTTAAATTTTGATGTCCTCATAGGTGTTGAATAATAGGCATGAGAATGTTAAAATTAAGCTCTAGCAATATATCACTAGGGCTTAAATTTGACATCCTTGCAGATGTCAAATAATGGGCATAAGAAATAAAATTTAAGATTTGAATACAATATTTCCCATGGAAGCTTTGAGTTGACACAAATCATTCAATTAACCCATATGATTAAATGCAAATCATTGATTATGATCCAAGTACTCGAATATGATTGGTTCCTATAATTACAAATGGATCGAGTCAGATATCATATCATAAGTATTATGTCTTAGAATATGATAAAAGGACCATTAATTTAATTATAGTCTTAATATAGGTTTTATCTTAAGGTTTCATTTTATTAATAAATATAACCAAAACCTTAAGGTAAAACTTAGGCTAAGATATTGTTAAAAATAACAAGGAACCCCCTTTAGTCTTTGATCTTAGTCTCATACCACCTGATCTTTTATCTTTGCTCAAACATGGGATGTTGATCATGATCTAAGTGATTGAGTGGGATTGGTATGTGGGGAAATGTCTTGGATCTATCAAGCTTATCTCACTCTTAATCTTCAATTTGTGTTCAAGCATGGATTGTTGATCTTGTTAAGAAGCATGATATCTAAGTTAGGGCTCATAGACATGAAGGGACTTAGGATATAGCCTTAAGACTAAGGTCTCATTCATGTTAATAAACATGAATGGGGCCTTAGGATTAAGACATTAGTCTAATATTGTAATAAAAGGGGCCATGCAAATTAAAGTTAGACCATGTTAGGAATTTAAAAGGATACTGTAAACATTAATTTTAAACCACATTAAAATAAAAGGGGACTATTGATGCTTCTAAATGAACCATAGGTTCCCTTAGTGTTTAAATAATACTTCTTATTTTAGAATTTAGGAAATTCGAGTCATGATTTGCAATTTTTTGTCTATCTAGTTGCCTGTGGTGAAATAGCAGCCAAGCAAGATGAATTGTTTCATAATATTTATATGATTTGGTGGTTGGGAGCCATCTTGGCATGTTATTTATGAATTATAGAACATATTTGATAATACTTAGTGAAATTTGATTTGAATTTAAACTACAGACTAATCTAAGTGGATATTAATAATGAAGCTAAAATTAAAGTGATCTAGTGTAAAAAGGAGGAAAGAGAAGGGTAAGGTATATTAAAAGGAGTGATTACCAATTTTAGTCTCAAAAATTATGACAAAGCATCAATTTTAACTAAGGATTCATTCAAACAATATATAATGCAACATAGCTTAAGTTCAAATTCCACTATATACTAGGCAAACTTGAAAGGATCATGTAAATAGTCACAAGTAAGAACCAGGTCTACTTTAAGGATTTACTACTATAATCCAATATCATTATCACATCTAAATATAAATCAAAATAAAGTGAATCAAAACCTAAGATCCTCTAACTAATCTAGCATATGCAAAAATTATAAATCCTATGATTAGAAAATACAACTCAGAATTCAAAGACACCATTCAAATTCAAGACATCTACTAGAAATTGAGAGAAAATATATATTAGCAATTGACATATCAACTATGGACAATCTTTTTAGAATTCATTAATTATATTAATTGCTTCAAGTGTAAAATTTTTTCTCAAAATTCCCTCCTCTTCACAAATGGTAATACATGCCTTTATAGAAAGATCAGGCATAATACCAATTAGTTAAAAAGTACATGTGTAAAAAGATAAGGATGGATCCTTACAAGTTCTAAAATACATGTGTTTTTCAAAGTCAGACTGATCTAGAGGTAAATATGCTAATAAACTAGCATATGCCTTTATAATGGAATATTCTATTTCAAAAAGTTATAAAATTCTAAAAAATAGAATATTGTTTAATTTGTTTGTGGGGCCTTTTATTATTACTGTTAGAGGATTCTCATGGCCTTATTATGTTGCTCATCAACTAGCTATATATCCATAATAGGTTTTAGGATATGCTCTTCGTCTTGATCTATTAGGTCATCAAACTCTCTGTCATTTATAGCCATAGATTCTTTAATGCTCCTAGCTTCATTTATCCTCTCTCTAGCATTGAATATCATGTCTAGGATCTTACTATTATCTCCCACAAATTTTCCTTAGCTCTTTCCTTTGATTTTTTGAGTTACCAAAGTGGCCTTATGTTTGAATTAATCATCACTTATGATTATAAGAGTAGTGGGTTATGTAGGATTGATAAACATAGTCCCAAGAAGCTATTTCATCCTTGAAATTAGCTCTTGATCATCTTCCAAGATCCTTTCTACATCATTATGCCATTCACTCAAACGTTGAACCTTGTCAACCACAACTCCTAGAATTGTGCTCAAGAGTCCCAAACTGATGGTTTTGAAGCCTAGGATCTATTTTCTTGCTTGTATGTTGAGAATTTTATCTATCTTATCTTTTGAGGCTTGTCATTGGGTGACTAAACTCTTGGCCAATGCACTCTACTACTCTAATGCACTCTACCTTAGCTTAATTATTTTGAGTGCTTCAAACATGTCATAAAATGACTCATCAAGCATCTTGGTCATTACGTCAGGTACTGATAGAAGTACCTATGTCTACAAGTTTTCTTTTTCCCTTTCTAAGTTTAGAATTCTTTACTTTATGCCCTAGACCCCATTTTTTGATTGTGTTGATTGGGCCTAAATCAACACTTTCACATCCTCTTCATGAATGGAAGCTTCACCAATTTATTGACCTCCTAAAGGGGTTAATCCTATAAAGGGATCCACCTTTTGGAAGGTGAATTCCTATGTTATAACCATAATTGTCTTGATTATTACCCTTTCTAACCTAGATATTTTAGGGTTGAATTAGATGGTAGTGACTAGCTTCTTAAACTTTGGAGGTTTTGGAACCTCCACACTTAATATACTTAATGTTCTAATAGCATCCATATTATTTCTTTTTGGTCCTTGGGTGACCACAATCCTCCTTTATTCTTTCTCATTCACCATAGCCCTTATCCATGGATTCATTTCATATTTTATCTCAACATCAGCAACTCTTCTCATATCCCATGAATGGGAGAGAGAAGGAATCTTTTTTAATTTACCATAAATGAACTAGTCAAGGATGACTAGCCCATGAATGGAGAGTTCATCACTGAATAAATATATCTCACTTGTGGGGTGAGAGATGGTCAATATTGGCCTCTTATTTAGTCTTATAAGAGCCAATGCTAGTTATGTTTCCTCTTCTCCTAGGATGTTATAGGGATAAGCTCTTTTATTTTATCTTGTTAGGCTCTCCCTTTTGGACCTAGGATTCTTCAAGCTAATCCCACTCTCTATCTATATCATATGCCTCTACAAGCTCCTTGATATCACCCTCAAGTGTCTCTTCTAGTTCCAAGGCAATCATGTCTATGTATTGAATTGGGGAATGTGGACTTTGGGTTAGTGTTGAAGCTGAGGGCCCCTTCCTAGGTTTCTCCTCTAATCTCACTTCTCCTACTTTCTCCTTGCCATGTCCTTGTTCATCTTGGCCTTGTATAATTTAATCCTAAGGATATGGCTATGCTTGTTCTAATTAGGGTTGTCCTTGGGCTATCTTATATGGACCAGGTAGCAAGCAATACTATAAAGGATGCATTTTCCATGAAACCCTAGATGGCTTGTCATCTTTGGTCAACTTGTGTTCCAATTTGATGTTTTGCACTTGGATCTTGGCCAATACCTATTCATAATTCTTGGTTTTAATATAGATGGTGTCATGAACATTGAGTTGATATACATATTTAGGTTTTGGGAGTTTCTTGTCCTTTAAATGCTCACCTACTATGTTCTTTGGATCCCACATTTTGAGTTCATCTAGTTGAAAGCCAAATGAATCCCAATGTGTGGACATGATTTCCACCTATTTCTAGTCATTCAATATGGGTTTATAAACAATTAGAGAGAAGGGGTAGAGTAGACCCTTCCTCTTTTCCTATAGGTCCCATCAATACCATGGATGAGCTAGGAAGCAACTTCTTACTTTGCAAGCTTGCTTAGAACCTATATTTGTAATCTATAGGGTTGGGATAAGATCCCTTAGATCTTGATAATTATATAGTTAGGGTAATAACATATGTTTCCCATCATTTCAACATACTTTTTGATGAGTGGATGAACCCTAGGCATGGGAACAGTTATGATGGCCTCCACTATGGCTAAGTAATGCAGTCACAAATAAACTGCATATGGTTCATGTATTTAAAGATATGTAATTTGGAATAGTGGTATGAAATGGTGATTTTTCCATATGGGGACCAATTCCTAATCCTTGGGATGTTAATTAAGGCAATTAGGGAATTTATTAGGTATGGAATCATATAAAACTACTTGAAGGTCTTCCTTTTTATGGTAGTGAATTGCTTGGTGAGGAAGACACTGATTAAATCTCAAATTGGAGGGGTGAGATTTTCCTCCACCATGAAATAAACAAAGGGGACCGTAATTTTATTCACATAGGTGGTTGAGGGGGATCCAAAGGCTCAGTTTAATATGGTTATTACCACCCTAATACCCTCCCTAAATTAGACTAATGGGATTTTACCCTCAAAGTACCTAAAGATATGGGGTCATTTATATAGCTAAGGTCTAAGGACAAAGTCTAAGTCATGATTGTTGGTCCATTATTTGATTTTAGATAGGTCAACATGGGGAAGAGGGAGCTTATAATATTTCTTGAAAGTAACAAGGGAAATATAGGCTAGAATTTCCTTCCTTGATGATCCATTCATTGTCTACTCTATAATCAACAAAGATAGAGCTAAGGATTTCTATACAGTGTAATACCTTAGGTTTTTCCATGGTTTGGTGAAGTCTAGCCATCAAGACTATAACCAAGACATAGTGCCTCTTACTTGTGGTTGTGATCATCTGTTCCTCCTTAGAAATGGGTAGTAACTCATCTATCATGGAGAAGAGCTTAGACTAATCACTAATGCCTAAGACATTCAGTGTTACAAGGTCTAATTTGATATCTTTGAAAATTTGACCTTCATTTTTTATCAACAAGTTGAGGTCAACCTCTTCCTTCAATTTTTATCTATGAGTTGCCATGGTCTCTTCTTCTACAAATTACTCACACTTGATTATAAATGATTTCTATGGAATCTCTCTTACTCTCAAAAACATAATCAAGCTCTATTTGGATCAAATTATAACCAATTGAGTCTATTTGGGTCACTTTTTTGTAGGGTTTAGGGTTTTGGAGCTTTAATGGTGGAATATATCTAGGATTTAGCTTATATGTTCCTTGAATTTGATTTGGACCTTTGCCTTTATACCTTTGCATTTTTGATCCCACAAGATCTTGTATTTTATGCTTTTCTACTTGCATAAAACCTATGTGGCATCGATTTAGGCCTTTTGTGGTATTTTTCATAAATTCATTTTGTGCATTAGTTGTTGGAATTTTAAAAATGCCTATTTTATTTCTCTTTGTTGGATCAAAATCTAGTATTAATACAAGCTATTGATTATAATCTAGGCCCTTGCCTATGATTGGCTCTTTCTATTCTAAGCCTTGTAGTTGTGACAATTGGCATCTTTACTTTCCTTACCCATGATTCATATCTTATGTCAATCCTTTGCTGAATGAGCATTGACCACATGATGAGCTCACATGCCTTTAAAAAGTCATGACCACATTCATGTCATTATATCATCTTGTAGTGATGAAGCATAAACCATCAGATCATCCTATTAGCTTTGCCTCAATTGAGCCTTCACCACATATCAAACTCATAGGTTCTTGGGGCCTCATTAAGAATTTTATGGGATCCTCATGTCATTGGATCAAAATCTAGTGATGAAGTATGAACCGTTGATCTATAGAGATGCTCAAAATTTAAGTTAATACATTATTAAGACTACAACTTAGGCTTAAGTCCTTTAGGTTAAGGTTTATTTTGGTTATTAAGCATAAAATAAACCTTAGGCCAAGGGATTTATGCCTATTTTTTCTGATTTATACCCAAGGGGTCCATGGCCTAAATATTTTAGGCCAATGTTTATGCCATGTTTAATAAACACAGTGTAAACATAGGTCTAAAATATTTAGGCCAAGGCTCATAAAATATGATTAAAAGGATCAACATGACATAATGGTCCAATAATAAATAGGATTTTATTATATTGACAAAACACATTAAAACATTTAGCTAGAAGCATTTGGTCTAAATTTTAAGCTGAAATAAATCTCTTTTTAAAAAAAAATAAGACTTAGTATAAGTCCATGGTTTAAGGTTTATGATATTTAAACAAAATGTCATGGGAACTTAAATTATAGATTTATAATAAGTGTATTTTGTGTATATTTAGATTATAAGCCCATTTCCACATTTTTAAAATTGAGTATTTATAGTGTTTGATTATTTCTTGAGCACTTCCCTTAGGTTGTAAGGTCATTTTCAAGCCTTCTAGCAAGATTTTATAAGTATTTTGATCCTGAGTGGAATAATTCATTATCTTAAATTTGACAGTCTCATGGACATAAAATACATCCTCATGAATGTCAAATGATGGTTGAGTGAAAATCAATTTTAATCTCATCAAATTATTGTGGCCCAATGTGGGAGTGCCACTTGGCACATCTATGGGGTATCCTAGGATCTTGGACCTAGTGCAATCCATCGAATCAAGGTCTATGATGAAGCAACAATCATCAATCATGATATAAGATATTTCCCATGATTGGTTACTTTTTCAAGTGGGAACCATTTGATTTTAATCCTTAAATGCAAGGTTTCCATAAGTCAATTATTTAGGCCTTCTATAGTCCATTGACTTTTTAACTATGCCTCACTCCATTTGATGGAGTCTTCATGATGAAGTGAGGACCATTGATCATGATCTAAGAGCTTGAATGTGATTATCAAGGGATTTATGTGTAGGATCCTATCAATTTTCATCATATAATCCAATTGAAGCCTATGAGGAAGTGTGAACCATTAGATTATCTGAGGTGCATGTTATTTAAGTCAAAGCCTTGGAGTTCCTCACTCTATTAGATCAAATGCTACAATAAAGTGAAGGTCATTAGATCTTACAAGATGTAAGGAGGTTAAGTTAGAATCATAGTGATAAATAATTAGGCTAAGGTGTTGAGACTAAGGTCCTGATTATATTAATAAATACATCAAGGCCTTATAATTAAAACCTTAAGATAAGTGATAAATAAGGGACCGAGTTAACTTAAAAGTGGACTTAGGAAATCAAAAATTAGGATAAGATGTTAAGACTAAGGTCCCAATTGTATTAATAAATACAATGCAGCCTTATGGTTAAAATATTAGTCTAATTTAGGAAATAGTAAAGGGACCCTATAGAATGAACAACTAGTTAGGCATACAAAGGAACTTTTGAAAAGGGAAAATAACAAAGGGAACCAAGAATTTTAATTTAAGTTATTATTGTGTTGAAAAACATGACTAAACTTAAAACATGAGCTTTATCCTTTGGTCCAAAAATGGATTTTAAAAATTATCCCACTTATTTGGTTCTTGCCAACATTCAAATTTAAATTGAGGGTTTTGGCCAGGGTTTTGAAACTTGAATTTCCCAAGGACAAACACCATAGAATATGCAACTAAAAGAAATAATGACCATTTATTAGTGATGTTATTAAAAATTAAATAAAAATAAGACCAACTAAACCTTATTTTAACAAGGTGGATGATATTCAAATTCCATACATGATCTTCACATGCTAAATTTTCATGTTTAATTTTTAGGGTTTTTTAGGGTCCCAATTTTCAAAAATGGGGGTATGTTGGTCACAACAAGGACAAAGGAGCTCAAGACATAAAGGGACCAAGATTATAATTTTTAGGCTAAGATTTGGTCATTTTGAAAAACATGACCAAGCCTTAGTATAAAAAGTAGGCTTAAGTTTATAGCTTATTAAAAATGTTCCCATGTAAATTGTTCCTGCCAGTTTTTGAATTTGGTCTAAAAGAATCTTGTGCTAGGGTTTTTGAATGAGGGTTTTAGGAAGCTTGAAAAAACTTAAATTTTAAAAAACTAAAGGCTACTAAAAGGTCAAATTAATATAAAATCATTAAAATTATGAAACTTCGGTATGATCCAATCAAGGAAAGCTCCATTAAACCTATGATCTAAAACATAGAGATCTATTGTTAGTAAAATTAGGCAAAGCTAAAGTAAAACTATGAACAAATAAGACCAACCAGACCAAGGGTTGGATTATATTCAAATGAAAATAATGTGAAATACATGTTATTAATGCTTTGGTAAAGTGAATTTCAACTTCAAAATATAATTTTTTCACAATGTTAACACAAGCGTCCCCATTTTTCAGATATGGGGGTATGTTGCCCTTAACAACTCCAAGTGTGAGGAAGCTAGGGTTAGATAATTTCATAAAGAATGACATCATATTAACATGACTCTAAGGCATAAAAAAAAGGTGATATAAAACTTAGAAGACATTAGTTGGTTGCATCTAGATCCAATTATTATTCCATACATGACACTATGTCAAAGTTAAACACGTATGTCAATGCAACTATATAGATCTGATGCAAGTTTCCCATGTGATATAAATATCATTACCATATCCTAATGATTATTTCAAGGTAATATTATATTCATATTATATTCTATGATATATTAGACTTACATGAGCACAATAAACTATCTAAGTATCATTGTTATTTATTCATTATAATATCTATCAATAGCTTTACTTTACTATTTTTAGAAATATCATTTATATAAATTCAAAATATCATTTATCTAAGTTTATATTAGTTATAATATTTATTATTTTAGTTCACCATCCTTATGTAAAACCTAATCTAATTCCCTTAACGCTAAATATCTCTTTATCTAAATTTGGGTTGAAAGACATATCAAGTACATTGTTTAAAATATGAGCATTGATATAAACATTCGTAAGTGTTAGTATGTAAGATAAAACATGATAAAATATAAATTTCCATGACTTATATGTAACTTGTAATGATCATGATCAAAGAATCAGATTACCCCAATGTACACATGGATAGATGAGAGGTCCAACATATGGAAATACACAAATCATGTGTCTAGGTATGCATGTATCACACTCAAAGATGTGTGAAACATATGTATATATAGGAATGAAATTATATATTATACACTAACATAAATCAAAAAACATATATGTCAAGGAGATAATAAAATCACATTGAATATTTTTGTATTTTTTTAGTTATTTTAATGTTTTTGTATTTTTTCAGTTATTTTAATGTTTTTGTATTTTCTAATGTATTTGAATTTTTTGGATTTTTGCATATTTAATTGTTTGTAATTTTTGGAATTTTGAAATTTGAATGGAATGAAATGATATTATTCCTACCATTTTTAAGATAAAGGAATATAATATGGTCCCTATGGCCTTTTTTACTTCCACCATTGTTTATGTTTTTCCATTGCCAATGTTTTTTGGTAATTTGGTGCCAATAGTTGTTAGTAAAAACCTATCATCATATCCATCATGCGGGAGACAAATTTATTTATATTCAAACTAGAAAGTGAGGAACAAATATTTATTATTCATCATTTCATTTATCTTGGAAAACCAATACTAATGAAGATGATAGGTGAAGTTTGGTTCTTGATTCATAACCTACATGATGGTATAAGAAACCTTGAGTCCACATGTTATGGTTAGTATGATGTGGCCCAAATATTGCAGTAGCTTTAGAGAATAATTTAACTCATCAATATTATGTCCCAAATTTTGTAAGAATGTGTTGCTACAAATTATATCCCACTTGTGTATATCAACCCTAAGATGTGGAAAATATACCCCATCAATGTTTATAGTAATAGTTAGATGTTCAAAGTGTGAGAATTTAAAAGTAATCTTAATTGTAATTTTTGGTTTTGAAATATCTAAAATCATAGATATTTTCTAATATTTGAGTATGATCATTATCCATCTGTCATTTTGTATTGCTAAATTTGGTTTTGCAATGCTTCACATTCATTTATATTAGGTCAATGATTTAATGATAGTTACAATATGGTGGCCCATGTTTAGGAATGAGTCTACTATTTGATTGGTGTTTATTAGGAGGTAAAGATATCATATTATGATCAAGTAACATAGAAATTATTGTATTTAGAGAATCTTCTTTTACTATGACCTATATAATATGTTATGGATTCTTATGAAAGGACTCCACATTATTGATATGATGTATTTTAATTTTAATTTTATAGGGTTTACTCAATGTTTATATCCAATATGGATGGATTGAATAACAAGCATTTTCATGTTCATATACTAATTTTACCTTTCCATTATTTGAAAATGATTTTGTATCCTTTGGTGATGAATTTAACTTGTATGTATCAAGACCTATAGGTGTTAATATGTTATGTGAAATATGCTCAAGTGGATCAAAATTTAATTTTTGAAATTATTCATTAGTCATAATATAAGGAATTTTATTATCATTGTCATAGTAATCTAAAAATTTACAATGTTACTACTCAGTATTAACCAATAAAGGAAGCTCAAACATTGGATTTTCCTATTGTTTTGGCATTATTGGATCCTTTGATAAGGGTTATTGTTATAATTATGCATCCATGTGCATCTCAGTATCCATTAGTTTATAATCATCTTATGATAAATGAGTTATTTTACTTGATTCATCCATTTCATAGGTTGATATGCTTTTAATTGGAATATATTGTTTTGGTGGTATGAGTTTAGGAACCCTTGTCATTTCAAAATGTATCATTTGGAAAAAAATGAAGTGTTCATCTTCAACATGCATTGACCATAATTTCCCATCATGTATGAATTTTAAACATCAATGTAATGCAGATAGGACAATTTCAATCATGTGTATCTAAGGTCTACCCAAGATTAAGTTATAATGTACTAAATGATACATTAATTATAATGTAATTGATATTTTTTTGGGTCCTAATATCACATCTAATGTGATTTGACAAATTTTTGGTCTCAATAAGTTATCAAACCCTTTGATATTTTCATCCAATTTTTGGAAACCAATTGTATTAATATCCATATTTTCCAATAATTTTATGCTAAAAATGTCTATTCTAGACCCATTGACAACAAGTAATATTTTTATTCCTTTTTTATCATACTAAATTGAATAAATAAAGGTAAGTCTTAATTAATAATCTCTGTTGATGGTAAATATGTTGGATTAAAATTAATGAGATTGGTATTATGTTTGAGTTCCATAATATTTGAAAATTAAGTTAATTCTATTTTAGTTAGTACTTGTGTTTCATGTAATTCATCATATAATATGTCATTGTAGATAGTAGATTGTCTTAGAAGTTCATGTATTAAAATATTAACATGTGTATTACTTAATTATTCAACAAGATCATATCCTTCACTTTTAATCGCCAACATAGGCTTGGGAGGAACTTGTTTTATATTAATAGGTGGTATGATAGATTGGACACCCTTACCTTTTATTGTAGTAATAACATGGACTACATAATCCACTATAAGTTGTGGGTGAATAATGGGTGTGGGATGATTTTTGTCAATAAAATAGGTTGTATGGAGATCAAAGGGTTTTGAGAAAACACATTAGCATAAAAAAACTAGATCTATATTATTACAAAAATGGTTATAGCGAGAATTTAAAGTTTTATTTTGTTTTAAAACACTCTCTTTGTGTTGACTAATTTTTTATTCCTCTGTATGATATTTATGATTAAATTAACATAATGATCAATTAGTGTTATTATGTACTGGATACTGAAGTAACCAATGGATGTATCCATATTTAACATGATTTATAGGAAAATAAATTATGATTTTTAGGTTTTGAGTATTTTTAAATAAGAAATTAGAAAAATAGTAAATAAAAAAAACCTAGGTCCATATAGGGTTTGGAGACTAAGTATAGGTTCACCAAATTTTTAACCTTAAATTTTGGAATGTGGGGGTAGGGTTAAGAATATCAGGATAATTCAAACATAAGGGTGATAAACTAATATATAATAAGCCAATTTAATTTCAAACTCAAAAAATAAATATTATAAATTATAAATCCAAGATATACTAAATATAGAAAGTACTTGAATTTAAATATGTTCAATTAATCATAATACTAAAGAGAAATGATTCTTATTTGGGTTTATTATTCATAAGTAGATTCAGGATGGAAACAAGTGTAAAATATGTAAAAATTATACTTATTTACCATTAGATGTGGACACTACCATTAATGTTATTATTTGACTATGACTTAGATGTCCATTAAGAAATAATTTCTAGATGTATATGTAACCAACTTCATTGGTTTATGTTTTTTTTCACCTTTATATTGGTGTATTCAAATATGGAATATATGTTGTCACTATTCATTGATTGACCAAACCCTATCTCTTCACCCTTTATAACCCTTGGAATGAATTTTCTAAAAATGGGTTAGTGGGCTCACAATGTCAAGATAACCCCAAAGAGCCCTCTGTCAATGGGAATTGCCTACATAGCAAACACCCCAAGTAAGACCTCAAACTTATGTAGTTATCCCCTATGTGTGGGAAAGTGTGTGTATAAGAGTGTAATATACTATATGATGATGCATTCAATGATGTATCTTTTAACTTGGAAAATATCACTCATGGAATGTTCATTAAGTGCTTCAAACCTATAATATGATTGTTCATTTACTTAATATAAAAGTAGGGATGAATAAGATAGAATATATATATTATGTATCTGATTTACTTAGCTTTAGTAGGTGTTTACTTGTTGTTTTCTAGATGAGGAATGATAAGGCTTAGGATTGTATTTATAGCACACTTTTTGAAAATATCTCAAGGTAGGGTTCAATAAGATAAATAGGCTAACCCATAAGATTTGAATAATTTAAAATTTAGTTAAATTTTGATTACTAGACACTAGATAAGGATGTAGACACTACTATCAATGTTAGTGTCCCTCTATATTTAATAGTGTCCATAAACCTATAAAATAGGTATGGATATGAAACTGACATTGAAGGATGTTTATTAATTTTTAAGCTTTATGTGCATTACAGGAGACTTGGGTCATCAAAATTGTATGGATGACTAGGAAATAAGCATTTAGGCACAATGAAATGATGAATATGAGCCTTTCAAAATCAACGAGGTCTAGAAACGAAGGGTGGATCCCTTATTGATATTATCATATATACAAGATTGATATGTTATAAATATTTATTTTTAGTATCCACAGATATTACCAAGATAAGAATCAGGTGGGGATAATGATTGACCTTTGATGTGTATTTATAATAAAACCTTTTGATAATTTCCTTTGGATAACCTTATGAAATGTGTTGGAATACCAAAAAGAATAATTCAAAATTTAGAAACTAGTAATTATTTTGTGAGAAACGTGATTACTCTAGGTGTAAAGGTTTGTGATAGTAGACTCTCAAAAAATCAAATAAAACTACACTTATTTGAAGATAATATGAGGATATTATAAAATAAATTTTGAAAATTGGACTTATAAATACTAATGAAAAACAAAGGTTTGTCATGCATATAGATAAATGGTTTAAAGGAATGGTGAATAAGATTCATGTATTTAGGTGCAACTCATATGGTTTAAAACATACCAAGAATTAGCATTTTCAAGAAATTATGACTAGATTTATGTGTCTATGTCCCCCCTTATTTTAATAATAAAATTGATAGATTAAAGGATAAATAATTAAACATAAGTGTGTAAAAAAAATATATTCTTTGAAAGGATACTCTAATTGTATAGGACATTCAAATTTAACAAACCTTGTAACAACACATGAAGGAGTGATTTGTGAAAACTTAAAATTTTGAAAATGAAAAATTAAGAGGAGAATAATGAATGAGTACATTTATATGGATATTAAACCATATTTCTATATAACCTATATAATATCATGTAGAACTATGCCCCCTTGTTGAAACACATGGATTTTTTGAAGCATAGGTGAATTGAGAGTGATTAAGTCCCAAGTTTTTAATAACTAATAAATCCCTTGAGATATAAATATGTATATTGAAACTCTCATGAATGAGTACAATTACCCATTATACCAATCTAAAGAAGGTGGAACCATGATGGGTGTACTAGAAGTGATTTGAAATCCATTGAGTACCACTAAACTCAAACAAACATGACCTATAATATAATATGGAACCATTCAATGGGTTTACTATAAGTAGCTATAAGGCCATTGAGTGTCACTAGATGTGAACATACATTACTTGTAACAAATTCAGATCAAATTATTACAAATAGATCTATATTCTTTTTGTATTATTGAAAGAGAATGAATAATATTACTACCCCCATCCTGACTTTACTATCATCTGAAATGAAAATTTTAAAATTATGAATTTTGAACTTTTAAAATGTGAATGAACAAGTATCATACCTTTTTTAATTTTGAAAAATTTACATGAATAAGTATCATTCCATTTTTAACTTTGAAAATCTGCATGATCATGTATCATTCCTTCAAACATGTAACTTTAAAATTTGAAAAAAGCGCATGAACAAGTAATATTCCTTTGAAACTATAACTTTTAGTTTTGTAAATGTGTGTGAATAAGCATCATTATTTTTAAACTAATAATGTATACATGAGCATGAACAAGTAGCATTCCCTTTAAAACTATAGAAAATGATATATAATTCCATGCACATATATGCTTAATTGTAATTGTATGTAAAAATTGTAATTTTTTGTTCCTATAATTATTTTGCATATGCTCATGAATATGCATTAAAGTGTGTATGATTTGTACATTAAGTCTTTGTAAAGTGAGTGCATATGCATGTCACATGCCCCATAATTTGTAAAATTTGATAATGTGTTTCATGTGTTTGATTTATGAATTAATTTCAATGTTTGAAAACCTATAATCTATTATAGAATGTGTGTTTTTCATTTGTATTTTCAATATTTTAAACTTGTACTTTATCCCAAAATATAAATTTTATTTTTTCATGGAATATTGGATCTATGAGAAAATATCACAGTGATGCCCCCCTTTTGAGATAATGGGTGTAACCTATAAGTCACTCATCTCAAAATAATAGTTAATTATATCTTGTGATGAATAAATAATTTTATATATTCATGTCATCATATGGAGAATATGTCATCATAAAAATGTAATTCTCATTGAAGTATGTATGTAACATATTGAATGTGAGTCATAAAAGTGTCATGTATAAATAGATATAACAATGAGGAATGTAGTAAAGTAAAAATATCTAAATTATAATACATAATAATAGTGCATGATATGTATCATAGAACCACTAATAAATATCAAAAAGTAAAAGAAATGTAACACACAATGTCACACAGTGTCATAAAATAAAGTCAAGGTTCACATATAATGGACATGGATATGACACAAAAAAAACATGTTCAAATGTCACACAACATAATAAGGCCAAGGGCCTTAAGAAATGGATGTTTTTAAATGTGACTCATACTAAGTAAAAATACCATATAGATGTTCATTTAATTATTACACACAAGGTCCAAGGGTTGCACATAATAAGTAAGCAATGTTTAACCTATCATGTAATAAATTAACAACATTGAATAAGCATAAAATAAGTGAAAACTAATCTAATCCATCCATATGTATAAATGTCATATCATATTAAAGTATCATGTCCATGTAACACAATGTAATATATGATAAATATCAAGACACTCATAAGATATGTAACTCAACATAGAATTTGAGACCATAGATATATATATATATATATATATATATATATATAACCTATTTATAATGGAACTCGTAGAGCAATATGCCCCTAGCATATGCATGGCTATTGGGTAAAAAAGAATTCAGCATCGAAAAATACATGTATGATATGTATGTCCTAGATCACACTTATATACCTCATGAAATGCATATGTGTTTAAAACATAATATGATTTCTACAAAAAATATGTGATAAATAAATTTTTAAAGAAGTAAACAAGAAAATCATGTCATGATTAGGTCCTAATTTTTTAATCTTTAATATTTTTGTATTTTTAACATATTTTAATGCTTTTAGTATTTTTAATTTTTTTAAGGAATATATCTTATGATCCCATCAATGGGAGTACCATATGCATGATTGTATCTTAGATTTTGAAGATGAATTTTCATTGATGAAAAGGGCCACATGTAGATGAATTAGAATCTGAAAAGGCATCAAGTGTTGTAGAGTAACTATCTTAATAATTGCTCATAGAATATTTTGAAAGATGTGTAACTTGAGAAGGTGCAGGACTTAGTGGAGTATGTTATAGAGTATGAGAAGGTATCACTACTTATGTTCCCTATGGAACACACTAAACTATTTGAGGTACTACCTTAGGATGTAATGTATAAGGATTATATTTATTTGAACCTTGAGTAACTCTTTGATGTGAATATTTTTTGCTAAGAGGGTGTACCACTTTCCTTTGTACTAGATGTATAAAAATATTTTTTATAGGTGAGAAAACTTATTATATAATATGTTCTTGATTAAGTTCCATAAATATATTTTTAATATGGTTTTGAATATGTTCCAAAAAAAAATATGGTGGTGGTGGGGGAGGAGAAGGATCTACTAATGACTATAGAGGGTACTCATATCAGATACATAGAAATTTGGCCACTTAATTACAATGTATATACCTAAGACATTAATTTAATGTTGATGGTATTGCATGGAGTTTATGTATCAAAGGGTGTTGTAATAACATATTAACAACCTTTTTATATGGTAAGATTAGAAATTGAGTATCAAATGTTGTTGAACCAACTTGAAGAGATATCATTATAAGCCTGAGATTATTCTATGTATGACCATTGAATGCTTTGAAATATTTTAACGTAGCTTTTAAATATTATTGTGTGTATTTAACACTAAATATTTTTCATTATATATGTGTTTTCACTTGAACCATTTCAATCATGACAGTGTGTATAGGTTGTTTGATGATATAAGCTTGAATAAAGAGTATATGCCTATCTAAGTCATCATCATTGATTTCACTATCATCAAATGTGATCATAGGATGTGGTGATGATATGACTATAAATTTACCAATAATTTAATCTATTATATGAACATATGTCAAATGAGGAGAATTCACATTTTATGCATGATGTAGCTCTAAATTTTATGTATTATGTGTAGTACCATAGTTTGGGAATGGATTATTGAAGATTTTTAGCTTTGTATTGTCATTTTGTTATGGTCTAGTTTATTTTATGGGTGTGATTAGCTCAATAGTGTTTTGATAATATTTTTTATTTTATGACTTAAATTGAAAGACTTGTTTTTTTAATTCCTCATACATATGTGGTAATCATGATATGCGTTACTATAAAATATATTGTATTAAGGCTTGGTCATATCAACCTATTATGGTGGAGGGAGAGATATGATATTTCAATTGAGAAATTTTTGTAATAGGACATGAGGAGGTTGAGTCAACCCTAAAAATTTCCTCATTATTGGGGCTATCAATTTAATATTTTTTTATTGTGATACTTCATCAACTACTAATTTTGCTTCATTCATTCTTTCATTATATTTAACCTTATGGTTTGGTTTTATTTGAAACTTGATATTTGAATTAGATGGATCATTTGGTGTATATTTGAACTTGTTAAAATCTATGATTATTACTTATTTTTATTTTATTTTATGGAATAATGCATCAAAATATTTTAATTCATCAAAAATGATAGGCTCATGAAGTGATGCTAGAAAACTTTAAGACATATTGTAATTCATTGTGTGCCATATAATTTATAATATTATCTAGAATAGTTTTATATCAAAGAACATATTCATTAATTGGCTCATTTGACCCTTGCATGAGTCTACAATTTTTTAATAAGATAGGTTCTTATCAATGGTAATAGAGAAGTGTCTTATACTTTAATCTACCAAGGGATTGAATGTTATAACTGATTGAAGTTGAATATCATAGTGTATGCATCTAAAATTCACCACTCCATTTATTACTAATTCCATACTAATTTTTTTATTACTCAATTTTATACCATTATCCTAATATATCACTTATATTCCTTTAACATTTTTCTCCACTAGCTCAACCTTCTTCTTCTTACATTACCACTAACATCAATTTATCCCTCCATTATCATCCTCTTATAATGGCATTTAGCCATTAATAAAATATGCACAATTATTAAGGAATTTTATATTCCTTGCCACCTACTTTAACCTACCCCCACTATCACTCCTATAAATCACATAACTAATATACATCTAATCTTCATCTATTATATCAATCATCTATAGAATCCTCCTTGAGCCCCTCACCACCTTATATAGAATCCTTCATGGAGTTTTTAATTTTATAATCCAACTATCCAATATTCACACTAATTCTTAACCATTGATCTCCATCCTCCATGACATAAATCCAACCCTCCATTTATCCCAAGTGGCCTATAAATTTAGATTTACACTCCCATGCCAAACATCTTTGAATATTTAAATCTTGAAATATAATAGTGTCATAACCTTATCCAAAAAATTAGTAATCAATAGCTACATGTTTCCAAAACATTGAGACAAAGAATATAAATCAAAATTATACATCAAGTAATCAATCCATCAATTTTGAATCAAACAACAACATCAAATAAGGAGGTCTTGGAATGATAAATTGAGGTATAAAATTGGATTATTTTATGTTTCATTTAGTTTGTACTTGATTGTATTTTTATTAGCTCCAATATGAGGTGTTATAATTTGGATTAGAGTAGGGGCTTTGAATGTGAATTTCATATTTTTCTATATACTTATAATTAAATTACAAATTTTTTTGAGACAACGGTGAGATAAATCTCTTAACATTTACTTTTAGGCACCTATATCATTTTGGAAAGCTTGAAGGTTCATTAAAAGTTGAATTGGCATCTAAAATCCTCTATTTTTTATGAAATTCTTATTCCCAGACTCATAATGGATTCAAACTTTGTAGTAGTGGCTTTGTCACTGGTATTAGCATGTTTGATCATGCTATATGCTTACCCCCTTTGACCATATAACTAACTATGATAGTTTATTTTTTGTGATTTGACTATTTTTTGTAGCTAAAGAAAAGTTGTTATTCATGAACTCATGGCTTTGTTTATTTTTTAATGAGTTTGATATAATTTTTAAAAATTTAATTTTTTTATTTCTATGTATAGTGAAGCCATTAATAAAGATTATTAGCATTGATCATGACATCAATATCTTTGACTCTCAAGTTAATGGTTGTTATATATGTTTTATTTAATTTTTATTTGTGTATGCAAAAATGTTTCCATTCATAAAATACCAAATTCAAAAGTGACATTAACAACCTTGAAAAATCCAATTATTTTTTATTTTTTGTCTACTTTTAATTCTTAGTAGCTTTGATTTGATTTCCAGTAGTTTTTTCTATGAAATTAGCAATTTTACTTCTAAGCATAGTGAATTCACCTATTTTTTGTTTTACAACTAATTTATGTGTAATAACATCTTTGATATAATAACTAGTGGCTTTGTAGATGAAATCAGTGGCTCTATTTTTTGCTAACATCTCATCAATTTTAATGGTTCTATTTTATATAGTATTAACTTTGACCTTTGTATTAGTACCTTTGACTTGTGTTTTATCAATTTTTATTTTTGATATTTTATTTATAGGTTTCCCATCAAGATTAAAAATCAAACTAACAAGTTTTGTTTGTAGGACTACTTGTCAAAGAATCAGTAGTCAAAACTTTTTGTAAATATTTTTTGAAACATAGTCACATCTTAATCAAGTTAATTAATTAAAATATTTTCTAATGTATGTTGGTTTAGTTTTGTATTATGTGTGTGTTTTACCCAAAGAAATATTGTGTATTCTCTCCCCTCGTACCCATTGGGTGACCTTGGGGATGAAAAATAATTGAATTTACATTTTTGTGTTTGAATCTTATAAATACATATTTTTTGTCCATTTTATGTGTTTGTTTAACCTAGGGCTAGATTGTGTATGATCTCCCCTCACACCCCTAGGGTGATCCTTAGGATAAAAAATAATAGATGCCCTACCTTTTTATTTTTATAGGTAAATGTGATGTGGAATTGATACACACACACTTTTCATGTCTATAAGAGGGTTTTGACATGGATATGCTTACCAAACACTAATCTACACTTTGTGTTCTAACAGAGTATAAATAAAAAGTCTAGTTATTGTAAAGTTAAGTAGGATTACCCATAAAAGGTTTTGTGAAGTGAGGAGGTCACAGTCTAATACTTAGGCATTAGACAACATCCTTACATGGACTTAGGCCCCACATATCATAAGGTATTTAGGGGACACACCTAGTAAGACATGTAAAGCCTATATTAAGACCTCTTAATTGAAAATAACTATCAGTGCATGGGAAACAACATCCCTAAAGATCACTCACCACATACATATGTAGAGTGACAGTTGGGAGACCAACCTAGTCACCACTTTACATGAGTAGATTAGTGGGTTATTAGTTTATTTTCACACCCTTATCTACTAGTATAGGCTTTACATTTACTTAATCTTGTTTGTGTGTTTTGAAGACCCATGTTTTTTGAAAACCTTAAACCAAATTAAAACTTGATCCAAACTAATAATTCAAAATTATTCAACACATAAACATACCTTAACCAAACACACATTCATAAATCTAATCCTGACAAGTCTCCCAAACATCACAATCATATTAATCCAAATAATTTATAGAAAATATTCATGTCACAATAATCCCTATTACACCACATCATAAACCATCAATCTAATCTTAAGCTTGATAAAAGTCCTAAAACTCCTACTCAATTCTGACATAGTTATATCCTAATAAACAGCCTAATAAGAATCCTTTTAGATTGATCAAATTTCCCTTGAGATGCACCCATTACTTAATCAAACCCATTATTTATTTAATTATTTGAGTGAGTTTTCAAATCTTAAGACCAACTGATGTAAAACCACCACACCATTAATTTATTAATAATTTTGTTCCATATCCCATACCATTTGATTAGAACCAAAGAAATCATGACATTCATCCTTTCTCCCATATCCATCTATTATATCATATCCATCTATATATTAAAAGCTATCTCACATCCAAAATTAATCAAATTTTCTCAAGATTGTCCAAAAGCCTATCAAATCAAATCAAACATCTCACCTCCAAACATCATAATCAATCTAAATCAATCCAAGAGTCAAACTTGATCTAAGATAACCACATGAATCTAAGGAAATATTAACATCACCCTCATCCCACACATTTTAAGCACATCATGACACCATAAACTTGATACTGAGTCAAGATTAGGAAAACTTCCCATAATGAAGACCTTGAAAGTCCTTGGCATATCTAACAAAATCATGATAGTGATGAATAAATCCATGTAAATATGAAATCACATGATCAAAATAATCACAATTAATTTTTAGACATAGAATGTAGGAGAGATCAAATGGAACAATATATTTATGATAACAAGGATGAAATGCTATTAAGGTTTATTGAATTTGGAGCTAAATTACCCCCTTATTTTGATGTTGCCAATTTATAGCATATCATAATCAAGAAGACTCATAATCAATAAAGACTTATGCCCAGTCATAATCCATTTGAATAAGAGGAACCCTGTATGGAGTCTATAAATATTGACCATGTCAAAATTGGTAAAATGAAGTCCAACTAGGATGACCAAATGGAACAAGATTACAAAAAATCTATGATTGATAAGTTAAATCAAATCACCCAATACATGCTTTATCTAACCTCCCAAATAGATCATGATGCTACAAAACCTTTGATCATAAGTCATCATCGAAAACACATCCAAATTTCAAATTTAAAGAGAAGCATGATCCCCTTTCATCATCTTCCACTCATTTTGGTGACCCTTCACTTGTGCAAAAATGAAAGGCAATGATATATGATCTTTAAGAGATCAAAATTGGTTCACATAGAAATAAAAGAAAATTTGAGGATCTATTCCCCTTTCCACTTGACAAGGACACATTATGCATCCTTTTTCCACCACTCTTTGAGCCACCAAATTTTGAAAACTATAAAGGAATGGAGATCTAAGAGAGCATGTCAAATAATTATTCATATCCTATCAATATGTTACCTATTGTAATTCTTATCTACATGGATTATTCCCTAGAAATATTGAATGGCTAACACTTGAATAGTTCATGAACTTACCATGGGGATTAGTAACATCATTCATAGACTTATCATAGATATTCATTAAGTAGTTGTCCTACAATGTAGAACATAAAATTACCATGTTGGATTTATATAACACCAAACTAGATAAAATTTTCATCATTATTGTAAATGTGGCATAGTATCACTAGTAAATTGACATTTAATATACCTAAAAAATAGCTTGATAATATCTTCAGAGCCAACCTAAATAAATAATTGGATTTTTAATTACAACTTCATTATGCAAATACATTTGATGAACTCAATGAAAAAGGAATGTAAATTGAATAGGCTCTCATTGCTAAAGGATTAATAAAGATATCTTCTAAGGACAATCAAAATCAATTTATTTCATTAAAAAAAAATTAATTTCTTCAATAAGAATAAAAATATGGTTGGTGATAGAGTTATGGATTCTAAGCATATCTAGACCATTCAAACTTATAATCCTCTTAAATCATAAAACACATCAAGAATCACTATTCTAAGGGGAAATATGAATTAAGATCATAAGAAAAGATAATAAACACCCCTTGATGATATAATAGAGTGTGTCTTTCATAAACACCTATCTTTGAATATGATTATGTTTCAATAAATTAAGGCTTTCAATGAAAATAAACTTAATCCTACATGGTATCAAAAATAAAAATATTGTGACTTTCATAGAGTCAAGGGTCATTTTGATAAATGGTGCATGTAAATTAAGAATTATATTTAGGACTTAATTAATTGATGAGAAATTAAATTTAAATAGGAGGAACCATCTTCTAAAACCCATAATTTTTGTATATATCACGATCTATTTCCCAATCATGATCAAAAATAAAAACAAGCACATCAGAACCAAGGAAAACCTCCCACACCAATCATGTTGACTAAAAGATAACCCATTACATTTAATACTATATTTTTTAGTCATGTTAATAAAAAAACATAAATTTCCCACCATTAAAATATTGGCCAAGTCTCTCAAACATCCCCTATCCAAATTCATCTTCTCATCTAAATCGAGGCTAGAACATCTAAAGATGCTCGAATCTATGAGAATCACATTATCAAAATTAAGGGTCAATCATCTAAGTTTGATGTTTCCACATGACATGATAAGATTAATATACTTGGGGCACCTCCTAAAGCCCTTATCCAAAATTAACCACTAAAATTTAATGTCCAACAACTTCCTTTAACTACTTTTGAGGTAGAATATGTCATCATCCAATAGATTGAGAAAACGCTCACTTAGATATCTATGAGGCATCTTATAAAATAATATTTTTTTGGAAAAAAATATCCTTAATAATACCCTAAAAAAAATTAAGAGTTCCTACATATATTAATCTTATTTAGTTCTAGGTGCTTTTTGGTAGTCTCTCACTTTCCCAACAATTCACCTTTGACCCATATTACATGCCTTAAATTTTCCCTAATCACAATAACCCCTTATATATTGAGGTATTTATTACAAATCATAAAATTAAATGAGTACTTGTAGACAATAGATCTTGATTTAATTTGTATAATATAAATATAATCAAAAAAATTTAATATTCCAAGTTTGCATTGGCATCATAGATCATCACTATCAAGGATTATGATGATGAAAAATACTTAGTAAGAACTATTTATGTTCCAAGCATGGTAGATCCATTCAATTATCAAAAATTAATTAACATGGTGTATTTTGAGCTACCCTACAACATAATTTTTAGATGCCCTTGGATCCAAAATGCAATTTTTTCCATCCACTCTCCATCAATGACTCAAATTTACTCATCTTGGCATGGAAGTCACTATCCTTGTTGATCCGCATCCCTACCAATACTATAAAATGTTTTAGGGACAATATCATAATGCCATATATTTTCTTATCACTAAGGGTACTTTTCCTATAAAATACAAATCCAAATCTTATATACATCTAGATGATCTCCTATCTACATCCATAAATCTACATGTTGTCTCCCATATTAAAATCAATCCTAAAGGATGTGGTGAATATGAATATCATACCTTTCATGTTGGTGAACTCCAAGTATCATCACATAGTTATGGATGACCCACCATAAAGTAATCCAAATAAACATCCCATCATTTCATCAAGATAACTTTTGAAAAAATTTGAGCTCATATTAGATGGAATAATGTAGATATCAGATGACTTTTGATTATCAGACGATGGTCTTGAATCCTTTCTTCAAAATCTAAAATATCTTAAGTCAAATCAAATGTATGATAATTTTGAACTATCAAGGCAAGGATTGGTAATTCATAAACATGGTATTTTATAACCCATACAAGTAAAATATCATCTATTATACCATGGTTTGGGATACAGACCACCAAGTGGTGACCCATATGATGTCATTTTTTATACTTCCCTAGTTTCTAAGGGATCCTTATCTAATGATTATATATAAATAGGATCCATTCATATCCTTTATGAGGATATTATTTCCACCAACCTTTCCACTAACATAATCATCTTTACCATCGACCTTGACCTCTATTACCCTAACTTTATTGATTGGGACCAATAAGAAGAACCTTATTTTTATTTATTTCAAAACAAATTAAAAAATAACTAAGTTCATGTGACTCTAGGATTATCTACCAATTGGTGACCACAAAAATGGACTTGATATCAGCCTATATACATATGCATACTTTGGATAACAAGTATAATTCCCTAGTCAATAAGAATCAAAAAAATCAAAAGAAAATAAAAAACAAATATATCAAAAAAATAAAAATATGGGGTCCTCTAGTGAAAATATTTTAGAGGTTTTAGTGGATGAAAAAAATCAAAATCAAAATAAAGACATGTCTATTGGTGAAAACCTCTCTATGGTGTCAATGGATGGGTAATTACACTTGTACCCTAAACATAATTTTTAAGCATCTAATAACCCCAAAATCATGTAATTAAATGACTCTCTTAGTATAAAATAATAAAAAGTGTTTGAAGATCTACTTATAGATTTTTTAGACATCATGCAAATGCTATAAGAATATCAACTTCCTCCTATCCTAGTATATATGTAATATCAATCTCCATCATTATTTAAACAAACCATGGATGTCATCATTATAATGGAATACAACCCAAGGATAATCAAACTTGGGACCATATTCACTCTTGAAGATCAAAATATCTTAATAGACCTTTTCAAGGAATTTATTGACATCTTCACTTGGTCTTATATAAATATGCCAAGCTTGGATACTTCTTTGGTAGTCTATCATATTATTTTCCATCCAAATGCCAAGTGTATCAAGTAGAAGATTCGTAAAATGCATCTAAAGGTGGAACTCCTAATGAAGGAAGAATTATAAAAGTTCCTAAATGTTGGTTTCATCCACCCCATTAACTATTTATATTAGATTTCAAACACTATCCCTGTAAGTAACCCACATGATGAAATTCACATTTTCACAAAATCTAGAGCAATAAATAAAATTCTCCCAAAAGGTTATTTTCCTCTTCCAAACATCGACATGATTGTTGACTCAACTACTAGTTAAAAAATTTGTCACTCATGGATGGATTTTTTTGGATATAATCAAATTAGCATCACACCAGAGGATCAACATAAAATAGCATAAACACTTTATGGGGAACCTTATGCTAAAATACTTTTCGATTCAATAATTTTTGTGAAACATATAAAATAACTATGTAATTAATATTCCATGATATGATGCATGATATTTTTGAAAACTATGTTGATGACATCCTATAAAAATAAAGAACAAGGGTAGACCATACTATAATCCTCAATATGATCTTTAAATGACTTAGTGACTATAAATGATAAACCCAAATAAATGCTTGTTTGGTATCACATTAGGTAAAATTTTTTTGTTCATCATATCTATACGAGGCATATAATTCAAATGTGTGAAGGTCAAATAAATTACTGAGATGCCTCCACCTCATAAATAAATTAGAATCCTATAATGGAAACTTCAATATGTCATTTTATATCTCATTTGGCCAAAAAATTTCAACAATTCACAAATATATTAAATAAAGAGGATGAATATCACTGGAATAAAGAATGTCATCATACTATTGAAAAATATTGGCAATATCTCCTCAATCCACTAGTTTTATTTTTACCAACACTAGGAAAGCCATTACTTTTATACATATCAACTACTCAATATGCATTAGGAGCACTTAGATCTCAACATGAAAAAATAAGAAAGAGAACAAATTATATATTATCTTAGCATAACATTGGTATCATATGAGCTTATTTACTCTTGTATCAAAAAGGCATGCTTAACAGTTGTCTTTGCATCTCAAAATCTTTGTCATTACTTGTTGAGAAATAAAATTAAGATTGTCACCAAATTTGATCCTTTGAAATATTTTTTATCCAAACCATATCTAATAGGAATAATGTAAAAATGGACCATTCCTTTAAGTGAATTTCACATTAACTATGCCAATCAAAAGGAAATCAAAAGACAAGTGATAGCATATTAGTTGGTAGAATATCCTTTGTATAATACTTAGTCATTGACCATAGGTTTCTTGGATGGATTAATCCTAACCATATATGAGTTATAAATATGGAAACTCTACTTTGATGGCTTCTTCACTAGTCATGTCTCAAAATTTGGCATATTTTTTGTCACACCTCAAGGAGACCTAGTTTCAAAGGCCTTTTAAATCATTTGTCCTTACACTAATAATATAATTGAATATGAGATACTCATCATAGGGATTAAGCTTGATATTCAATGGAACATCCATTATATTATAGTCTATGGTAACTCCCAACTCATTATCAAACAAATTAATGATAACTATTAGATAAAGGATTATAAGTTTATTCCTTATAAGCACATGGTTGACACTTTCAAGAAGTATTTCTAGCATATCACATTTGAATAAATCCCTCAAACTAGTAATAAATAAATATATGTAATGTCTATTATTATCTTTCTACTTGATATGCCCCTAGACTCACAAAAGTATTAGTTTTTGGTTGAATAACTATCAATATTGGCCCATGATATTCTTGAATCTAAAATAGTTTATGAAATCATTATTGCTGGTCTACCCTATTATCAATACATTTATAACTACCTTCATGACAATATCCTTTCACTAAAACTTGACCAAAACAATCAAAAATCCTTCATCCAAAAATCCTCCCATTTCACTATCCTTAAAAACACACTCTATCATATAGGATATGATAATACCCTATTAATATGTCTAAACTCAGAAGAGGCCCACTTAGCAATTAAAGAGGTACATGATGGAATTTATGGGGAATGCACTAGTGGGATGATCCTAACCAAGAATCTCCTTTGAATCAGTTATTAATGGCATAATATGGATCATTATACGTAAATATGTTATAAGATATGTATCATGTTAAAAACATGGAGTTCTCCTTCATGCTCCATCATAGGAATGCTAGCTTATCATTACTCCATGGAAATGTTCTACTTGGGGATATGATCTCATTGGAAATATTAACCCATCTTCATAAAATATCCATAATCACAACATAACAACCACAAATTAATTCACTAAATGGGTGGAATCCATGCCTCTCATCTACCTTACTAGTAAGAAAATATCAAATTTTATAATTAGTCATACAATTTTACTGTTATGGTATCACATCTATAATTCTCTCTAACAATGAAAAATATTTCAAGATTAAAGATTTCAAGACCCTTTATAATCATTTCCATATCCAACATAAGTGATATACAGCTTAATACCCATAAGGTAATGACTAAGATGAGGTTACTAATAAAAATGTAATAAATTTATCGAAAAGATCATCAATGGTGCTAGTCTTGATTGAAATATGTAACTTTATCCTTCATTATGGGCTTACTACATGAATATCTATACTAAAACTAGCACCACTCCCTACTTATTGGTAGTTTGTGCTAAATACATCTTGTTAATCAATGTTTAATTAATTGATTTGCATATTACATTATAATGCCTTAGCAAAAAAGAAAAATATAGGGTTGCATGACTTTGAGAACTAGAACTCCTAGATCAAAATGGCTTAATGCCCTCAATCACCTAAATTGCTATCAAAATTGGATACATAATCAATATAACAAGAAATTTAGTCTAATGGAATTCAAAATCAATGATCTATTCCTAAAAGAGAATAAAATTAATATTAATGTAAATTGATAAAATAAAAGAAAGTTTCAGTAAAATTGGCTTGGACCCTATGTTATCATCACCAAATATAGTTTAAGAGCATTAAAAATATCTAAATTAGATGTTAAGGAGATATACAAACCAATGAATATCACACATCTAAAAATAATCTATACCTAATTCATGTCCATGTCATCACATCAATCAAATTGAAAAAAAACAAAAAAAAATAAAAATATCATTCATCTAATGGTGCAAACAAATTTTCTAGACCCTTAGGCAAGCATGGTGATGAAAATCGATCTCCACCACCACTTGTGGAATAATTTTTCTATAAGTATCTCATATTTCATACCTCTTATATTGGGGATAAATAACCCTTCCCTTATCCATCACATCATCCTTATCCATTTGTATGCATATCTTATGTTATCATATCCATCACCTCCAAAGCTAGTTTTATAGAGCCTTGGGCTAGCACGATGATGAAAATAGATCTCCAACACCACTTTTGAAATACATTTTCTATAAGTATCTCATATTTCATACTTATTATATTTATAAGAAAGAACCCTTTATTTATCCATTCCATCATCCTTATCCATTTATATGCCTATCCTATGTTAACATATCCATCACCTCCATACCCATTTACTAAATTTGGACTTGGTCAAATTGTGCACCCAATCATTCTTTGGAAATGTTCTGTATAGATGAATGTCTTCACAACACATCAATAAAAGAAACATCCTAAGAAATTACAATCTAGTTAGTCAAGGATCATCCAAATTAATCTCTTGGGGGGCATCCCTAGAGCATTATCATTATCATCTTGAAATTTATCATTATGTAACTCTCTCTAGGGATAATTACATTAACCTGAGGCACATAAAGACTATGTAGGTAGAGCTCAATCACATGGAGTGTTTAATGTTAGCTTGGTTGTAATCATCTAATTTTATAAATTTTTCATCATCATTCATCCATATTGTTTTCATTCATAATCATCTATAATTAATTATAATCATTAATCATTCATTATATCCTATAAAATTATTCATTAACATAATCCATCATCATTAATACATGTAATAAGTAGACTCCTTGAGATACAGTCAATCAGTCAAATCTAGGCTTACCACTTCAACTCCCTTACATACATCATTAGTTTTGGAAAATCAATCATGAAACTCATCACCTTGAGATATGTCTCCAAATAAATCAATCAATCAATCGATCAATCTACCATCCAATCCAAGCTCACAGTTCTTCTTGACATGTGTCCTTACTTGGGATACATCCAAAGCTTGTAATTTCACTCTTCATTCAAAGTGTACAATTTATCCCTTTCATATGTGGTTGGTTATGGAATGTCTATGGTTGTAAATTTATCCATATTTATCCCTCACATATGTATTTTCTAGGTGCATCATCAATCCAAATATCCATAAAATTTTATCTCATCAATTGACAACATCACATCAAATGGATCACATCCATCATATCCAACACATCTATTTCACTTATCACATCCATCCCAACACCTCTTTTTTTGTGTATCCCACCCCTCACTATCTTTTGAGTGACCATAAATCTCATTCATCCCCACATAACCCCTTAAGGGTGAATCACTGACTCTAACTTTCATTAACTAACCAAACAACATGCTCTTCATTTCTTTAAAATGTCATCACTTTTTCTAATTTTAGTGCCCTTTCAAAGAGGTAAAAATGTATACATCTAAAATTTGCCATTTCATTAATCATTATTTATTCCATCCTCATTTCATACTAGTTTTTATTAGCAATAAATTTATACCACTATCTAAAGATATCACTTATATCCCCTTATCATTTTCCTCCACTAACTCAACCTTATTATTCTTACATTACCCTTACAATAAATTAATCCCTCAATTTTAATCCTCTTATAATCTCATTTATACATTAATAAAATCTTCATAATTATTAAGGAATTGTATATTCCTTTCCACCTACCCTCACCTACCCCTACTAATAGTCCTAAAAATCACATCATTAATCTACATGTAATCTTGATTTATTATCTTACTCATCTCTAGAACCTTAAGTCCTCCTTGATCACTTCACCACCTTTATTATAATCCTCCATTAAATTTTTAATTCCATAATCCAACTACCCAATCTTCACACTAATTCCTAGCCATTGATCTCCATCCTCTATGGTTTAAATCTAACCCTCCATTTCTCTAAATTGGATTTATATATTGAGAGATACACTCCCATTCCAAACCTCTTTTAATATTTTAATCTTTAAATACAATAGTACAATCATCGTGTCCAAAATATCAGTCATCCATAGATACATGTTGTCTAAATGTTGAGCCAAAAAAGAGAAATCAACATTATACATCAAGAAATAAATCCATAAAGCTTTGTAAAAATCCCCAATATCAAAGGAGGCCTTTGAATGTAAATTTGAGGTATAAAACTGGCTTTTTTTGTGTCTCATTTAGTTTTCAATTGATCATATTTTTCTTATCTCTAACGTGAATAGTTGTAATTTGGACTAGATTAAGGGATTTGAATGTGAATTTCATATGTTGGTACTTTTATCAAAGACCTGGGTGCTAGAATACCAAAATTTCCACCTAGTAAATATCTTACATATCCTAGCATATCATGAGGAAGAGTACTCCCCATGTTAACCTAAGGCATAGAGCATAATTCCTAGGTTGGATTAGGGTTAGTTGGAAATGATGTTGTACTTAATAGGTTAAATATATTAATCTAGGTTACTCATACTCATTTCTATCTAGCCTAGACACATATCTACTTCAATTAACATGTGTATATACTTATGATGGTCGAATAGACTAACTTAATAGACATTTGATTTCAAATTAGACATCATACCCAAAGATACACATATGACTTCCACACTATGTTGTCATAATAGAAACAAGATTGTATTAGTAACCAAATGGGAAGTAATTTACACTAGAGTGGGGTACATATCAGCTCTAAAATCATAATCTAAGAAATTTACCAGAAATAGTTTTTTAGTATAAGTAATGAGAATCAAAGCCATGATAAAAAATAACCACTAATCATCTATCTAACCTACTAACTTGATAACCTCTTATTATTCATGTAAACTAATTATTTATAAGGAAAATAGGGATCAAAAGGGAAGCTAACATTGACCCTATTTTAAATTTGAATGCTCCATCATATTTCTCTCACATATGTCTCACCATTAATCATAGAATCAATCTTACTACCATCTCTTCCACTATCAATATTTATTTATTTTATCATTCCCAAACCACCAAACTCTTTGGATTTCTTCACCATGGTCATGGGGTATTTGGAAAGCAATCTACCCATATATCATGTCATGTCTAGACATATTATGGGCTAGAAGGCTCTTAGTGGTATTTTAATGAAAGTTCCTTATGATTCTCCACTCTAAATGGTGATTTCATTTTCAACCATGAGGTTCATTATCAATGGTCAACATCTACCCCACATTAACCTAGTTGGCCACCCTTGGTCAACTAGTTACTTCCTCTATATGATCATTCTTTAGGAAGTGGGAGCATAAATATCCATAATGTATTCATGTATCTCTTTTTTAAATTCATCCTAGTGGTGTATGGTATGCTAGATACTCTCGTGTAATGTGGTTGACTTAGCACTTTATCCTTTAGAGGTCAATGATCCTAGTTGGTATAGGTTTAACTCATTATTTTAGCTTGTTAAGATTCTCAAATCCTTCTTTTAGTGCTTCTTCTAGGAATCTATATTCATCTAGGGTCTTTCCCTAAAGTTTTGATAATTCTAACTCTAATTCTTTTATTATTGTGAAAATTTCCTGGGCTAGTTCCTCTACCTATTTCACTATAGAGTACCTATCCTCCTTGTTTTTCATCAAGTATAATAAGGTAGGGAATTTTTATCTTCTTTATAGGAGATCAAATGTAATTTTATAATTTTGATCTACTCAAAAAAATCCCAAACAAGAATTCATTATGGCTATGTAATAGATAAGGATTTTTATGGCATCCTCAAATTATTTAAATTTATTAGTGCATTCAAATTGGGATTATTATAACCTATCTTACATCCTTGTAAATTTTTTCTTCCTTTCAATGAGTTTATCATCTAGGAGCTCTAAATACCTCATTATATTGGTGTGCATGACACTAATTATGTCCAGGAGACAAAGCCAAGTCTTAAAAAACTTCTCACATAAGTTTAGTATTATAACTTACATCTTGTAGTTGATACATTACCTTTTCCTATCCTTCATGTTCTTTCCTCATCAAGTCTTCTACCTCATCTTTATTTTTCCTTTCTTTCTCAAGGGCCCATTTAGATAATGATTTATTTATTTTTTCTTCCCCAATGGTGTTGTCTATCTCACTTTAAATTTACTATTTCTACAAAAAAGTCCTTACATTCACTAAATTTTATTAGATTACCTCAGCAACTATATTTAAGGTAGCATTCCAACCTATGCCCTAATGAAGGACTTAGGATTTATGAACATTCCTAGTTTTAGATGGAAAGTTATGGCAAGTGGGACCTCAGCCTTGTTAGGCACCTCATGGATGGGCTCCTTACTAAAATATTCCATAGCAAAGGATAGTTGTCATCAAATTTTCAAAGAATCCTAGTATTTCAATAGGGTATCTTAGAGATATGAGTGTTTTTATTGTACCCTAGTTTGAAGATACTCCCAAATGGTTATGCTACATTCTCCCCTAGATGTCTCTATATCTTGATATGTGGCCGGGGGGGGGGGGGGGGGGGGGGGGGACGGTTGTCTTTCATGAGGATGGCTTCACCCTCTTCCTTTACCCTTGTTCTCCTTCACTTCCTAGGTCTTCATTTAACTACTCATTTTCCTCATCATATGATTTTCCATCCTAAAATTCACGTTGGATATTAATCCTCTCCTCCAAGTACTCAAATGTATCTTCCATGGATTCCTTATACATTTCTTCATCCTTTTATCCAAATGAGGATTTATCCATGGCATCTTCCATCTAGGTCATATTCTCATACTAACCCTCTTATTATTATTATTATTATTATTATTATTATTATTATTATTATTATTATTATTATTATTATTATTATTATTCATGTTTCTCCCCTCATTATCCTAATGGCCCCTATATCCTATCCTCATTCATTGACCCCTTTCCCTTTTGTTTTATAGTTCACAGGGTGGATGCCATTACCTTTAGTTTAGGCATTAGTAATTATTCTTCTTATAGTTGGGGAGATCAGGGTGATTCTTCTTACTTGGTCCTCTTTTTAGATAGAGGAACTTATTATAAAGATGGGTCCTCCAATCAAGGCATGGGGATTGGTAATTCCCACTTGTTTTATTGTGTCCTTCATATTTGCATTTCTTCCTACACTGAAGCCCCTTCCCTAGATTTCATTCTTTCTTAAATTTGTATGGGAGGTCACCCTTCCCCTCTATGAATCCTTTCTCTAGGTTGTGATGAAATTTTTATCTTCCCTTCCTCATCTCATTTTGAGCCCTCATCCAACTCCCCTTATTTCATCCCACCTAGTATAGCTAAAAGTCATTGAGTTCTTCTCCTCTTTGAGGATCTCCTTATCATCTTAGTAATACCATCTTCATGCTACTTCATGACATTCAAGAAGTAGTGAAGTTGATAGGGTTTTCCATGGACTTGGATGACCTAGAGGATTGCACATTTTCATCCTTCTAATTCATCAACCTCCATCATAGTTGATCTTCCTTGTTTCACATATGTGACATGCATGGTATAGATGTCATCATGAATATGTTGTGCATATATTCTAATATTATCAATTTCCTTATATTATTGACTACATCCATGAAGTATTGTGTAGTAGATACTTAAGGTGGCTTAAGACAAGGGGACATATTCCTATCATTCATCCTAATATGAGCTAGAGAAAAATGTTACATCACCATAAATTAGGTTGGCCTATCACTATTTTGGGTAGCATCCTTAGGATGCACCATTCTTCTCTCAAGGATTTTCTCAAGTATATATTCCATTAAGTAATCCATGCTTTATATTTTGATTTTTTCATATTAGGGTAGGTAAATTCTTGATATTTGACTATGGGGTCCTAGTGGTAGTCGAGGAAAGTCCAACCTTCTCCCCCATATCTTCTTTTGAAGACTCCAATCTCATCAAACACTAGAATCATAATAATAGAACCAAATTTAAATTTGCCTTTCCCTTTTTATGTCTTCTCAACCTCCTCTATGATCAATTATGCCACATATTTATCTAGATTAAATTAGATTCCCCTTTCCATCTCATGTGATAGGTATAGATAATTCTATATGATTTCTTCCCACCATCTTATTAGATATAATTTAGTGATAACTAGTGGTGTTTCTAATCTATTAGTCACATCACTTATTTTGGGGACAATAAAAGCATACCCCTCTTTGCTTTAATTAAACTAGTGTGTCATCTGATCATTTTTTATCTAATTCCCCAATGATTATTTTATTATGATGCTAGATTGGACCAGTCTTGTGGATTTATGAATTTGTGTTTTCCTAATCTATATCTTTTTTCCTAAAAAATACATTCTATCTTCATGAATTTAGGAAATTAGTAACCTTACCAATTATTCTACCCTACTAAAGAAAGGGAGTTCATAGAGTTGAAATGTATTAAATTCTTATAAATTCCTCCTAATGTGGACATCATAAATGGGACTATCACTATCATTTATTCTCCCAGTGTCCACCAAGTAATACATACATAGTACATCATCTAGTGCATGATCTAGTGATTGGCATATTCTATCTTGCATACATCCACCTTAGTCTCCCATTCTTCTTCCCATTACATGTATTTTAGGTACTAAATTTTTAGTATTCAATCCTTCTTGGATGCATTGTAGTTATAGCTTCAGCTTATTCCCTATTCATTTATTTTTTTGATTGGATTTTTAGCTTCTCTAGTTCTTGTTATTACCTTATTTTATGTCAAAGATTATTCAACCTCTTCTCTTTGTGAGGTGGTTCCTATAAATTTGATGATGTGTGTCCCAAATTGGGTTTTAATAATATGAATCCTCCTCTTTGATGATTTCATCTTTGGTCTCATACCCATTTACATTTTTCTTTTCTAAATTTATTCTTATTTTCTTCTCTCAGATTTCTTGATTAGCCATGGATTCAAAGTCTTTTCACCCTATATCTTCTTCCTATATTTCCTTTGTGTGATGGGTACCATTTTTTTTCTTTCTTCTTTATTATATACATCATTTTTCCTAGTAATTCCTTTTTATATGTGTTATGTGGTTAATTTTAATGTAACTACCTTTTCTTACACACATCCCTTCATCATTGATAAGTCCACTATAATGCGCATTATATCCAAGTGATAAACCTATTGTCCCCTGTTAATCTTCCTTATTTTATGGGTGTGACGTGAATTTTATGACTTATTTATATTCTAAAGTAGATAATGAATATTATACCTTGATTATCATGTGTGAGCCAATGTTACTTATTTTTATCACTATGTTCTAACTCCTTGTATGGTAAATCATCATATTTTCATATGCATGTATATATACACCAGGATCAAATACTAAGGTTTTGGATAAGTAATTAGACCCTTGAAGATGAACTCAATTTGGTAAAATTCTATTATAATAATACTATAATCCATCAAGATAGATCCAAATCCCAATAATCTAGTTTTATATTCTAATAGGTGAGCTTGAGAGTCACTCTAGTAAGGCACAAAGTTGTAACTTCTTTATATTTTTACAAATAATATAGATATGAGGTTCTTTTATTATCTATAATATAGTTTTTTAAGTTTTTCAAATATATCTACTGTAATCTATTATATGGTTAGTTTTGAATAGTAATTTTAGGAATATTGTATTTAAAACATCTTCATGTTATATGAAATTATAAATGCATCATGTCTCTAAATCAATCCTAACTCAAATAAGATAGATAATAACATACACTTATAATTGGGAATGCATTTGTTAAGTGGGAACATAAATAATATGAGGATCTACTAGACCTGATTAGGGGATCTCTTACCATAATACATCATGCTATTAAGGGTTTCAAAGCCTCCAACTAGGCAAAATCACATAATAACCCTAAGGGAGTCCTATGTTTTGATATATCATTAAACTAATAACAAGTAAAGTAAATCTAATATAGTTCTCACCAAAGCTTGTGGCATAAAGTGGGGGTTAAGAATAATAAAAGTAAACATGCATATGAGACATATACTCATGTTAATGTATATAGAATCTTATTACATGGAAGAGAAGTACAAAATCATACTTATCTACTCTTATAAATAAGGAACAAAGTTAGGAATACGTACCTTTGAAGATAAACCCATTGAGCCTTAATCTCTCCCTTGGATAAGGTGCTTTTCAAGAGGTTATTGTGATATGTAAGGATGATAAGGATAAATTATCTCTAGGTTATACAACCTCTCAATGAATCCAAAAGATTTATCCACAAGATAGGATATGTATCTCTAAATAAAGTATGAAACCTTAAGCTTGCTCCTTAAGTAGAATGGTGGATAAGAAAATATGTGATAGTTCTTACTACTTCTTATCTTTTATAAATAATGGAAAAATGAACTTGTATATATAATTGTATTTGATAGTAAACCATTCTAAAAATCTTGGTCGATAGGCTTGACCCATTTGACCTAGCACAATTTTGGACAATTATTCACTAGGTCATGAGCTAGGTTAGCCAAAGGCCAAACTCATTCCTAGGTGAAAATTACCTAAAACTGTATAGGGTCAACCCAGTCAACTTGGTACAAATAATTGACAAAAGGGGATTAAGGTGAGGAATAGGAGGATAAAATGTAGCAAATGACTGGAAAGGGTAAAATAGATAAGAACAAGCTTAAGGATAATGTTTTTTGGAGACAAGTGTGTAGAAAACAAGTGGAAAAAGGGATAACAATCCTATGAAGAACCAACGGTCTACCCACACCTTTCTTGGTGTACCCATTAAGGTATTCACTCTGAGAGATTGAGACTCGACATGTTCCTACAAGATATAAAGTGTCAGTAAGTGATAAAAGTTTGAAAATATTATGTGTATACACATATTGCTTAAGGAGTCAGACTATTTTTAGTAAAAATAATAGTGCAAAAGAAATGAGTAAGAAATATATCTATTTCTAGATTATGATCCTTTTTTCAAAATTTAATGAAGATTTGATGTTCCTAAAAGACTAAGAATGAATTAGATCTTTTTCTAAGGGATATCAAGGGCCCACTCACCCAAGGAGGTAGGATTATTTTGTGGTATTTTTATGTCTTATGTTGTTGATTATATAATCTTTTCAAAGTTTTTATGTCAAGTATGTAAATTTATTAACTTGTAGTTTTATGTGTGTGTTATTATAAGTTGCTTCTTACATATTTGATTCCAAAATTTTATTTTCAAGCATTTTATTCAAATTAACTTAAATTTAGTAATTATTTTAAAGTGTGTATTCCTTGATAATTAGAGTATGTTCAACTACCAAGTAATTTCCTTTATAGCAAGAGTGTTTCTTTATAAGCAAATTTATTTAGTTTCAATCATTTCAATTATGTATTAGAGTGTATTCATTACAAGTAATTATATATATTTTAATTCAATAAATTTTATTAGATCCTTAGGATAAATGATTGAGATCTCCCCCAAAAAGCACAATTGTTAGTTATTATTTTTGACACATTACTACATATTGCCATTAGACATTATCCCTAGTTTGACATGACATCAACTAAGATGAGTTTATCCAAATGAAGACACTCATAACACACATCATTTTTGGCACCATTGATAGGGATTTTCTAGGTTTTAGTAGGGTGTAAATCTTGAAACTAAAAATGGATTAAGAAAAACTTCTCACATAATCAAATAAATATATGAATAAACAAGGAAATTTAAAGGGAAGATAAATTCCAAAGATCCCTTAATAGTGCACAATTATTTGTAAAACACAAGAATAAAGTGCCCTAAAATACCTCTTGGAAAATAAATTGAGACTATTGAAGAAGAATGATTTTTAGTCTCACCTAAACTTTGGGATCATTCCCCAAAAGTAGGTACATATTTTAAAGAAAATATTTTAAGTATAAAACATAACCAAAGCTTTTAATCTCAAACAAGTAGTGTTTTAACCACTTATGATGATTAACCACCTCCTAAGAGAACTCTTTATAACATCTTTTGGGAATCATGAGAGATAATCTAGGAAACAATCCATTAAAGAGAGTTACATGAGGTAGAGCTCAACCACCAGGATAACATCCACCTATCATATTATCCTAGATGAGGATGAAAATTTAGAAATAAATAATATGTACCCATTCATACTACCTATTTTTAGAGGATTATTTATAGAATTCCTTGATCAATTTCTATTTGAATTCAAGGTTTTGTGTCAAAATTATAACTACAAAACTAATAATCATATATTGAAATTGTTCCCTTATAAACTCAATGATTCAACCATGAAATGGTTTATGGATTTATAAAAAAATTACATTTACACATGAGATGAGATGTAAAATGGGTTCTTCTATAAATATTATGATTATTATAGGGTGAAGGATAGAAAAGATGAATTATTCCATATAAAACAAAAGGAAGATGAGAATTTAGAAGACTATATTGACTACTTCCTATTTCCACATAGGATATGTGGATATGAGTTAGAGGAAGATTTAATAAAAATAGCTTTCTTAAAGGGATTAGATGATTGTGTTAGGGAGTCTCTAAACCTAATGATAAAATGAGACATAAACAATCTTGGTCATAATGAAATAGTTGAATTATGTAGGAATATTTTTAGAGTAAGGGTTAATGTTAGGAAACTGAAAATAGAAAAGGGAAGAAATGATTTAGGAAAACTCTTTGAGGAATTTTTAAATCTAAAAATAGACATTTTGGTATTGTTAAATAACACATTAGATGGTTTTAAATAAAAAGATAATGCCACTACTAAACCACTAGTCATGTACTATACAAAAATGTAGGTTGAAACATGTAGTTAGAGATTTCCCTCTTGATAGTACAAACATGTGTGGTATTTATTGACCAAATTTTGCCCCTTTGGGTCAAAATTGGGTACCCCTATTTGAAAACTTAACTAGTATTTAGATTTTCTTTATAAAAAGTGTTCTTTGACAAAACCCATGATAAATGTACAAGTCTAATTCTTTCAAAAAGTATGGTTTTTGTATTTTGCTAAGCCTTTGCATAGTAATCCTTTCAGGTCTTTTGTTTTTGATTAAGTGTTATTTATTTTAGATTTTTCATTTAACCAAGTGCCAAATTTTTTTGGACAATTTTTTTGATATAGATTTGATGCAGGAGCATCTACACAAGACATGGCCATGATTAAATTGAAATTTAAATTTATTGTATTTTCCTCTAAAAAGTTGAAATTGAGGAGTAATTGTAAAAAGATAAACGTAAAAAAATGATTGTTGGGCTGTTGAGGGAATAATGGAGGAGTGGTTGAAATATTTTCAACCTTGGTAAATGGTTAGAGATTAAAAATTGTATTTTGTTTTCCTTCAACCAAGTTTGGCGTAGAGGTTAGGGAAAAAGATTCATTCAAAACAAAATATATATTGTTTTGATATAGACAGGGATAGAGGAGTACATAGAGAGAGAGGAAAGACCTCTCTTTCAAAAAAAAAGAAGTTGCTGTATGGATAGGGATAGTGGGACGTACAGAAGAGGAGAAGGCAAAAAAAATTAAGAAGGAAAGAGGCCAAGTTTCATGCAAGAAGGGTGAAATAAGAAGCAGCAACAAGGATTGCAGAGGAGGAGAGATAGAAAGGGAGCTAGAAGAACCAGGCATCTGTTTTTGTAAGGCCGAACCTATGAAGGGCGTGGATGTTTAGCCATATTTCCCATTTTTGATAGAGGCTTCATGCATCAATTTTGGTATCAGAGCTTGAAGCTCTTGGGGATTTAGGAATGGATTATAAGTTGTTGTAGAATTTGGAATGGTTATATTTGTGAATGATGTTACAGTTGTGCCAGAAATTGGCAAGGATCAGCAAGACAAGCACTGGAAGACTCTGCTGAAGAAAAGGTATGAAAATTGTGCTATTTGATTTGAGTTATTGTGAAGAAATCAAGTGAAGAAGTTGCAAGTGAAGAGAAAGGCAGCCAAGCCATTGAGGCTTAAGAGAAGAGAAGAAGCCAAGGAAGGCTTAGTGAAGAGAAGCTTGAAGAGTTCAAAATTAAGAGGGCATAGTGGATGCTCAAGAAGAAGATCCAAGGTAAAATAAGCTTGGATTGTGATTTGTGTTTTGTTGAAGTATTATATAAAGAGTTGCTGCAGGATGGATCAAAAGACTAGGATGCAAAAGGCCTAGGTGAGATCACGTCGATTGTCAAAAGACCAGTCAAGGAGAAAGGCTTGGGTGAGACAAGGGATCAAGAGACCGAGGTGGAAAAGACTTGGGTGAAGATCTCAGGAATGGAAGCATTGTTGAAGGCACTGTAGAGCAGCAAGGTACAGGAGGGCAGCAAGAGGAAAGCAAGCATCCAAAAGAAGAAAGGTATGACTAATGTTGATTTTAATAAAGAAATTACCAGTTTGAAGAAAGAATTAGCTAAAGTTAAGGATGAGTATGAGTCTTGGATGTAGCTGAATAGACAAGCATGGGTATGGCCAATGAAGAAGAGGATAAAGTGGCCAATAGATCTCTTAGTGAAAAGGAGAAGAAGGCAAAATGAGATTGCCATGAAGAGGGAAGCCCAAAGAGGCAAGAAGATAAGAAGGTTGCCAAGTGAGCAGCAAGAGGAAGAAGTTGAGAAGAAAGTTCTCATTGAGGAGAACAAGAGAGAAGAGAGACAAGAAGGAGTGCCAGGAAGAGCACTTGAGAAGATGAGAATGTCCATTAAGAGGATACTCATGGAGACATTATGGTCTCTTGTTTTTGTATTTAATGTTGTTTTTGAGTGGGTAAATGCAGGTATGAGCAGCCTATTGAAGGTCAAGAGAAGGGCCTTGGAGAGTAAAGAAATTGGTGCAGGAGAAGACACCAAGTGCACAAGTGAATGTGCAGGAAAGAGAAGAGAGTTTGCTGATGTTGATAAAGAAGAAGAGATGCATTGGTTAATTCATAATGGAGGTATTGAAGAACCTATACAAGCAAGGGAAGAAGTAGAAGATGAAGCTGAATTCCAAGATGCCATTGAATGCCAGGAAGAAGAAAGAGGACAGCCAAGCACAAAGGAAGAGAAAGATTGCTCCATGGAACAAGCTAACAAAGAGGTAAATGAAGTGTTAAGTGCTGATTTTGATTGTTATTATGAGCATGAAGATATTAATGCACAGGTTAGAAGAGGCAAGAGGAAGATGAAGTCCTCACACAAATTAGTCAATCATGGCTACATAATGCCTAAGTGGATGGTGAAGCACACAAGCAAGCAACAAGTAAGCAAGCAGGCAAGTTTACCTTATAAGATTGATTTTTCTCATATGAATGTGCAAGAAAATAAGAGGATAAACAAAGTTAGTTTTTCCATATTGTCAAAAAGGCATGGTTATAGGATGCCTACATGGCTTGAGAAGAGAAATGGTAAGAAAGAGAAACAAGTATGGGTGCCTAAGAAGGCAAAGAATGAAGCAGATGTGAGTGTTGAGACAAGAAGACCAAGAACTCAATGGAGGAAGGTAAAAGATGACACAAGCACATGGAAAGGTAAGACAATTGTTTGCAATGGATAGGGTAATGATGTTTTTGAATCATTTAATGATATTTTTATGAAAACTGAAGAATGGAAAATGGCTATGAAAACTAATGTACAGCAAGGAGAGACTTCCAAAGGAATGGATGATGAGAAAGGGAGAAAGTATGCAGCAGAACAGACAAGATGGCTTCAAGTAGAGATTCAAGAAAGCAAGAAGACAGAAGGTATGAATAATGCAATTGTTTTTGACAAATATACTGATGTGAATGAAAACGCTGATTTGTATGAAGAAACTATAAAGTGTATGAATGTACTTATAGAGGATGAACGACAATCTAGTCCTAAGTTTGATATAGGACATGAGGATTTGGATGAGCTTGTGTTGTGTGAAGAGTTGAAGAGGATAGAAGAGTTGTTGAATCCTCTAAGAGAGTTTAGTAAAGGTACAAGCCATGGTGAAGACAGCATTGGAAAGAGTGGAAGAAGACAAGAGCAAAATAATGAGACCAAGACAGTTTTGGTCAAGAAACGAGAACATAAATGTGAAGGCAGCCAAGAGGCTTCATGGCCTCAATGTTTTTCTACTAAGGTTGCTTTTGATGTTTTGAATGCAGGTGTTAAAGTTGTAGAAGTCCATAGTTCAATGGGCAAATTTTTGAAAGAAGATTTTGAGGACATATATGAGAATGAAGCATGGAGATGGGACATAGCAGCTGAGAAGGAGATGAGAAGAAGAACATACCAGAAGAGGAAGAAAAGCAAGATGAAAGGCAAAGACCAGCAAAGACAAATTCAAGCATTATCATTGACAAGAAGACCATGGGATCCAGGTATAGAATGAAGGCTAAAGCATGGAGGCAGCAGTTCATTTGAACTAAGGTTCAAATTGTTTCTAGAGGGAGAGTATGATGCAGGAGCATCTACACAAGACATGGCCATGATTAAATTGAAATTTAAATTTATTGTATTTTCCTCTAAAAAGTTGAAATTGAGGAGTAATTGTAAAAAGATAAACGTAAAAAAATGATTGTTGGGCTATTGAGGGAATAATGGAGGAGTGGTTGAAATATTTTCAACCTTGGTAAATGGTTAGAGATTAAAAACTATATTTTGTTTTCCTTCAGCCAAGTTTGGCGTAGAGGTTAGGGAAAAAGATTCATTCAAAACAAAATATATATTGTTCTGATATAGACAGGGATAGAGGAGTACGTAGAGAGAGAGGAAAGACCTCTCTTTCAAAAAAAAAGAAGTTGCTGTATGGATAGGGACAGTGGGACGTACAGAAGAGGAGAAGGCAAAAAAAATTAAGAAGGAAAGAGGCCAAGTTTCATGCAAGAAGGGTGAAATAAGAAGCAGCAACAAGGATTGCAGAGGAGGAGAGATAGAAAGGGAGCTAGACGAACCAGGCATCTGTTTTTATAAGGCCGAACCTATGAAGGGCGTGGATGTTTAGCCATATTGCCCATTTTTGATAGAGGCTACGAGTGTAAAGGAATCCCATTCCCATTTTACATAATTCGTTGGATGTGGCACCAGTTGCTATAGGGCCGAGTTCGTATAATGATGTAGTCTTTTATTTTGTATGGCACGAGGGCCATTGAAGATATAATAAGCAATGACTATATAATGGCAGCTCGCCATTGGAACACAGACAGAGAAGTGGATAACCATTCCAAGACAAAGATGGAAAGGGCATGTGAGAAAGATCGTTGCAGACCCAAATGAGACGAGGCGAGATAACCATTCCATATAGCCGTTGGCCACGAAATAATACATATAGGCCAGAGCTTTGGGCGAAGACACAAATCCAAAGAGGATGATCGTCTATTTTATAAGGCCTTTTTCTTATGGCAAATGGAGGTATATTTGAGAAGTAGCTGATGGTCAAAATGAGCAGTCACTGGGTTTAGACTCTAGAAAAAGATCTTACTCATTATTGCAAGGCCATGCTGGACCTATTTATGTGGCCATCTTCAGTTTTGAATGGGATTACATTTTATCGACATTAGCAGATAATACATTTTGATTATGAAGTTCCAGTCTGAACGTAAATCTTGTCTGCTACGATATTCAGTTTAGCCCTATGGGACACTATTTCGTGAGTGCTTCACATAATCGAACTACTAGAGTTTGGGCAAAGGACAGAATTCATCCTTTACGGATCATGGTAGGACATCTATCTGATGTTGATTGTGTGTAGTAGCATGTGAACTGCAACTATATTGCTACCGGATCTAGTGACAAGACTCTCAGATTATGGGATGTGCAAATTGGTGAATGTGTGTGTATGTTTGTTGGTCATAGAGGTATGGTGTTGTCAATAGCTATGAATGCAGACAAATTGCAATTGGTTTAATATTAAAAAAAAAAGTCTAAGTGTTGAGAAAACTCGGATGGTATTTTTAGAACAACACTTTTATCAATATCCCTGTTTGTAGTGTGAAGACAACATGCATCAAGATTTATCAAATATGAAGACTATTTCCTTCAAGAAAATTATCTGCACAATTTCCCCGAAGGACCTTTTCAGGCTAAGGGATCATTTTTAGTTTTTTTGAAGGGAACTTTAGTTTTTTTTATTAAGGAAATTTTTAGGAAGGCCAAAAGGTACTTTATAAAAATTTTGAAGGGCACTTCAACTTTTCTAGAGGGTCATTTATAGATTTTCTAAGGACCCTTTCTTTCAACCAAAGGGCAAAAGGATAAAAGTCTGAAGGGCCAAATGGAAAGGTCGAAGGAATTCTTTTAGAAAGATTATTTGAGGAATTATTTACAAAAACTCATCTACATCAAAAATAGGTCAAATCCTAATTCTTTTAGACATTTTGTCTGATACAAAGGAAACAAAAGGCCCAAAAGATTATTCAGGAAAATTGTCTATAGGAATTGCCAAGAAAAAGCTCGAATCAATTCTTTCAAGAAAAGTGTTGAGATAAAAATTCCAAAAGAGAAAAGTGCCAAAATAAAGTGACCAATTGAAATATAAGTTTGATGGAAGAAAATGTCCAAAATAAATACCCAAGAAGTGATGGCCCCACAAATGTTAATTTAAAACTACAAAAACTAGCCATTTGAGTCAAAAAAGGCTTGGTGGGAACCTGAGGGTAAATGTGAAAGTAATAAATGGTAGGATCTTGAGAATCTAGTGTACAAATAAATCAAGCAAAAAGTGGATAGGTTTATGGTTCAGATCATTATTGGTATCTTGGAGGTAGTTACTTGTTCCAATTTTGAAGGTTTTATGCCATTTTTAACCATTTTTATGACTATTTTCGAATGAGTAGAATCTTGACATGGCATAGCTCACCCTACCTCTCTTCCACATGAAAATGTGACTAATTATCTCAAGGTGACACATGTCTAAGTGACCTTTGGAATTTTTTTTCTTGCTCCACTTCTTAAAGCTATAAATATGCATTATCTTGGCTCATTGGAGTAACCTCCACTGGTTATTGTGAAAAATATAGCTAGATTTATACTCAAGGAACTCTTGAAGAAATATACAAGTATTGTTGGCACTCACATGTTGTAATATTTAGTAATGACTTGAATCTTGTTGGTCTAGTCTAGTGAAATATTATCTTTTCTAGCTTGTGCTCTTGACAGTCTACCAATTTATAAAAAGGAGGTTATTGTAGATCTTTGCTAGTATTCTTTTTTAAGTGTAGAGATATCATGTAAGTGGCCCATGATTATATCCCTATTTGGAATCATTCATTATATTCCTAGGAATCATATGTTTTATTGAATCTAGCATATGAAACATTGATGTAGTAATGAATCTTGAGTTGTGATTCTTGTGTGAGAAATACCTTGTTTATCTTTAAGTAGTGTTTTTAGTCAATTGGGAGGACATTATATATTGGTACATCACCACTTGGTTTCTTAGTTATTTTCCTTAACCCTTTTCATAAACAATTATTAAGTTAGAGATATAGATTTAAAGTTGCATCAGAGGGAGCTAGCCCCTTATCTAGAGATTCATCTCAATGAAATTGCTACCCACAGTAAGAGAGATGACTCCATTTTTCCACTTGGATGAGGAGAGCTGAGTATCTCCTCAAGGGTGTGAATCCAAGTGTCAACAATTTTTTGCATGCCTAATGGGACTATTTTTCTAATGAGGTGAAGAATTATTGGTGTGTTCTTCAACCAATTAGCCTTTTTGGAGGCATTTCAATCAACACCAATGGTGACTCTGAGTTGAATTATATAGTTAAGTAGCCTTAGTACATCAGGAAGTCATATTTGGTATGTATAATTACATTATTGAGAAGTATGGACCTTGTGTTCCTTCATATTTTTTTGATCAAGCTCATGTTGTTCATGGAATCACCTCAAGAAACTTTCCTAATTGTCCTTTTCTTAGTCATTCCAAGAGTGCTAGGGAGATAATGTTAGAGTTTGAGAAGAAAATGCTAGAGATAGATGGGTTGAATGAGTAGAATAGGTATTAGTAAGAGCTAATGTACAAGGAAGAATTATTTTTTAGGAATGATTAAGAAATACAATCCATAAAAGAGAAAGTAGTAAGATGGAGGAGTCAATCCATTCAAGGCAATCAACCTTATATACCTTTTTCCATCCCAAAGTATCCTTCTCTTATTCAAAATAAACCCTCCTCTTTTACATCAAATCCTTTATATCAAATAACACTTTCTCACCAAAGTAAAAAGAGCGAACCTTCTAACCCATATAATGAATAACTACTCTTGGTTTTAATATTTTACACTTATCAATCCAACACCAAAAGATATTGGATCAACCTTCTATGGAAACAAAATACTCCAAGTTCTTAGATTGTGAGCCCTCCTTTGAAGAAAGCCATTCCATTTCCTTTGCAAACCAACACATCCATATTCAAACAACTCCTCTTATATGTATGCAAACCCTTCCTAGTTTTTCCCAACCTCCTCAAGCCCTTCAATATGATGTCAAGATTCCAAGTTTGAGAAATGTCTATCATGAACTAGCTCAAGACCTTGAGAAAATGAATGAAGTTGTTGCCTATCATCAAGAGGATACACATGATGTCAATATTCCAAGTTGGAGGAGTGCTCATCATGAATTAGCCCACAATTTTGAAGAAGAAAAGATAGAAGAAGCTATGCCTATTGGTTTGACATAGTGGAAGGATGTTATTCAAATGCAAACATAGCCTAAAAATGAGAAGAATGAAGATATTCATGAGACTCTTATGGATATAAATTATATTTTGGTAAGTCATTCTCCTACTCCTCAATATAAAATGTGTCTAAATAATGTAAGTTTTCCAAGATTTGATAGGGTGATTACAAGATGGAAAGAAGAGCATGAAAATGTCCTATTATCTTTCAACCTAGTTAAGGATGTTTCTTGCCCTCCCACCCTCTCCTTGGAGAAAAGAGAAATTGTCTTGTATGAGGTGGAAGATGAAGTTAAAAAATCCAAGGGTGGAAAAGATAATATAAGTATAAAGTAGGCATAAGGTGTAGATATTTGTAGATATGATGAGGTTTCATTATCTCTACTTGATGAACTTCCTTTTGGTCATGATAAAGATAGTGAACAATCCATAGTAGGTGATGATAAAGAATACAAACATGGTGATCTCTCTTCATTTTTATTTGATGGATTTTCCTCTTCCTTTGATGAAGATAGTGATCAAATTAGCGTAACTGAGTTGAATTAGGTTCAAGATCATGTTCTTGAGTATCTAAGGACTTTTATTTTTGAACAAGAAGGAGAGAGGTTAGATTGGTTTGATAGAGACTTTGAATAAGGAGTTCTTGACGAAAAAATGATGATTTTTGGAATGAGTTAGAAATTTTTTGCCTCAATTCAAATATTACACAAGCCACCCTTCCTAAAGAGAGATATGATGAAGTAGGAGACCATTTTCAAAATATTCTCCAAGAGATAGAAAAGGATGAGCTGCTCCATGATGCATACCAAGAAAACCATGAGCCAAATGAGCTTTATAATAAAGATATTATAGCATGGATCCATCGATGGAATACATCAACATGAAGGACCAGCATGAAACATGTCTCAAAGAGCAATATGAATGCACAAATGTTGAATACATGTTTGAACCTGATGCATTGTAATACATGAAAATCAAGATGGCAAATAAGAAAGGTGCGTCACCAAGTTTTCACTCCAACAAATTACTTGGTTACCACCATGATCTTTCTTACCATGAAGGAGACCTAATAAAATTTCCCTTTGATCCAAGAGGGGGAAAGATTTATCAAGCTAGATGTACATATTATTTTGATTTTAGTTATGTTTTGTTTCCCCTAAATGTTTATACACATGTGTTTATCTTGTGTCTTGCTTATTTTGTTCTTGTTGTGTGTTGTGTGTTATGTCTTGTAGCATGGGTTTTCCTTTTGGTCTAGTGTGTTGTTCAAGGTTTTGAGTCATGGTCAATGATTCCTTTTTTGAGTGTCCTTAGATGAATCCATGCCCAATGGACTAATTTGGATACTAGTCTGGTCAGTATAGTAGGCATATTACCCCTATGAGTCACTAATTTGTTGACCAAATTTTGGCCCTTCAGGTCAAAATTGGGTACCCCTATTGGAAAATTTAACTAGTACATAGATTTTATTTAGAAGAAGTGTTCTTTTACAAAGCTTTCATGCAATAAATGTACAAGTCTAATTCTTTCAAAAAGTATGTTTTTGGTCTTTTTATAAGCCTTTGCATAGTAATCCTTTTGGGTATTTTGTTTTTGACTAACTATTATTTCTTTTGGACTTTTCATTCAACCAAGTGCTGAATTCTTTTGGACAATTTGTTTAAGATAGATTTCTTGAAGATGAAGACTATTTCCTTTGGCAAAATTATCCACACAGTTTCCTCGAAGGACCTTTCAGGATTATGTATCATTTTTAGTTTTTATGAAGTGCACTTAAATATTTTTTTAAGGGTATTTGTAAGAAGGTTGAAAGGTGATTTACAAAAAATTTGAAGGGCACTTCAAATTTCTTGGAGGGTCATTTATAGATGTTCAAAAGACCATTTCTTTCAACTGAACGGAAAAAATACAAAAGTTTGAAGGGCCAAATAGAAATTCTAAAGGAACTCTTTTAGAAAGATTGTCTAAGGAATTCTTTTAGAAAACTTTTCCACATCAAAAAGATGTCAAATCCCAATTATTTCATACATTTTGTCTGATATAAAGGAAACAAAAGGACCAAAAGATTGTTCAAGAAAAATATCTATAGGAATTTCCATGAAAATCCCAAATGAATTCCTTTAGGAAAAGGGCTGAGATAAAAATTCCAAAGGAGAAAAGTGTTGAAATAAAGTGAATAAAGGAAATAGAATTCCAAGAGAAAAAATGTTTGAAATATTTACCCAAGGAGTGATGGCCCTACAAACATCAATTGCAAATTGTAGAAACTAGTTGTTTGAATCAAAAAAGGCTTGGCAAGAACTTGAAGGAGAATGTGGAAGTAACAAATGATAGGATCTTGAACATCTGATACATAAATAAATCAAGTAAAAAGTGGCCAAGTTGATGGGTTAGATCATTATTGATAGCCTAGAGGTAGTTATATGTGCCAATTTTGAAGGTTTTATGCCACTTTTCACCATTTTTATGATTGGTTTTGAATGAGTAGAATCCTAACATGGCATAGCTCACCCCACCTCTCTTCTATAGGCAAATGTAATTGATTTTCTCAAGGTGACACATGTCCAAGTAACCTTTAGACTTCCTTTTATTGATCCACTTCTCAAAGCTATAAATACGTATTCTCTTAGCTCATTGGAGTAGCCTCCACTATTTATTGGGAAAACTCTAGCTATATTTGTACTTGAAAAACTCTTGAAGAAATATACAAGTGTTATTTCCACTCAAATACTATATTATTTATTAATGATTTAAAACTTGTTGGTATAGTCTAGTGAAATATTATTTTTTCTAGCTTGTACTCTTGATGGTCTACCAATTTGCATAAAGTAGATTATTGTAGGTCTTTGCTAGTATTTTTTTCTGTGTAGAGATATCCTATAAGTGGTCCATGATTATATCCTTATTTGGAATAATTCATTCCCTTCCTAAGAATCATATATGTTATTGAATCTATCATATGAAACATTGATGTAGTAATGAATCTTGAGTTATGAGTCTTGTGTGAGAAACACCTTGTTTTCCTTTAAGTAGTGGTTTCAATCAATAGGGAGCACTTTATGTATTGGTGCGTCACCGTTTGGTTTCTTAGTTATTTTCCTTAACCCTTTTCATACACAACTATTAAGTTAGAGATAGCTTTAAAGGTGAATCAAAGGGAGCTATACCCTTATCTAGTTATTCATCTTAGTGAAATTGTCACCCACAGTAAGAGAGATCACTCCATTTTACCACTTATATGAGGAGAGCTGAGCATCTCCTCAAGGGTGTGAATCCAAGTGTCAATATTATTGTTGATACAAATGATCATGATTAGAAAAAAATTCTCCCCTACCTTATCTCAAAAAACAACTAAAACAAGATACAAAAGAAACATACAAGCTAAAATTTATATAAAGATATGGAAATCAATTTTCCCACAATCAAAACTAGAGCAATTTTTTCGAAGAGTTCTTTCTAACCCATGGGTGATTCCATGGGTTGAATAGGCACCTCCATAGCCATGGGGACCTCCATAATGGTCACATAAGAGTGGATAATATAGACATGGGTGCCTTAGCCTTAAAAACAAGCCTACACACCCCAATCCAATAACCAACCATGGTCAAACCAATATTGAGTACCCAAAAAAGCCTTCAATTAGTATAGGATTTTTCCATGATAGAAAGTGTTGATTCTTCTCCATACTAATCAAATACCATAAATGGAATAAGTGGATTATCTAAAACTACCTATACAACCATTTAAAAATCCCAATAATAGATAAGAAACTCTTATCTATAGGATTGAATAAGAATGAACCTTAGAAGTAGGTGTCATTGATTGTGAGAATGTTTAATTAAGATTAATTAAGACATTGAAAAACACTCCAATTACCATAACTAAAGTACCAAATGAAAAATTAGACCCACATGTTGAACCTACCAAGGAGAACTCTAATACATAAAAATAAAGTCCTCACAAAAAAATTACATCTCCTCCAACCCTTCCTTTTATATAATGGCTTCAGGAAGCTAGAAATAAAAGTGAATGTAATATAGTTTGAGAGTTGAGAAAATTAAACATTGAAATTAAATTATTTCAATCCATAAGAAATATCCTATATCTCAATAGAGTTATTAAGGGTTTGGTTATAAAGACTCCATGAAGAAAAATACAATATCCTAAAATTATATAGTTGGATGGAAAACTTGTTTATTTATTGGAAGGAAAACTACTTATACCCAAATATGGGGATATAAGAAGCCTTTTTTATTATTATGACCATAGAAATAAAGGAGATGACTAATGGAATTATAGACATAGGAGATAACATCAATGTGATGACACCACACACACTAAAATATTTATCTCTTATATGGGTGTGACCTAATTCTATAATTCTAAAAATGGTAGACCAATCTATTACCAAACCTAGGTGAACAATAGAAGATGTCTCTTTGATAGTGGAATCATGGGATCCTACCTAAGGGAAAAACATTAGGATACCCTTTAATCTTAAGGATACCTTGGTTAGTCATATTTACAAAATTAATAAATTACATGTTAGGAGACATGACCATTTCAAATGGAATAAAATCAAAATATATTTTCTTATATCCACTTTTAAACCCATCTACAAACATTTCGAATCATCTATGGGTTGATGAACCTAAGAAAAATAGTAATAACCTCTCCTTAGTGATTATAAAAGATAGGAATCATGTGAATGATTTATAATAAGAGATAATGAGGAGTTTTTAAGAGTCCATTCTAGCTCTAGAGTTTGTCAGTCTAGCTCTAGAGTCTGGTAGTCTAGCTCTAGAGTCTATTGGTCTAACTCTAGAGTCTATTAGAATAGCTTTGGAATTTGTCAGTCTATCTCTAAATTATATTAGTCTTGATCCAAAGTCTATGAATGTATATTTAGATTATGATCTAGTCTCATCTGATGAATAACCAACTAGTTCAATCATTCTTGATTAGATGTATGATCATATACCCATTTAGAAAAGCATTGCTAGGTGGGCACAAAATAATTAGGGTACCTTTATAACAATCTTTTATTTCCCATTATCAAATGTTATTTCACAAGTAGATAATTTATTAAAATACATAACCAATTTATATATGTTACTACCACATCCCTACCCTCTAAACTCTCTGATGAGTGAATTTAATCAGGTTACCTCCATTTATCCATAAACTAAGCAAATAGTTTTCCAGCTAAAAACAATGTTGGCTATAAACAATTAGTTGGATGATGAATAAAAAACTAAGATTTTTGATATCTTAAATAACCATAAAAAATAATTTTCATGGGATTATAGAGATATTAAGGTCATCCAACAAGGTATGTGTACTCATCATATATATACTGAGAACACTAGACTAGTTAGACAACCTTAAAGGCGAATCAACCTAACATCAAGAGATAGTTAAAGAAGAGATAGAAAAGTGATTACAAGTGGGATTAATTTACCCCATCTTAGATAGTTATTGAGTCTCACCACTTATTATAGTACATAATAATAATTTCAAAAGGATAATATGTATAGACTATAAATAGCTTAATAAAACCACCATGAGAGATTACGTTCCCTTGATTCTAATAGACCAAGTGTTACATAATCTAGTTGGGAACAAGTATTTATCCTTATTATATGGGTTTAGTGGTTATAATCAAATAAGGGTATCCCCATAAGACTAGGATGAGACAAAATTTACATGCCCTTGAGGGACATTTGCTTATAGAGTATTACCCTTTGACCTATGTAATGCACTTGCCACCTTTGAAAGAGTAGTCTTGGCCATCTTTGTTGATCTAACCAATGATTGTGTAAAATTTGATATGGATGACTTTACTTTGCATGGTAATTATTTTGAAAAATATCTATGTAACCTATATAAAGTATTAACTAGGTGTGATAAGAATCAATTATCCTTGAGTCATGATAAATATTTAATAATAGCTAACCAAAGAATTGTTTTAGGCCATCACATCTCATCCCAAGGGATACAAGTGGACCTTAAAAATATTGAAGTAATTGGTCACGTACATAATCCTAAAAATTATACTAATATTAAAATTTTCTTTGGATATGTAGGGTACTATAGACATTTTATAGAATACTACAACAAAATTGTTACACCTATGTTCTCCTTGCTAACCAAAGATAGTGATTTCTTATAGACTAATCAATTCAAACAAGTTTTTAAGTCAATAAAATAAAAATTGATATCTTATCCAATACTTAAATGTCATAATTAGGATAAACCATTCCACATCATACATATGAATTTAATAATGTTATGGTGGTAATACTTAGATAAAAGGATGAAGAAGTAAAAATGTACATTATTTACTATATCACCAAGAATCTCACCCCCACTAAATGAAACTATACAACCCTTGAAAAAAAATTCCTAGTTATTACATATTCAATGAATAAATTTTGGCACTATATAACTAGATACAAGATCTTTGTCTACATATACCACTCAACCATTATATACATAATGATTGGACCAATGTTAAGAGGTAGGGTCACTAGATGGTTACTAGTTTTGTAGGAGTTTGACATTACCATGATTGATAAACCTATGAAATTTAATGTGTTTTAAAAAGTTTTATCAAGGTTGAATGCTTTAGGTGAAGAAGAGCCATTAGAATACAACTTTCCTAATAAGCAACTATTCACAATTTTAGCATAGTCCCTATTGTTTGTTGACATAGAAAAATATTTATCCATAAGGAATTATATTTTTAATTTGAATAATAATGAAAGGAAACACTTAGTTATAAATATTTTCCATTTTAAATGGATTAATATTGTTTTATTTATTTTTGGACCTAGCCATGCATTCCATAGGTGTGTGAGCGAAGATGAGACTTATAACATCATAAGGGCTTATCATGATGAACTTGGAAGATTCCATTACTCAATCAAGATAAATATCCATAAGATCCTTAGGTATGGGTATTATTTTCCCTCACTTCATAAAAATATGAAAAGATATGTATGTAAATGTGATCCTTGCCAAAGGATGGGAAAACCCACATTATCCAACTTCATAAAAATATGAAAAGATATGTATGTAAATGTGATCCTTGCCAAAGGATGGGAAAACCCACATTATCCAATGAATGCCTCACCATCCTTAAGTGGTTGTAGGACCTTTTGATAAATGGGATATATATTTTATTGGTCTTATTATCCTAACATATAAATGGAAGTAAGACCTACTAGTATGCATAGATTATGTCACCAAAAGGGTAGAGGCTCAAGCTCTTCCATTCGCAAGAGAAAAGCTAGTTGCTGATTTTTTGTATTACATAATTATACAATGATTTAGAACACTATTTGATCAAGGCCTCAATTCATGTCCAATTTTATCAAATCCTTCATAAACAACTATAAAATTATCCATTATAATTCATCATCACATCATCCATATGCCAATGGAAAACTTTGATTCACTAATAGAGAGATGGAAAACATCTTGACTAAGATAGTCAACATCAATATGAAGGATTGGGTAGATAAACTACTTGAAGTGGTACGAGCTTATACAACTATATGTAAATCCATCATAGGTTCTTTAAATTATGAACTTGTGTTTGTAATAATCCTCTACTCCCCATATAATTTGAATCATAGACTCTAAGAACAATAATAGTAATTGGTATAGATCTTGATGAGGCACAAAGAGACATAATTATTTAGCTCAATGGACTTGATGAGATGAGAATGCAAGCCTTGTAGTAGATAGAAATTTTACAACATTAGAGTAAATATTGTAATTACACACATATAAAGTAGAGGAGATTCAAAGGATATTGGTCTTTGTTATTTGATTCAAAGTTCCAACACTTCAAAAGAAAACTTAAGACTAGATGGTTGGGACCATAACAAATATAGAAAATCTTTGGTAATGGGATAGTGTAGTTTCTACCTATAGATGGAAATAAGAACACACTCTTATTCAATAGGAATTTAATAAGAATCTATAATCATCCTCTAAGCAAGGAAGAATTATTAAAGAAAAATTAGCCTTGAGATGAGTTTGTCTATATGGGATAACCTTTTCTTTCATTATGGTCAAACGATTAGTTTTGAAGTTCAATAAAGGGGGAGGAATGAAAACTAGTAAATGGTAGTCCTCTCAATATATATATATATATATATATATATATATATATATATATATATATATATATATATATATATATATATCTATATATATATATATATATATATATAGAGAGAGAGAGAGAGAGTAAAAATGGATGAAATTTTGAAAACTATAAATGGAAGCTTTTCAAAAAACAAAAGTAGTAAGATTGATGTTTATATTACATTATATGTGCTCTTTAATTGACTGATGAAGTCCATTTTAGGATAAATGATAAGTAAGGAGTAGAGGTAACATCACACCTAATTTGATGTATTTTCTTCTTCTATGCATAGGATTTGATTTAGGTTGTTAAATTTTATATTTATCCATCCTTGAGTAAAGATCCTATCTGAAAATGAAATGTATCCTAAAAAGAGGTACACAAGCATGAGTCATTTCAAAAATTGGAAAGTATCCTTTCCAAATGAAAATATGACATATAATTACGATATGCCTTGTAAAAAGAGACATGATGTCACCATAATGACATGATGGCAAATCATAAGGAAAAGGCATTATTTTTGAAATAATAATAGTGAAAAATGTCCACTCAAGAACTTAAAGGAATGATTAGGGAGGCTGATGGAATGACACTACACATAGTAAACTACAAGGACACATCATAAATGTTTTTTAAGTAAACTCATGCATAGTATTGATTTTTCTTCTTCCTTTGAAGGGTCAAATCCCATTATTTGTTATAGCTTTGATCACATCCCAAAGTTAGGAATAATCAAGTGTAGGGTTAACTATAAGTGTGTCGTGCATTTTTAGACATTGGTAATAGTATAAGACCTTATATTCTAATTTAATTTACATATTATATATGTAATAAGCCTCCTTAAAAAAAATTCAATGTCAAAATCTTTGAAACCTCTAAAAAATGAGTCAATAGAAAATGTATGAGCTAGATTCCATAAAAATTTTATTTGAGGATGAATTAGTGGCTATGAGTTTTGAAAATGTAGGGTGGTTATAATTATTAAAGAGATATCAAGGTTTTGATGAAAATTGGTCATTGAATTTATCATCAAAGTCAAGAATGATCATATCGAGGTAAGATGTGTTAGAATTCTAGTAAATAATCAAGTTATTAGTGAGCTCTCAGGAATTTCATATGGAATCAAAATTTTAGGGAGCTCTACCTTAAAATTACTCATTAAAATATTTCATGAAGAAGGAGAAACTATTCCTAGGTTGATTTTCATCCCTTAGGGGGTTATAATGTGCATCAAAATAAATAGACTATCTAATCCTTTAAAAATATTTGTCTTTTGAATCATCAAGTATTTTAGATGTGATGGGTAGTATGGGTCCCTATGTTATGATTCCATGAGGATTTTCACTCATATTAATCATTGTATGCATAAGATTTAATTCAAAACAAATCTACCTATGTTTTTGCTAGGATTTATATAGATCATGATATTAAATTATGTAAGAGTAGTAGTTTCTATCAAACATCATGGGCTTATTTAGACCATCCTACAACATCATTTTATAAAGGAGTAAAATGGAGAGGCTATTTAGGAATCATTTTTGAAAAACAAATTGAAAAATAATCCTAAGATAAAGAGAAGACCTATTTATTTATCTCATACACCAAAGTCTAGTTCCAAAGAAGAAACTTTTAGTGGCATCCATATCTGGTGGTAGTAAAGAAAAAGAGGTTGATATTAGGGGTCTTTAATATTATTTTTGAGGAAATCCTAAATCCATATACTACATATAATCCTTTTATAGACATCTCTTAATAAAAAATACCATATCTAGAGGTAGACCTATATAGGGTCATAAGGATGTATTCCATGAGAATAAGAATATTGATCTTGTATAATGATGATGACCAAGAGAGAGATGCTATAGATATCCTTGTAAGTTTAAATTAGGAATCCCCTATTAAGGTTCCAAGTACTAAATTAGTGCCAATAGCTAAAACCATTAAAGAAGAACCCATGCATAAGTAATTTAGGGAGGATCCCTCTATTAGACTTGAGGAGCTAGCCACAATAACATGAGTGTTTGAATAAGTTTTAGCATGGTTTCCTCCACCACGTTCATCTCATCCACCACTTGATAAATGGAAGGCACTAGTTGAAGAAGAATAGGATCACTCTTCTAGTCATGATGAGGAAGTAGAATTAAAACAAACTGTCATCCTCTCAACATATTAAACTAATATAATATATAAATATGAAGACATTACCTTTCCCAAAATTAAGTTACAAGGTAAGCAAAATATCATTTCATGTCTATAAAAGGAACTAGAAGAATAAATTAATTAATATTTAAATAGAGATAATGAGATAGTATAATTAAAATAAAAGGTAGTTGCGCCAAAGATCCAAGTAGACCAAGGGGTTCAAACATAATTTATTATAATGAAAACATGACCACTTGGAATGAAACTTGTAAAGAATTAATAAGACTCAAAATGTAAAATAATAAGTTAAAAATAGGTCTTGAAGAATAAAAGAAGTAAAAATAAAAAATAGAGTCCACCCTCCAAGTAGCCTTTGATTTAGGAGAGGAACTTTTAGCATATAGGAGACCTACCTCAGCCTATAATCTTTTTCTCTATGAATAATTCCTTAGATGGAAACTACTAATCTTTTTTTATGGACTACCTCATGACTTAGAGTATGAAAACCAATTCATGGAGGCTTTTTATACTAATACCCTAGATTAGGAGAATATGTTGTGTGAGTTTTATCTATGTTGATTTATCTTGAGTCATATGTCTTCCTTCTTTATCAATTTATTTATGGGAGAATCTCAAGAGATTACATTTATACCCTATAAAAATAAATAACATGGAGCATAAGAACTGATGAGTATTTTTCACAAGTAAATAATTTTGGCCTTTGGATGAGAGCTCAATTTACTATAGCACATGAGAAAATTGTTTTGTTCATAAATATCATATACCAACCAACATTTAGGGTACACTATCCAAAAGCTATACAATAGAGTACCACATATTTTAAAGAATTTTTATAGCACCATTTTAATGAAGCATTGACTGCCTATGATAAAATAGTGGATATCCTTAATATTCTATTAAAAATAAGAGTTGATTTCTTCCACCAACCTTATATGGAGTTTCAAAAGAGTTAAGGCTATTGTTGAGATAATTCAGCAATTCAATCAAACATATGGTTAGGAGTAGATAGGTATGATATTCAAACCACCACTCATCCTTATCCCTATTTCCCCATGGTATAATGTGGAACCTTAGTCTAATAAATAGTTTGAAAAATGTATAAAAATAGTTCAACAACATAGAAGTTTATTATCGCAACTGGGAAAAATTGGGACACCTACTATGGTGTCTATGGTCTCAATCAAAGATTGGAAGATAGGGTGCTTGACCAAAAATAAATAAAATAGTAGATTTAAAGAGGACATACAAGAATTAAATTTTGGGTGAAATGATGAGTCCATTATATGTCTCATTATATCTAGGTAATAACCCTATTATCCCTTAATGATCTTCCTTATTTACTGGATGTGATATGTAGTTTATGAATTATTTCTATTCTAAAGTAGAGAATGAATAAGTATACCTTGTTTAGCATGAGTGAGTCAATTTTACTCACTTTTACCACCATGTTATGACTCCTTACATGGTTCGTCACCAAATTTACATGTACATGTTGTATAAATGCACATGATAAAATGCTAAGGTTTTGGTGAAGTAATCAAACCCTTGAAGATGAACTCAGTCTAGTTTTAGAGTATATTAGACTAGCTTTGAAGCACACCAGGTTGGATTTGGAGTCCAATAATATGATTCTAAAGTCCATAAAATTATCTCTAGATTCCATTAGGTTGGCTCTAGATTTCAATAGTTTGGTTTTAAATTCCAGTAGATGAGCTTCAGTGTCACTCCAGTAAGGCACAAAGTTCTATTAGTGGATGGATATAAGACCCAAACTAATTCACCAAATGTAGTTGACACATGGATATAATTATTTTTTCCTTATATTACATAGTTGTTTTGAATTATTTCATGGTTACTCTATTTTGGTATTGTTAGCATTAAGAAAAAATTGAATATGGTTTGGCATGTATATGTGCTAAAAATGACTTTATAGGTTAGGAATGATAACAACTTTTAGGATATATATATATATATATATATATATATATATATATATATATATATATATATATATTCCTTTAGTTTAGATTATAATGAGTTCATCATATTGTAATATATTGAGTTTTATTTATACATAGTTGATAGTATATTTTTTTATTATTTTGATCTCAAGGAGAAGGATTGTAACAGAGCTCTTTGATGAGATTATATACATATATATGTATGAACAATGTGTTCATTTTTATGAACAAGTATGAATCATACTTAATCAAATATTGAATCTGATTTCATTATGTGTTATTCTACAAGTTATGGAATAATACATACAAGAATACATGTTATGTTTAATTTATTCATTAAAAGCCTTGTTAGTATTTGAATATATCTATTTATTGTGCAACTATATTCACATAAGTTTAATATTTATGATTTTAATCTAGATGTGTAAAAACTCTATGTGTCTATAAGTCTTAATAAGTTTTCCCTTAGATTGTAGGGTTATCCCTATACTTATCATGTTTTGTTGAAACCTAAGAACTATCGATAATGATATTGTGGTGAGTGTGGAACTCATCAAAAAATGAGATGTTGCAATGGCTACCTCGTAAAAGAGGGGTAGAAAGACCGTTAGATCAAAAGATTCATAATTTAGATGAAGAAGAAATAAAAAAGATACGGTGTACTATGAAATAAATCATACAAAAACATATCTATGGTGAAGTCTATGATATATTTTTGTGTGAACTACCTAAGATATTAGCCACATGGTTGGCTATTTTGGAATTACTTTATTTTTAATTTAGATCTGCCAATGTTATTTCATGGATTGAAGAGAAGATAAAGTTATTACATAACCTATATGCCAATCAAATGCATGTGATCAATCACTAGGTAAATTCTACCATTAATAGATGATCATCAAAGTTTTTAATATAGGGGTATATAGCTTTTGAGATAGAAAAAGATCTATTTGTTAGAGGGATCAGATGTAAATTTTTATAGTGACTTCCTTTGTTGATCAATATGTTGGATGTAGAAAAGACCATGGTCATTTTTCCTTTTAGTATAGATTAGTCACTTTAGGTACCATGGTGATGTGTGTGAATGAATGGTGAATGGTGAAGAGATGAGAAGGTAGAGTGTGAGCCTATGTTTAGAATGTAGAATCAAGAAGAGAGGAATCAAAATAATACTCTATAATTATGAATATAATTATAACAATAGAAAAGATAGAATAAACATAGGGAGATCTGAGAAGCTATAAGTAGGAGAAGTATTATTAGTACCATAGAAGATCAAAGTGAGAGAAAAGGATAAGGTGAATAAATAGGATATGAAATAATAAGCAAGGAGCTAGGGTAGAGTGAAGAGAGAAAAAGAGAAAGTGATGAAAAATGAGTGAGAGAATAGGAGCAAGAAATCAATGTGGAATTAGATTAGGTAGATAGAAGCTCACAGGCTTATAGATGAATATTCCCTAAAAAGATTAAAGATTTCCATATAGCACAGGTTCAAGTTTTGAGAAATTCATCTTTGTCATTCACCATGGGAACGCACATCCCCCAAGCCTATTTTTTTAAAAATCATAGAATTTCCTATACTACCTTGGAAAAAAGATTGGCAAGGTTATGCCAAAAAAGAAATTCATAGGAAAACTAGTAAAATATAGGAGAAAGAACATCATGAAGTTGCTCATAAATTTTCTAAGCAATAGAAGGAGAACATAAAATACTTATTATTAACAAAGATAGATCCCATAATTTTTGGGTAAGCTAAATAACTTATCAACTAAATTGAAATATTAGAGGAAGAATATGATGATGATAAATACTTATTTGAATTTACTTTATCAGTAAAAGTGCTAATAGAAACATAGTATGTGATGTTACTATATAAATCACCACCAAAACCATAAAAGTTACAAAAATAAGTTACATAACAACCACCTATGATACCTGAAAGAAAACCCAATATGGCTACTTAGTTGGGGGATTTGATTCATCTAGCTTAGCATGATGGGTCTTAAGACCCAGAATAGTACTTGCTTACCTATGCCATGAACTGGAAGGATAAAGGCATTATCGATGAATTGGTAATGAAGTGTGATTTTATTGGATATTTAAGCAGTCATGCACTGGAATTCATATCTTGTAAGTATACCAATGAAACAATTCTATAAAAGGAAAAAAAACATGTTAATTATAGAGTTTAAGATTAATAAATGTTCTAGCCAGACTATTTAGCATAAAAAAGAGTTTATCAACTATGATAATTGATTTTATACTATTTTGAATGTAATAGAGTTTGTCTTACAAGATAAAGACACAACATAATGGTTTTTAGAATAATTGAGGGAAAGAATATAGTTTGCCATTTTACAGACCCAATTTGGCACTAAGGTAGATACAAAAATAACTAAAATAAGGTTTGAATAGATCAAATATTATGGTGATGATATAAATTCAAATTTTATAATAGATAATAGTTTAAAATTTTCTTGATAAAAATGGATTAATCTTAAGGAGAAGGAGATAAGCATAAATTAGGCTTTTGGTGTATAGATTATGGCTAGGAAGGACATCATAAGAATGAGTGTCCTAGAATTTAAATACAATTCTATGAAGTTTTTATAGTAGTAGGACATGAAATGTCTCATTTTCATCTCCTCCAATAGTATGTCCAACATCCATAGTCTTTGTATTATAAATTCTTAAAATCTCACAATCATAATGAAAAAAGTTATCGATATTTACAAGAGCTCAAACAAGATATTACAAAGAATGTTTTTGTAATCACTATGCATACTACAGCTACTAAAAGCATGATAATTCCTAAACCAAAAATTATCATGCCAAGATATACATAGTTAGGTATGCCTGGGATATCAAAGGAACCATAGTATCAATTACAAGATACGACAAACTAGAAAGCACCTTTTAAGATGTGAACACATCCAATCACAAAATATAAATCTTCTACCTCTTGGAATCCTATGATTCCTTATACATAATAGGCAAGTTTATCCCCATTAATTATATAGTACCAATATGATGGGTATGATGGCATCAGATAATTATAAGGGTGGAATTCCCTGCAAGCTTATAGAAACTTTGGGCCTCAATAATCAAGTGGTTATGGATTTCAAAATAGTTATGGAGGATTTATAGGAAGTAGAGTAGGATTTCAAGATGGTGTGTAAGGAGGAAGGGGAGTTAATCCTCAGAGGTGTCTAATAAAATGCTATTTATATGGATAATTTAACCATATACAAATAAATTATCCTATAAACCCACAAAGGCAATCCTTTAATGCTTATTGTAGGATTTCAAAACAACATGACATAGATGATTATCTAATGTTAGATAAATATTAAATGGAGAAGGTTGTAAATAACATAAATATGGTTAAAACTAGACCCAAATAAGATGTTTTCTTATAAGTTTTTACATTTCAATAGCATGTGTAATAAGGATTACTGCCATTGGAGATGTTAATGGATGAGGGGATAAGGAAAGCTTGACTAGATAATTACCCTAAACTTGTTACTGAGATAGTATTAATATGTGAAGCTACATATATTTTTAAAATAATCCAATAGTAGGAGACTATAGAAGATGGTGTTATGGCTACTGATGCATAAATATATGGATAAATAATTTGAATTTTGACACAAGATGGTATTGTCACTACTTAGATGGATCTCATTAAATTATTTACCCTGCATAATGAAGTTATTTCATATAACATCAAAAGTTTACTACATAATCTTCTATAATGTGCATAAAAAGGTCAATAATGGAGCAATCAATTGATCTAGTGTGTTAAGATTAAAAAACCTTCAGATGTTGATTTTATAATGGATATTAAGGACACAAGGTATGAGATACCCAATGCAATATTTAAATTTAGAATCATTGTCAATATAATTCATATATCTATGTGGGTTGTTATTAGGTGACCTACATTGAGTTATAACCCTATCACACTAAACCTTATGGACTATGGGTGATTAGAACCTATCAGTCATCTAAAAGACATGAAAATCAAGATCATAGAGTTAATCCTATGGTTACTTCAAATTTGTCAATATGAAGATGGGAGTGACTCACTATCCCATGTTGATAGGCAAAAAATGGGCATATGATGGTCAGATGACCATCGACATAGTCATGAACTAGTTGGAAGCTCATTAGGGAGATAATATTATTGTAATTCCATTAAACAAAGATGGGCATAAACCATATTGCATTCTTAAGGAGCTAGCTTTATTATATAATAGTACATATGATCCTTGGATGAAACTAAATGTGGAGGATAATCAGAAACCTCTATGAGTTAGAGATTACATTTTTATTTATAATGGCACTAGTTCATAGAAATTATCCCTACACCTAAAAGATCTATCTCTCAAACATTTTTTACATTGTATAGATATTCCACAAAATAAAGTGGAGGATGTGTGATCTATGTCTATAAGATCTCCAACTCATTTATATATAGACTTCTTATATCAATCAAGTCACATAAATAGAGGTTACATATAACCCATGTCATAATGCATTATGCCATGGGATATAACTTCATTGATTAGTGGAGACTCAGATACACACATTCTCAACTATTCTAAGCAAATCATGAGGTACACCCTCCATAGATGATTGTTATAATTATGTATAGCCTACCTTAATACTTCACCACTAAGTATGTTAGTCAATTTTACCCATGATTCTAACATGTAAGAAATATTTATTAGAGATTTAGTTCTCTTAAGTATGCACTTAAATGAATTTTTAGGAACTAGTGGTCTATCCACATGAATGATCAGCTGTGCTAGGATGAAGTGTGTGGAATGATTATCGCTAGGTTCCATTCACCAAAAAATAATCACAAAATAATGGCCACTATTCCATGAGGGAGATTGTCTTAAACTTCACCTTTATCAATGTATGGAAGTATGGATTACAGAATCTATTCCACCAAAATATTGGGAACTTGTCTTTAGATATACCTTGGGTGTTCTCCTAACATCCTTGTACATACATCAATAGTATAGAGGGAATAAACCATTAGGCACAAGTTAAAAGTGATTTTATTCAGACATTCATCTTTTAGGATGAAAAAACTTTGACACATAAGGCATTGAAAAAACTAAAAACTTTCCTATTCCATGGATAGGTTGAAGACTTAGATAGTGGAGTTGAATCATCCTCACAAGAAAATGTAGTCTATGATCTAAACAATGTGTTATAGATAGACAAATCAAAAATGGGGAAAGATCAAGTCCTTGTTCAACCATGTCCTAGGATACAATATCATGATGTGTGGGCATATGATTTGTATGATTATGATGATGATGATGATGATGATATGGCATTAACTAATTTATTTGAGCCATAACATGAAGAAGAACCACTCCTAATGTGTATTGTAGATTAATCTGAAGAGGAAAAACTATGACACTTAAATATACCATAATGAGAATCTTAATAGATATTGTGTGACTCAATTCCTATAGAATAACATAATGTTTATCATGAACCACTAAAGGAATATGTGAGTAACATTGGAATAGAGGTTGTTAATAAGTTGGTACATATTGGATGTTACTGGTCCTATGAAAATATCTTATAAGTGATGCAACTTTTAAGAGACTACCAAGATGTGTTCCCTATCTTATTATTATATGTTAAGGGGGTGGATCATTTCTTAGGGTAAAATCACATTGAACTAAAGGAAAGTCCCAGTCTTATTAATAAAAGACCCTATCACTTAAATCCAAATATGAAGCTAAAAGTAAAGTAGAGATAGATCACATGCAAAAAGATGCTATTATATTTCCTATGGAGAAATATAATTGGGTTATACCATGGTTTTAAAACCAAAGAATACTAGAGAAATTCAAATATATATTGACTATCACATATTCAATAAGGCATGTGTAAATGATCCATTTCATATCCTAGTCATTGATGATTTTTATAAGAATCATAGGCCATGAAGTATATTCCTTTACATATGGCTTTAGAGGATATTATCAAATCCTAATTTCATAATAAGAAAGAGAGATAAGACTAATTTTTCAATAGAGTAGGTTTAATTCACATATAATGTAATGCCATTTGGTTTGAAGAGTTCACCTATGGTTTTCTCAAGATAAGTAGTCACTACATTTAAGGATTTTATCCATGGCATTTTTGAGTTCTATCTTGATGATTGAGAAGTATTTATATTATTTCAAAATTATTTATCTAAATTTTTATTGATGTTAGAGAGATGTAGAGTGTTGTGTATAGCACTTATTTTAAATATATATTTGTTTTTTACACCCTTTGGGGTTTTTTAGGACATGTAGTTTATAATAAGGGTATACTAGTAGATAAAGCTAAGATTGCAATGATTGTGGGAAGGCCAACTCTTACAATTTTGATAGAGGTGAGATATTTTCTTGGTCATATGGGCTATTACAAGAATTTCATCAAGGAGTATGTAGATATATATTCACCTTTAGAGAAGTTGTTGAGGAAAGGAACATAGTTCCTATGGATAGATAAATGCCAAGTAACATTCATCAACCTAAATAGTGATTGGTGACTACATTGATTTTGATCTTTCTTGACTCTAGTAAGTCATTCCATTTACATGTGGATGGCTCTGGAATCATACTCAAAGTCATATTAGATCATACAACATAATAAATTTTGGATCTGTTGATGCTTCAAAATGTAACATAGGTGTTCTTCAGTGTTGATGAACACTTCTCATTTTAGGATTTGAAAAATCAAAGGCATGAGTTGTAATTTGTGATAATTCGATGATGTATATGGTGGAATAGAAGTAGAGTATGGAAACTATACATGATATTTGTCTAGTTAGTGGTTGGGAGCCACCAGGGTCTAAATATTTGGATCTTTGTGAATTTGGTGATTTTTGGACTAATCTAAATGAAATTAATAATGATAGTTAAGATAAAGTGAGTCTTGATAAAAATAATAAAAGAGAAGGGTAAGGTAGAAAGGAAACATGATTGTAAATTCTCATCTCAAATATTATGACAAAATTATAATTACTCTGAGTACACATGAAATAATTTATGATATAAAATAAAATGAACTTAGATTACATCATAAATCAAGAAAAATTTAGAGGAAATGTAGAAATCATAAGTAAGAACCAAGTTTACTTTAAACATTTGCTACTATGGTCTGAATAGCCTAAGCACATTCAAATGCAGAGCAAATGAAATGAAGTAGACTTGAGATCTCTACAATTAATCTAGAATTAGCACAAATCAAAAATCCTATGATAGAGAATGTGACTCAAAACAAGGAGAATCATTCAAATTTAAGATGATCATATGTAATTGAGAGATAGCATGGACATTTATCAAACTATCAAAACAATCTTTTTAGAATTCCTTAGTTATATTAAATGCTTTTGGTATACAATTGCTCAAAATCTCTCTCTTAAAAAATGGTAATCCCTTACCTATTTGTAAGAAACATAGGTTTTTAACCGATTAAATTATTTTAAATATCCATAAGCAGGATAAGGATAACTATCCTTAATATAAAGACACAATGTGAAAGGTTTTCATGCTAACTTGACAAGAATAAGTATATGCTAAAAGACTAGAATATATTTTACAAAAGTAATAATCTTTTATAAATTACATTAGTGGGACCTTTAATTAGCCCTATCTAAGGAAGTCTTTCACCTTGGTGTATTTCTCTTTAATTAGCTCAAAATCCATTGTAGGCTTCATTAGACAATCCTTTTCTTAAATTTCTAACTTGTCAAATTAACTATCAGCCTTTGCTATGAGTTTTGTGATATATTATGCTTCTACAATCTACTTCCCTATAGTAATAATGATGTCAAGGATCTTATTATCCTTGGTAGAATGGTCCTAATTATTTTTAATACCCTAGATGTGGTCACCAACTCTCTACTTTAATTATTCATCACTAATCATGCCCATAACAGTGGTTTAAAAAGGGTTGTCGAATAGGTTCCCCAAAATTTTCTCCATTCTAGTTACCAAGTCCTTATCTTCCTTTATGAATTTGTTGAAATTTTTACACTAAGTGATTGGATCTTGTTGTTTATCCATCAAAACTATAATGAGGATATATAAATGTCTAAGCTTGATGATCTTGAAGTCTAGGACCTACTTTGTCATATGCACCTTGATGAGTTCCATCATTTGGGCTTGAGAATCTTGCCATTAGGTGATTAAGGCTTGTGCCATCTCAGTTTGATGGTTTAGAGTACTTAATATAATCTTTATTCTCTTTAAATTCTCAAATGTGTCTATCAAATATTTATTCATCATTTGTAATTTGTCTTCAAGAATTGAAAGTAGAACATGAGCCTCTAAATCTTGCTTCTCCTTCTCCAAGTTGAGGATCCTCTACTTCATTCTTTGGATTCTAGCCAAGGTCATTACTTCGTGTGCCATTACAAAACAAGCTACATCTTCCTAAAAGATAGGATGTTCTCCTACTGCTTTCCCTTGAATGAGAGTTAAGCCAACAAATGGTTCCACCTTTTGAAAAGTGAATTCCTCAGTGCCAATATTAGCCTTCTTTGTCACTACTCTCTCAAGGTTTGATGTGTTTGGATTGAAGTGTACCTAAGGGTCAAACTCCTTTAACTATATCTACCCAATAACCTCTACATTTTAACTCCTAGAGGCCCCTAGTGTGTCATTCCCTTGGCTTTCCTTGTTGTGAAGGAGTTGGATCCTTATCTCTACTTGTCTATTCATAATGTCTTGGATCCATGGCTTAATATTATCTTGATAATATATGCCAACTTAATTTAAAGACAATGATGGAAAAAGAGATGGTATTTTCTATAGTTTATCATAAATAAACAAGTCAAGAATGGCTAGTCCATAAATAGGATTCTCATCACTGAAGAGGTTAACTTCACTGGTAGGGTGAGTGAAGGTTAACCTAGGCTTATTTCTAGGTGCGAAGGGAACCAAGGCTAATTCTACTTAACTCTTTCCTCTATCCACTAGAATTAAATCCTTGCTTATTTCATTAGAGGGATCCTCTTCCCTATCAGAACAATAGGTAGTTGTAATGCTAACAAGGGCACTCTCCACTATTTTTCCTACCTCTAAAGTAATCATGATAATGACCTCCACTAGGAAGAAGGTATTTGTGGGGATGCCTAATTTTAGGAACCTTCACCAAGTATATGTTCTCTCTTGGGATCCTCAATCACAACTTTACCCTTTACTTTTATATCCTTATGTTACCCAATCTAGGGTGGCTTTGTCGATTCTACTTATTGAGGCTCAAAATATTGTCATTTAATAGGTGGCTCTTGATGAGAAGTCCCAGATGGTCCTAGAAACAAGTGATATTGTAAGGGATGTAGTCTCCATATCTCTCTTGAGGGATTATTGTCTCTAATAAGCATATGCTCTAATTTAATATTATAGCCCTTAACCTTAGGCATGACTTCTTTAAATTTCTTCACCTTTGTGTAAATACCATCTCCCACACCTAGTTGATGTTTTTTCTCAGTATTTGGGAACTTTCTATCCCAAATTTGGTTGTACATGCTATCATTTGGCTCCCACATATTAAGGTCATCCAATTGGAAATCAAAATAATTCCTATGGATCACCATAATTTCTATTTGCTTCCAATATTTGATCACAATCCTACCAATGTCTAGTGGAAAGGGGTGGACTTGATCCTTCTTAACTTTATTACATATCCCATCCACTCCTTGGATGACTTGATAAGAAATATCTTTATCTAAAATCTTATTAGGGACATGAATGGGCAATCTGTATGGTTGAATCATGATTCCTTCTATCCTTATTATAGTGTAATCTAAATAGAACCATACATCCCCAATGGTTTCCACTTGTCTTTTTATTAGAGGGTGGAGTTTTGGCATAGGGACATTGGTGATTGTCTCATATATGTCAAGGAAGACACCATCATAGATGAATTGCATATGATTTTTTTATTTTAATATATGTAATTTGGAGTAGTGATGGGAAATAGTGGTTCTTCCATTAGGGGACCAATTTTAGATGGCATGGAAATAAACATAAGCTGAAATTGAATCCAAGAGATAGGAAATCATAAAGAATTGCTTGGATGTACTTATCTTAATGGATGTGAATTTTTTGTCTAAGAAAAAACATATTAGGTCTCTAATGGGAGGGGCTAAATTTTGTTCCATCATGCAGTAGACGTAAGATACCTAGACCTTACTCACATAAGTGGTGGAAGGGGAACCAAAGGATCTATTCAGTAAGGTCATAGCTATTCTAACACCCCCACTAAATTGGATAATATGAATTCCACCATTAGGGGAACTAAAAACTTGAGATCCTTGGATTAACCAAGGTGTGAGGACTAAATATAGGTTTTGGGTGTTTACCCATTTTCTCAAGGATGGGAGATCAACATAGGGTAAGGGGATATTGTAATAAGTTTAAAAGGTCATAGGGGATTGATAATCAATGAAAATTGGAGTAAAGAGATCGATACAATGCATTAACTCTAGTTTAGTTACACCATGGTGAAGGCCTGCCAGTTGAATTGAGATTAGATCATTGTATCTCTAGTGCATAGCAACATTCCTCTTTTCCTCTTAAGAAATTGGTTATAATTCCTCCAAAAAGAATAATAACTTAGACTAGTTCCTGATTCCATACAATTTCAACGCTATCATGTCCAACTCTATGTCCTTGAAGATCTTGCCTTCACTATCTAAAGTCAAATAAAGCTCTACTTCCATTTTCAGCTATTGCCTACCTTATACCATTGATGACACTAAATTAAACTTACAATTTCACTGAGGGTTTCACTAGGGTACTTCCTTTAGGATTTAGTTACACTACTTTGATTTCTTTGTGGTCAATTGAGTTGACTCTAGTCTTCTTTATAGATGACTTAGGATTTTTGAACTTTAATGGTGGAAATATCAAGCTCTTGATCATATACGTGCCTTAGATTTTATGGGACCTTATTATCATGTCCTATACATTTTTGAGTTTAGGATATCTTTCATTTTTATCTTCCATGCTTATGTGGAGCTATGTGGCATGGCTTCATGCCTTCCCTGGAAAAATTCATAAATGCTAGTTGGAGACTAGCCATTGGCCTTCTAAAGCCTTCTTTATTTCACTCTGAAAATCCAAATCTAGGTCCTTGAATTTCATTGGTTATGCCATATGTCAAGCTTGTGGGAATTTGAAAAGTCCTTGGGCTCGATGCATCATTGGATCAAATCTAGTGAATGAGCGATTATCATTATATCCTATAAGATGCACACCTTTTAATCAGTTCCATGACTATATAAACTTTAGACTTAAAAATAATATTTATAAAGTCCTTTTATGTTAGTAAACACAAAATAACTTAGGTTAAGACATTTTATGCTAAGTTTTCCTACTTAAAAAATGCTACGAATTCCTTCAAAGGGTCTTTAGAAATGGCCCCTTTGCTTAGGCTTTGAAATTTGTCCATGTTAAATTAGATGGGTTCAGTAACATCAAATACGTCTTCATAGATGTCAAATGATAAGATCAAACTTTTTAAATTTAAGATAATAGAATTGCTTTGATCTAATGATTGAGTGCCATGCATCAAACTTTTGAGGTGAAATTTGATGGGTTTGGTAATGTCAAATACATCCTCATAGATGTCAAATAATGACAAAAAACTTGTCAATTTTAAGATAATGGAATTAATTCAATCTAATGACTAAGTGCCACATGTTAGGCTTTCAAGAGTTCCTGGGGCTTTGGGGTTAATTTGCACCATCAAATTAAAGCCTATAATGCAGTGAGGACTGCCAGATCATAATCTAAGTGCTTGATAATGATTGGTTTCCCTTTTGGTCTTAGCTTTGGTTCACACCATAAGATCAAAATATATGATTAAGTGAGAAGCATCAGATTTACAAACGTGCACAAACTTTAATTTAAGGCATGATATGTATATAGGTTTAGCCTAAAGTCTAGTCCTTTAAAAGTTGTTTGTGTTTACAAACACAAATACACTTAAACCTTAACAAGACTTATTTAATCTAAAAGGGCTCTCGGGTTTTAACATGGAAAAAGGTCTAAGTCTTGATTTTTTATTAACATTTGGTAATGTTGAAAAACATAATCAAAGCTTAATATAAATTTAGACTTAGGGTTTTTTAACCAAAAGGAAATAAAATTTCTCACTAGGTTTTTCCCATGAACATTTGAATTCAAAACCCTAGGGTTTACTGCTTAGGAACCCTAGATTTCTCCATGGAACCTATAATTAATCACCTTAAAGACAATTATTAGCAACATTAGTCCATGGAAAATAATCATAATTAGATACACCTAGGCTCATATCTTTTTAAATTAAATTGCCTTTAAAATTCATGAGAGAACAATTCTTTCACATTCAATCTAGAATAGAAATGTTTTGAAACATCACAAGGGTTCCCTTTCATCAAAAGTATAAAAATTGGGGTATGTTGGTCTCAACAAATGGTGGCTCACAAGGGAAACATAATAATATGTTGGAACCCAGGGCTCTAGTTTAGACCTGTATATAAGTTTTTAATCCCATTTTGACATATACCATCTCCTGAATCAATTTTTGGTTGAAATAAGTTTCTTATGTGTAAAATTTGAACCTAGATATTAAAATAAAAACATGCAGTGTGTGCTTTTATTCCACTTATTATTTATCATGAGACTTCAAGAAATAATGTCTAGGTTCATATCCTTTTGTCTATTGTATTTGAATTTGAGCATATTTAAATATTCTTAGAAATAATTGTTCCTAATTTAGGGGAGGTTTGGGCGTTTCTCTACTACTAGCTAGGTGTCTATAGCCCCGATAGAGATACTTTTGGCTCCACTCATGGCCTTGCTCCACTACCAACTAGGCATCCATAGCCCTAGTGGAGATTCCCTAAATCACCTCTAAATTTACATCATTTGATTTAACATTAAGTTGTTTTAAACAAAGGTTGGGATCCAGGATATCCAAGATTAAGGATTTGGTCAAATGGAATGGTCTTGGGATACTCTCCTTTAGTTGAAGCTTTAATCCCTGATAATGATGTGTTTTAAGTGTAAGAATTAATGTGAATTAACAAACTAAATTCACATTATACACATATGATTCTTATTAAAACCAAGCTTTGATTTAGAATAATGTTTGAATATTTGTGGTACATTTAGTTATTATGCCTATCTGTGCCAATGCCTTTAGTTGCATCATGATGTTTTATCACCACCTCATGTTCACTTTTGTAAGATTCATACTCACACTTTTTGTGTAATTCCAAACAAAAATAATCTATGAGACTTTATTATAATGAAAGAACACCACCAAGTAGAAAATATGAAACACAAACAAACAAACAAAAAGATAAGCACAAGCAAAAAAATATATACAATCCCAGTGAGAAAAAATAAATAAAGGAAACTAACTAGCCTACCTACTTTAACCTTAAAAATCTTATAGATTTATTCCATGAAGACCGCTGGTGGGTCAACAACAAAGTGATGATTAAGTTATTTCCCATTGGTGGGAAAAGTAAATTCTACTCCTTCAAGCTCTTTCAACCTAAAAGTGTTGTTGCCTAAGATTTATGTAATTTTCTAAGGTCTAATCCACAAAGGGGTAAACTTTCCATGTTTGCCTTTAGGTTGTGATGCCTTATCCCAGAGAAGGACTAGGTCTCCATACCTAAACACCTTCACTTTGGACCTTTTATTAAACCATATTTTCATGGTTGATTGGTGCCTACTAAAGTCTATACATGCCTTTTCCCTAGCATATTTTATTTGAATTATGTCTAATAACCTAGAATTAGCAAGTTCCTAGTTATCCTCCATGTATTCTTGCATGAATGTGAATGTAGGCAACTTCAAGGTGATGGGAAAGATATGCTCTTGACTATATAATAAAAAAAATAGTAAGGACTTGAGGGCTTGTTTGATCCTGACTCTATCTGCCCATAATTCAAACTTAAGGAGTTTATGCCATTTTCCTAGGTCTATCTTTAGTAGACTTTTTGATGGCTTTCATCAGGTTTTTGTTTGTAGATTCATAAATACCATTTCCTTGAGGATATTGATTAGAGGAAAACTTGAGTGTAATGCCTTGGTCATAAGCCCATTATATCATTTCAATGGATATGAATGCAAATCCATTATCATAAACTAAGGAAACTAGGGTTCCAAATCTAGTGCAAATATTTTCCTCTAAGAAATTAATCACCTTTTTTGTTCTACATTATTTAGGGGATACTACCTCAGTCCACCTAGTGTAATAGTCTATAGTAATTAGGACATATTTGTGACCTTTAGAATAATTGGGGTTGTTCAATCCTATGAAGTATAATCCCCAATATGCAAAAGTTTTTCCCACCATCACAGGCTATAAAGGCATGGCTACCTTTGGCTCTTTTGTGGTGAAGATATGGAATGTTTGTGTGCATCTATGAAGAGGGTGGGCCAATAATACCTAGCCCTAAGAATATTGTGGGTTGTGGTTTTCCCATAAGGATGTCTACTACCCAAATTTTCATGGAAAGTAGACATGATTTGAGAGGCCTCTTCTTTTGACACACATCTTAAGTAGATTGCTTAAAAGTTTTTTCTATAAAGGAATCCATCATTGATGAGGTAATGGGATGTTTTGAGACTTAAATCTCTCTTTTGTTCTCTGGTGAGTCTTGGGGGAGAAATGCCTCTGATAAGAAGATGCATTAAATAGTCATTTCATTCATTTGGTTGGAAGTTTTTTTGATCCACTTGCATAACATGGACCTTGGGGTCAATATTGGCAATCATCTAAATTAAGCCTTGGCATTCCACTAATTTGGAAATTTTCATCTCTATATCATACTTTTGTAAGATTGTTATCCACTTGCCTCTCTTTCCTCAAGCTCATTCTAACTCAACATAATCTTTGTGGCTGGGTTAGGTAAAATGGCATCCACCTTATTTCTAAGGAGATAATGTCTAAATTTTTTAACTACCTTTACCAAGGCATAGGCTTGCTTATCAATGATGTAATAGTTCACCTATGAATTTCTTAATTTGGTGGTCATAAAAACTATAGGGTGGTAATTCCCACCAACATTGTGATTTAAAATAATAGCCATGGTATGGTCATAAGCAAATGAATATAATAAAAAATCCTTTGAAAAGTTAGGACTTATCAAGACTGGGGCTTGACTAATTGCTCTTTTAATATCAGTAAATTTTTTTTTGGATTCTTCATTTCATGAAATCTTAGCATATTTCTTAAGCATATCATTTAAGGGTTTGACAATTTGAGCAAAGCCTAAAATAAACTTCCTCACAAAATTAATATTTCCAAAGAATGACTTTAGTTCTTTCTAGCTATTGGGCAGCTCAATTTTAGAAATGGCCTCCACTCTATTAGGATCTATGGATATCCCATCTTTGGTAATGACATGCCCCAAAAATTTTCCTTTAATGACATAGAATATGGTTTTCTTGGGGTTAAGAGATACACCATATTTCCTACATCTATCAAATACTTGTCTCAAATGCATGAAATGTTCTTCTCTATTCCTAGAGAATACTATGAGATCATCCATATTTATCACAATACATTTTCCCACTAGACATTAGAAAGCATGGTCCATGGCCCTTTGAAAATTTACCCCTACATTAATTAATACAAAAGGCATTCTCTTTTAAGCATATATTCCCCATTTAGTATTAAAAGTTGTTTTCATCTTGTCTTCTGAAGTAAAAATCACCTAGTTATATCCAAAAAAGCCATCCAAAAAGGACATCATGGAAGATCCTAAAATATCTTGGATAACTTTGTCCAAAGAATCCAAGGGGCAATTATCTTTTTTATATGCTCTATTTAGATTTCTAAAATATATATAATCTTATTTCCCCATTCTTTTTTCTAACTGGGACCAAGTTTAAAACCCAAGTGGAATGCCTAATAGGAAACATGATCCTTACATCCAATATTTTCTTGACCTCCTTAAATATCATGGATTCTAAAATAGGGTTGACTGGTCTTTGTTATTTCCTAAAGGGTTTACAACCCTCCTAGAGAGGTATAGTATGAGTAATGACCCTCAAGTCAAATATTTTAAAATATTCATAAGACCAATTAATTACATTATTGTATTTTGTAATCAGCTCTCTAGATTTTCTATTTTCCATTTTAGTGTAAGGTTTCCCTATATTCACCATTTGGGGTTGATCATGTGGGCCAAGGTTCATGGAATGATAGTCCTTACTACTTACCTTGGATTGCTTAGGTGCTTTAGAAATCTTGTCAAAATCAAATAGTCTTTCCAATGAGATCATCCCTTTAAGTATATTATTTTCACTTAGTTGGATGATTTTACCATTAAGTTCCTTCTTAAGAAAAGTCTCATCAGCTTTATCAATAATGTGAGGTTCAAAATTTCTAGAATTTGTCAAGAAATACATAATTTATTGATCATCATTAAAAACTTGGAAGTGATTTATGTTGTTAGGGACTGAAGGACATGGTACTAGATCAATACTAAGGTTTTGAGAATCATGATTATGCTTGAGGTTATCTACTTTAGAGATAAGCTCATCAGCAACATTATTTTCTTAGATACTATTCCATGAGATAATATAATTGTCATGAAAATTAAGGAGACATTCATATGCAACATCTTTAAATGTAAATGGGAAAAACCTATGTGCTACATCTTCATGAATACTATTTAACAATCTTAATTTAGATTTGAAAGATTTAACATGTTCTTTCGTAGTTGTAATACCAATTGGACTAAATATTGGAAAATATTTTGTAGGATTACTTGGTAATTCATGAACCACACTTGGTATATTAATAGGGGAAATTTAAATCCATGCCATATTTAGATTAATATTGAAAACAAGAATCCCTTGCAAGGGTGAAGATGGTTGAGACTTAGAAAGCTGATGCCTTCCTCTATCTTTCCTGGTTCTTCTATGAATTTCTAGCTCAAGCAAGGGTTCTCTAGTCTCTGAATGTGATCTAGTCCTAATATTTGGAAATTCTAGCTTGAAGATTAAAGATTATATTTTAGAATATGATGATTCAAATTAGATCTTCATAGATAATCAATAATCAACTTGTATATCTTATTTTTCAAGAATTTGCTCATAAAAGGACAAAGGACATCAATCTTTGATTGAACAAGATCAAAGATGTGTTGAATCATGAAAAAATTACCACTCTTTATAACTTATGACTCAAATAAAATTCCTATTGACAAATAAATATCAATTTTATCTAGAAGAAGGCATCTTAATTTCAAATACTAATGAATTCTTAGCACCAGAAGCCATCTTTACTAGAATTAAGCATATGTATTCAAAGAATAACAATCCTTGTCTAAGTAAAAATAAAGACTGGTATAAAAATATGAAGGTCACTAATCTTTACACAATTTATGCTAAAATAAACACAAATTGTAAAACATAAACTTATCTTTGACCAAACACACCAAAACTACTATATGTATCTAAAGATTTGTGGCCCTTCTTCTAGTGCCAGTGGAGCTTCCTATTGATGATTTAAAATGTACCACAGGTGCTCTTTAGTGTTGATGAACACTTCTCATTTTAGGATTTGAAAAATCTAAGGCATGAGTTGAAATTTTTGATAATTTAGTGATGTCTATAGTGGAATATAAGCAGAGTTGGGAACCATCCATGATATTTGTTTAGTTTACTGGTTGGGACCCACTAGGGTCTAAATCTTTGTATATTTATGAATTTGGTGATTTCCAAACTAATCTAAATGAATATTAACAATGATATTTAAGCTAAAGTGAATCTTTATTAAAATAATAAAATAGAAGGGTAACGTAGAAAGGAAACATGATTTTAAATTCTCATCTCGAATATTATGACAAAATTCTAATTACTTTAAGTACACATGAACCAATTTATGATATAAAATAGCATGAACTCATATTACATCATAAATCAGGAAAAATCTAGATGAAATATATAAATCATAAGTAAGAACCAAGTTTACTTTAAATGTTTTCCACTATGGTCTAAATAGCCTAAGCACATTCAAATGTAGAGCAAATAAAATTAAGTATGCTTCAGATATTTAGAGTTAATCTAGCATTAGCACAAATCAATAGCCTTATGATAGAGAATGTGAATCAAAATAAGGATAATCATTCAAATTGAAGATGATAATAAGTAATTTAGAGATATCATGGACATTTAACAAACTATCAAGACAATCTTTTTAGAATTCCTTAGTTATATTAAATGCACCTTGTATACAATTACTCAAAAGCTCTGTCTTAAAAAATGGCAATCCCTTACCTATTTATAAGAAACATAGGTTTTTAAATATTTAACTTTCTCAAATTATCCATGTTCAAGATAATGACAACTATCCTTAATATAAAAACACAAAGTAAAAGGCTTTCATGCCAACTTGAGAAGAATAAGTATATGCTAACAAACTAGCATATATTTTACAAAAAGAAAATTCTTTTACAAATTACATTAGTGGGCCCTTTCATTAGCCTTATCTAAGGAATTATTTCACCTTGGTGTGTTTCTCTTTAACTATTTCAAAATCCACAATAGGATTCATTAGATAATCTTCTTCTTGGCTTTCTAACTTGTCAAATTCACTATCAACCTTAGCCATGAGTTCCTTGATACATTATGCTTTTACAATCTACTTACCTATAGTAATAATGATGTCAAGGATCTTCTAATTATCCTTGGTATAATGGCCCTAATTATCTTTAATACCATAGATGTGGACACCAACTCTCTATTTGAATTATTCATCATTGATTAGGTCTATAGTAGTGGTTTGAGAAGGGTTATCCAATAGGTTCACCAAAATTTTCTCCATTCTAGTTACTAGGTCTTTGTCTTCCTTTATGAAGTTGTCAACATTGTTACACTAGGTGATCAAATCTTCTTATTTATCCATCAAAACTACCATGAGGATATCTAAATGTCTAAGATTTATGATCTTGAAGTCTAGGACCTCTTTTGTCCTATACACCTTGATGAGTTCCATCATATGGGATTGAGAATCCTACCATTGGGTGATTAAGACTTGTGCCATCTCAATTTGATGGTTTAGATTACTTAATCTAATCTTGGTGATCTTTAAATTATTAAATGTGTCAAACAAATATTTATTCATCATTTGTAATATGTCTTTAGGAATTGAAAGTAGAACTTGAGCCTCTAAATCTTAATTCTCCTTCTCCAAGTTGAGGATCCTCTACTTCATTCCTTATATTTTTTCCAAGGTTATTATTGATTGTGCCATTACCAAACTAGCCATATCCTCATAAAAGATAGTATGTTCTCTTATAAATTTCCCTTGAATGAGAGTTAAGCCCACAAATGGTTCCACCTTTTGAAAGGTGAACTCCTTAGTGCCAATAGTATCCTTCTTTGTCACTACTCTCTCAAGAGTTGATGTGTCTGGATTAAAGTGGATCTAAGGGTTAGACTCCTTTAACTGTATCTACCTAGGAACCTCTACATTTAAACTCTTAGAGGCTCTTGGGGTGTCAATCGCTTGGCTTTCCTTATTGTGAAGGAGTTGTATCCTTCTCTTTGCTTGTCTATTCATAATGTCCTAGATCCATGGCTTGATCTTGTCTTGATCATCTATACCAACTCAAGTTAAAGCCAATGATGGAGAAAGAGATGGTATTTTTTCAATTTCCCATAAAAAACTAGTTAGGAATGGTTATTCCACAAATAGAATTCTCATCATTATAGAGTTTAACTTCACTATTAGGGTGAGTGAAGGTTAACATAGGATTCTTTCTAGGTGCCAGGGTAACCACAGCCAATTATTCTTGTCTCTTTCCTCTATCTAGTGGAATTAAATCCTTACTTGTTACATCAGATGGATCCTCTTCCCTATCAGAACCATAGGTAGTTATAATGACAATAAGGGTACTCTCCACTATTTCTCCTACCTCTAGAGAAATCATGCTAATGACCTCCACTAAGGAAGAAGGTCTTTATGGGGATGCCTTAAGATAGGGAACTTCTCTAGGTCTATGCTCTATCTTGGGCTCCTCAATCACAAATTTACCCTTTCCTTTTATATCCTCAGGTTGCCCAACTTGGGGTGGCTTTGTCAATTCTATTCATTGAGGCTCAGAAGATTATCCTCCAATAGGTGGCTCCCAATGAGCAGTCCTAGATGGTCCTAGCAAAAAGTGATAATTCAAGGGATGTAATTTCCATATCTCTCTTGAGGGCTTATTTTTTTTTACTAGTCTATTCTCTAATTTGATGTTGTATCCCTTAACCCTAGACAAGACTACTTCAAAGTTCTTTGCCTTTTTGTAAATACCATCTCCCACACCTAGTTGATGTTTGTACTCATTTGGGACCTTTTTATCCCAAATTTGGTTGGCCATACTATCATTTGGGTCCCACATATTAAGGTTATCCAATTATAAATTTAAAAAGTTACTATGAATCACCATAATTTCTAGTTGTTTCCAATCTTTGATCACAATCCTACCAATGTCTACTGGAAAGGGGTGGGCCTAAGTCTTCTTATTTTTATTGAATATCCCATGCACTCTTTAGATGATTTGATAAGCAATATATTTCTTTGAAATCTTATTATGGACATGAATGGGAAATTTTTATGGTTGAATCATGATTCCTTCTATCCTTATTATAGTACAATCTGAATAGAACCACACATCCCCCATGGTTTCCACTTGTCTTTTGATTAGAGGGTGGAGTCTTTCCATAGGGACACTAGTGAATGCCTCATGTATGGTGCAGAGGACACCATCATAAATGAATTGCATATGATTTTTGTATTTGAATATATTCATTTTGGAGTAGTGATGGGAAATAGTGTTTCTACCATTAGGGGACCAATTTTGAATGTTGAGGAAATCAATAAAGGCCAAAAGTGAATCCAAGAGATAGGACATCATAAATAATTTCTTGGAGGTCCTTATTTTAATGGATATGAATTTTTTGGAAAAGAAAAACCTTATTAGGTCTCTAATAGGAGGGATTAGATTTCTTTCCATCATGCAATGGATGTAAGATACCCATACCTTGCTCACATAAGTAATGGAAGGGGCACCAAAGGCTCTATTAAATAAGGTCATAGATATCATGATTTCCTACCTAAATTGGAAAATAGGAATCCTACATCAAGGGACCTAAATACATCTGAGACTTTCAATAACCAAGGTTTGAGGAATGATTCCAAGTTTTGGGTGTTTATCCATTCTCTCAAGGATGGGAGATCAACATGAGGCAAGGGGCTCTTGTAATAATTTCTAAAGGCCATAGGGGATATTCATGAAACCTTATTAGCTATTCCCTCATAAATTATTCATTACCCATATATTCTATAATCAATGAAAATGGGAGCAAGGAGATCAATATAATGTATTACCTCTGGTTTGGTTGTAGCATGGTGAAGGACTACCAACTAAAATGAGACTAGGTTATTGTATCTCTAGTGCACAATGGCATTCCTCTTTTCCTCCTAGGAAATTGATTGCAATTCCTCCATAAGTAATAAGAATTTATACCAATTATTGATTCCATGCACATTCAAGGTTATCAGGTCTAACTCTGTGTCCTTGAAGATCTTTCCTTCACTATCTCAAGTCAAATAAAGCTCTACTTCCATTTTCATCTATTGCCTACCTACTACCATTGATGACACTAAATTAGAATTGTAATGTCACCAAGGGTTTCACTAGGGTAAGGATTTAGTTGCACTAATTTGATTGCTTTGTGATCAATTGAGCTGACTTAGGTCTTCTTTATAAAGGGCTTACGGTTTTTGAGCTTTAATGGTGGAAATATCTAGTTCTTGATCTTATATGTGCCTTAGATTTGATGGGACCTTATTCTCATGTCCTCTAAATTTTTAAGCTTAGTATATCTTTCATTTTTATCTTACATGCTTATGTGGAGCCTATGTGGCATGGCTCCATGCCTTTCATGGCAAAATTCATAAATGCTAGTTGGAGAATAGTCATTGGCCTTTAAAATACTTCTTTATTTTGGTCTAAAAATCCAAATCTAGGTCCTTGCATGTCATTGGTCCTTTGATCATTAATTTTACTATTTATTCCATATGTCAAGCTCATGGGTCCTTTGAAAATTCCTTGGGCTCGATGCATAGTTGGATCAAATCTAGTGAATGAGTGATCATCATTAGATCATGAAAGATGCACACCTTTTAATCAGTTCCATGACTATATAAACTTTAGACTTAAAAATGATATTATGTTAAGACCTTTTATGCTAAGTTTTCTTACATAGAAAATGCTAGGAACTCCTTGAAAGGGTCTTTAGAAATGCCCCCTTTGCTTAGGCTTTGAATAGTTGTTCAAGTTAAATTTGATAGGTTTAATAACATCAAATACATCCTCATAGATGCCAAATTATGGGAGTAAAATTTTCAAATTTAAGACAATGGAATTGCTTTGATCTAATGATTGAGTACCATGCATCAAGATTTTGAGGTAAAATTTGATGGGTTCAATAATGTCAAATACATCCTCATAGACATCAAATGACCAGATTGAACTTGTCAATTTTAAGATAATGGTATTAATTTGATATAATGATTTAGTGACATGCATTGGGATTTAAGGAGACCTTGAGGCTTTGAGGTTGATGCCTACCATCAGATTAAAGTTTCTAAGGTAATGAAGATTTTTAGATCATAATTTGAGTGATTGATAGTGATTGGTTTCCCTTTTGGTATCAACTTTGGTTCACACAGTTGGATCAAAATATTTTATTAAGTGAGAAGCGTCAGATATACAAAATTGCATGATATTTAAGGCTCGATATGTATAAATGTTAATCCTAAAGTTAAGTCCTTTAAAATTTGTTCATGTTTACAAACACAAAAACACTTAAACCTTAACAAGACTTATTTAATCCAAAAGGGCTTTCAAGTTTTAAAAGGGAAAAATGTGAGTATTGATTTTTTATTAACATTTGGTCATGTTTAAAAACATAATAAAATCTTAATTTAAAGTTAGACTTAGGGTTTTTTAACCAAAATGAAATAAAATTTCTTGCTAGATTTTTATTATGAATGTTTGAATTCAAACCCCTAGGGTTTACTGCTTAAAAACCATGGCTTTCTCCATGGAATTTGTAAATAATCACCTTAAATAAAAATTATTAGCAACATTAGTCCATGAGACATAATCATAACTAGATACACTGAGGCTCATGTCTTTTTTAATTAAATTGCCTTTAAAATTCATGAGAGAATAATCCTTTCACATTCAATCCAGAATATAGATGTTTTGAAACATCATAAGGGTCCCCTTTCAGTAAAAGTAGAAAATTGGGGGTATGTTGGTCTCAATAAGATCATATAATGTTGCTAAAAAAATTATACTATAACCAAGCAAGAGGACTTGGAAATAGTGTATGCATTTCAAAAATTTCTCCATTATCTGTTAGCCACATCGTTTTAAATATTTATTGATCACCATGCATTATGATTTATAGTCAATAAACCTTTACTATGAGGATGCATATCATAGTGTCTAATTCCCTTCTAATATTTCTAAGTTAGGATCAGTGTCAAACCAAGATGAGAGAATGTGGGATCAGACCAGTTGATCTAACACCAGAATGATGAATAACTAGAATAAGTTCAAGACTAGTCTCTTGATGCACACTTATTTTGAGTATCTATGATTTCATATCAATTAGAGGAAATTATATAGTTTCTAAAACATGGGATATTTCTTGAAAACTACACAAAAAAGGACAATAAATAACCAATTACTAGGTTCTTTCCATATAGTATTCTTGATAAATATATTTACCATTTAAAAAAGCATGAGGTGCTATGTATATTTGAATTAGAACATGAGAAAACTCAAATACTAGAAGAGGTACATCAAGGGATAACTGGAGGTCATTTCACAAGAGATTCTAGTATGATTAAAGTCTTATAGAGTGGGTTTTGGTGGCCTTACTTATTTCAATATGCTCACAGAGTCACATAGTAGTGTGGTGTGTGCCAACAAATGAGTAAACCAAACCAATGAGATGAAATGCCTTTAAAACTGATGCTATCACAACAACCTTTCTATCAATGGGGAATTGATATCATGGGGCCTATAAATCCACCTAGAAAATGTAGTCATGTAATGTATATAATTACTATTATAGACTACTTTACTAAATGGGTAAAAGCTATTGCAACAACCAATTATAGTGCAACATATATAATGAATTCTTATAAGAGAATAACATTACCTAACTTAGTTTCCCAATTAGACTAGACAAATCAAGGTATGAATTTATTGAGTAGAATAATCAATACTCTCACAAATGATTTCCTCATATTACATTAAAAAATTATTGTTTATCATCCTCATGCTAATGACCAAGCTAAGGCCGACAACAAGGTATTGAATAAGATGTTCACTAAAGTTTATGATGTTCAAAGAGATGATTAGGATGATTAACCTCCTATAGTAATCTAGCCATATCACACACACTAAAAATGTGTGATGGGTTTCATCCTATTTTAGTTTCTTTATGGTTTGGAAGTTGTTATGCCCATGGAATATATTGTACCTAGTATGTGAATCCTAATTATTATATATATGGGAGATAAATATTATTTAATAGGTTGGATCTTGGAGATAAATCACATAGACAAATATAGACATAGATCATCATGGACATAGGGGTGGATAATTGTAATAAAAAATATTTTCATAATAAGAATATCTCGATGGAGGCATTTCATGTGGATCAACCAGTCTTACTCTATAATAATCAGTTTATAGATTTCTTAGGTAAGCTCCATATCATATGGAAAGGTTTGTATATAACTTATGAGTTGACATAGAAAAAATGAGGTTTTATGGGATTTTTATGGTGCCATCATACCTAGGAGGGTGAATGATGGTAGGATAAAACCCTACCTCCAATAAATAATGCATCCAAGCATAATTAAGTGCTAAATCACACCATCCTAAATTAGGATTTATTTCAGTTATGTTCGGTGGAGTTGAATTATTTATTTGGGGTTGTGTGGATAAATCATAAGTGTGTAAGTTAGTTGTATAAATTTGAATCTAAGACTAGAATATAAGTGTGTCATTAATGCCATGACTATGTCAAGAGATAATTCATGTTTATGTGGATCGAGTGTGTCAACATTTTAGTCTAGGAAAGACACAAGTGCTGATATCTTAATCAAATATTAGATAAGAGTTATTTTAGGTAGATCAAGAAAAAATAATAATGTATGATAGGTGAATGGAGATGTAGCTAGTCACATCACTCTATCAGTAGGTTAAATAAGGAATGCTAGCTCAACAAACAACACACCAATAACACAAAATGAAATATTGCTAATTAAATGACATTAAGACTAAAATGAAGGATGCCATGGCATGTTTAAAGTATCAAGATATACAAGGGCATGTGAAGATCCATAAATTAGATTTTGAATTCCTCACATGATCATTTTACACTTTGTAACCGTTACTCATAATGCATTAAACTTGTGACAACTTGCCCTTTTGCCTTATTACCTATGAAGAATTGCATTGTGAATTTATATCTATGAACTATAAAATTTTGAGAATAATGATTTATGATTTATATATCTTAAAATATGTCTACGTATGATCCTTCTCAATTATGGTGGGGACTCATTATCAGGCCAACAAGAAGACGTCAGGATTAGAATTAATATATAACAAACAAAATTTATGGACCCAGAAACATATCCTTCTATTAAACTTACCAAAGAATAAGTCTTTTCCCCCACCAAGGTTCAAGTCACACAAAATATTTTAGTCACATGATTCCATCAACTCTAAAACATAAATGTTGAATGGTTTATTTGATTTCCTACATTTGGTTAATTGTGAGTTATTATGGAGTTGTTACTTGGTCGATATAATCAAGATAAGATTTATCTTTCCTTAGACATTACCATCTATGTTAATGAAGCTACCATAATATGCAAAACTAGGATGTTAGCATAAGGAAGGACTTTGGCACCCTAAAAATCTAAAATCCTACATATTCTACCTAACATCCATGATTATTATGTAAGAGGCCACAAATGATTACCATTGGAGGATATCAAAGATGAAGCGGTGTGCATTTTTGTAGAGTGCATAACAAATAGGTTCTGAGAAACAAAAAAAGTCACCAAAGAAATAACCAAATGCATCATGTATGTCACCAATCACATGTTCAACCTTAATTAATAATTTAATTAGCTATAAGTATTGGTTTTTGAGTTCATCAACAATATTGAGAAATTTTTATTTATTGCAAAATAGGCATTCCAACACTAGTTTTTAATTCTATTTTTAGTCTTCATCTAATGGAAATCTCTAGAGGGAATCACCCATCCTTATATCAATTATTTGTCGAATGTAATTTAAAACTCTCATTTATAAGTGATATAACACTTACTTTACTCATTAGGATTGTTTAATACCTAGTGGGATGAGATTGTTGAACTAGTTGTAAGCAACCCTCTCATCCATCAAAATGTCATGATGTATTTGGGGCAACATGTCGTAGTAACCAATATTCCATAGGGAATGGTCATCCACATTCATGAATTACCTAAGGACCTAGGTGTGGCTCTCCCATTTTTTATTGACATGGATAATATTTAGCTTGAGGTGGAACATCATAAGTAGCTAGTCACATGTAGAATAAATCTCTTTTAAATAGTACTACCAAGTGTCTCAATCACTTATACCATCAAAGTACCACTATCCACACCACAAGATCATGAGAAATGTAAGGCTCCCATATATTTATATTCACCATCTCCACCTTGGTATAAAACTCAGAGTAAGAAGACTTGGATGGATGACCTTAGTATTCCATGAATCATAGCACAATGTCATTACTCTAATATCAAGATAGATAAGTAGTAGGTTTACTACATAATGACAATTGATATGGTAGGAGACTTATAAAAATAAGTATATAAAGTGTTCTTCTTTTGTAAAATATCCACACAGCTCAAATACAAAATTGGGTGTCATAATATCTATGGGTTGAACTACCCCTTATCCCCTTTCAATCATTATTGACATTATTAGTGAAAAGGAGAAATTATGTAGAAACCAAAAGGTGTTATCCAATAAATGAGGTTTTGATAGCTCTTTTCAACCACAACCATTTGATATTTTACTTACAATCCCTTCAAGATCCCTCACATTAAATAAACAAACACTATAACATTATTTTCCAAGAACTAACATAGAAGAACCTGCACTTCCTACCATGTATGCACATGAGTAAGGAGTACTTGTACCAATTTCATAGGTTGTTCCACCACCGCATGTTGTAATATTTCCAAGGTTTTAATAGGTCATTATTTAATCCAAGTAGAATAAAGATCATGTGAAGAATAACAATATGTAGGCGTATGTCATTTCTTCATCCACATCTCCATCTAATGATCCCATTACTGATACAAAATAGGTGTCTTTAGATGAGTAAACATTAAAGGATTAACAAAATATGTATGAAAATGCATCATGGATGGATCAAAGATGAACTCAATTAGAAGATTAATTTTGTGCTAAGGTTGAGGCTAATATAAAAGTTGAAGAATCCTAGAAAGCCTAGCATTTTTAGTAAGTGAAACCTAGAGAAGAAGATACTAAGATTCTTAGAGATGACACAGTGTAATTAGCCACTACCCACCAATGAAAAAATTAAAACTGACAAATCTTGATGTAGAGCATAGAAAGGAGAAGGTTGAACATAATGAGTATACTTTTGCAACTCCCATAGTCATATAAAAGGAAGCATGGGAGAAGAGACAAAAAGAAGTAGTAGCTCCTAGACATAAAAATAGACTAAGGAGGCAATGATGTAAGTTAAACCCATAGTTGAATCCCAACCTATAACTTAAGAGTACAAGCTTGAGACCCCACATACATAAGCATAGGCTATGTCAACCCCATAGATAAGGTAGTAATCACACTAGATTAATCCATCATAATAACATCATAGGACTTTAAGGTTGGGGAAACTTCATAGTACCAAGGGGAGGTTGTGGATACTCAAGTGTAGGGTCCACCTATAGAATTTTAATGTCTTACAAATTTTGATGTTCCTACATTTTCCACTTAGAGGACCATTTTATCATTTCCCCTTCATTCACTTAGATGTCCTATATGTAGTGCATCAATTAGTTTTTTTGTCCATGGTTCTATCTACCATCAATCCATCTCTAGATGTTTGATAAATTTTATTATCTAGGTAGGTGGAAGGGGTGTATGCATTTCATGAGGTCATTAATCAAACTATGATCTCCTTAGAAAAGAGGGTTCTATAATTACATAATGTTAATACTAATATTTATTGTCAAATAATCAATGTTAATACCCTCATTAAAGAGGTTTATCCATCTCTATACACGTAAGTTTTTGGTGATAGCATTTTTTCACCTCCTAAAAAATTTATGTTATTTCTTGTGTAACTTACCCAATATTGGCAAAACATTCAACATTTGGCCAACCTCACATCACAAGGCTAGGCCATCAAAGCTAAAACTATAAAATTATGCAAATTCCTTATGGAATATCATTTGGATATCATATTTGAAGTTAGACCAAGCCATATAATGGGTTCATAAGATTATCGATTAGAAATAATAATTAGATACAATTTTTAGTGGTACTCAACCTAATTTTACCACTACTTCTACTTCATGGGATACTTTACAAGATCCATCTTCCAATTTTGTAGTTCTAGATGTAGTGTTGTAGCCTTATTTTAAAGATTGAGATTATTTTATGTAGTAGCTCCAAACATGGTAAAATCACATGTTATGAAACAATTTTAAAGGGGTGCAAGCCCAACACCATGCTGAAAAACTTGTCCATGTACATGCAAACATCACTACCAAGATGGATACTACTTGACCTAATTTGACTACCATGGTACATAGTGACATTATCCAATTAATGTACTCTCAATATCCTTTAAAATAATTACTAAATAATAAATATGAATTTTTTCTCACTTAGAATTCTTACAAAATTAACTTGGCTAATTTGGATAGTTATATAGAGCCCTTAGTGGATGTTCTTCCATTTATTACTCCTAATCAATTCTAGTGTAAGATTAAAAATATAGGGATACTACCATAGGTTCCTCACAACAATCCCCATTGACATCACAACCACCTTCTAGTTATTCAACACCACTGATGCCTCCACCATCTAGTTAGCTCAATGTAGGTGGGATAATTTTGAAATTTTTCTCTTTAGTTTTGCTATAGGTTGGATTATATTCCATCATAGTGATAAGCTAGTTGAAAACCTAAAATGGTATCCTTCCTAGTTTATCTTGTCTATTTAAAACTTTAAATGGTGGTAAGTTGGCTTACTACATATCTAAAAACTCATGAGAGTGCCTAAGTAGTGCACACCAAGGTTAAAACTAGTCCCTAACACTTTGAGCGATCTACAATTTTTTGAGTCCAACCTATCTTTTGTGCATCCATGATTATGTGATGTTGTCTCAAGATAATATATCAATTTATGTCCTAGAAACTATTATCACGTGAATGTGAGACCCAACTATTTTGTCAAATGTAGTTACCATGTAGACATAATTAGGATTTCCTTCTATTACATAGTTATTTTGTGTCATTTCATAGTTACTTTATTTTTAGTATTGTTAGCATTAATAAGAAACCAAATATGGTTTGGCATGTATGTGTGATAAAAATAACTTTATAGGTTAAGAATGATAATACCTTAGAGCATATATATTCCTTTAGTTTATAGTAGAATGGGTTTGTCAAATTGTAAAAGAATGGATTCAATTTATGCATAGTTGATAGTATATTGTTGAGTATTTTGATCTTAAGGATAAGGATTTTAATATAGCTCTTTACTTAGATTATATGCATCTATATGTATGAATAATGTGTTTATTATTATGAATAAGTATGTAGTAGACTTAATTGAATATTAAATCTGATTTCTTTATGTGTTATTCTATGAGTTATGGAATTCTACATACAAGACTATGTGTTATGTTTAATTCATTTATTAGAAGATTTATTATTATTTGAATAGATATATTATATACACAAATATATTAACAAAATTTAAATATCTATGATTTCAATCTAGATGTGTAAAAACTCTACCTATAAATTTTAGTAAATTATCCCTTAGATCATACGGTTATCCCTATAATTAGCATGTTCTAGTGAAACCCAAGAACCACTTATAATAATTTTGTTGGAAGGTAATTTATTGGTCATACATTACGAGATATTTCCTACATAGATTTATCAAGGACTTTCTAAGACATACATGGGTCAATCTTAGATTCATGAAGAAACATATTAGATATAGTGTTCTTTTTATAGACATAATATTTATACTAATGTTATACAAAGGAAAACATTATGAATGTTATGGGATTTTGGTCATGATATAATATATGTCTATAAATAAAAATATTATGTAACTGATTGAATACTTTGCATGTACCTACACCACTCTTCTACCATTTTAGTATGAAACATGGGAGATAGTTGTAACTTCTTTTTATTTTTACAAAAAAGTATGATATACATTGTAATCTTGTTATTTTAGGAATGTTATATTTAAAAAATCTTCATGTTATTTATGGAGTTAGAGGATTTTTATTATAAAATAATAATTCAAAAGAAATGAGTAAGAAATAAATCTATTTCGATATTGTAAACCATTTTTCAAAATTTATTGAAGCTTTGATGTTCCTGAAAGACTAAGTGTGAATTATATCATGTGCCAAGGGAGAGAAAGGGCCGACTCACCCAAGGAAGTAGGATTATTTTTTGGTGTTTTTATGTTTTATGTTGTTGATTATTTAATATTTTCAAAGTTTTTATGTCAAGTGTGTAAACTGTTTAACCTTTAGGTTTATGTGTGTGTTGTCCTAAGTTAATTATTACATCTTTTTTATTCTAGCATTTTCTTTCCAAGCATTTCATTCAAATAAATTTAAATTTAGTAAATAGGTTAAATTTTTCTTTCTATGATAAGTAGATTGTGTTTAATTACAAAGTAATTTCCTTTATAGAAAGAGTGTTTTTTATAAGTGTTTTAACTTTCTAACATTTGAATTATGTATTAGAGTGTTTTTATTGCAAGTAATTAGATAGATTTAAATTAAATAAATTAGTTTAGAACCTTAGAATAAATGATCCACAAATCCCCCCAAAAATATAATTATTAGTTATTATATTTGACACCTTACTGCATACTACCATCAGACACCAACCCTAATTTGACATGACATCAATAGGCTAAGTTGATCTAAATGAAGATATTGATGACACTTATCAATCATCCTAGTGCTCGTACCAATTGCTTAAGTTGAAATTTTTAATTTTAAGGTTTTATTTGATGTCTCATGTTGTTCTTATCCATGGTAGTATCGCTTATTTGTCCTTATTTGACACTTATTTTTCCTTACCCCACACTAAGTCATGTGTCAATCCTTCAACATATAAATATAAATATAAGGGGAATTTATGAGTGATTAGAAAGATATTGCTTGGGATTTATTCAAAATGTGTGAGATTCATGCAAATTAATACATGTCCCTACTTGCTATAAATACTTAGACTTTAGGTATGGTGGATTTTGACACAAAGTCCCCACTTGGATTGCTTAGCTTGATATTAAAAGGAGTGTGTGAGATAGTACCATTATTAGATGCATCAAAAATTATGCCAAACAAACCTAAACTAATCCAAAAAGTTTAAAACAAATAAATGAGGACATAAAATAAATAGAATAAGCCTTATTATTACATTGCATATTTGGTATTAAACATGCTATGGTTTGAGCATATTGAAAATGAAATGCCCTATAAGAATTTACCTATTTAGAGTATCAATCTTGCATTCACCAATTTCCATAATGTTGTCAATTACATATGGTCAAATCTAGTATATCTATAGCTTACCAGGATGCTTTAGGTACTTAGAATCATATAGAAGGATTTGGGTGCCTTAAAATAGTATTTATCCTTTAATATGTTTATCATGCCATGCATTTTCTTAGGCCTTTTTAATGGCTTGACTCCATTTATCAAGGATTCACCTTTAATATATCTTATGTAATTTTTTAAGGTGTATTGTGAGGAATTCATGGTCATCCAAGTGACTAATCTATGTTATGCAAAGGGATTGGTACAATAAATTTGATAGGTAGGATGGATTCCATGCCAAATCAAAATGAAAAATAGTAGAAATGTTGAATCGCTTATAGTTAATTTTATATGCCCATATGATAGTTGATACCATCATAGTTTGTGATTCCCACAACACACATCTTTATGAACCAATGCCCTAAATTTTTGTTGAAGAATTATACAAAGTAATTGGACTTAGGATGGTAGGGTGAAATTTTTATATGGTAAATCATAAATTATGATAGGAAAATTCACATCATCTCATTGATGAAATGGGTGGCTTTATCACTAGTCAAACTCATGTGACATCTATATTTGCTAATAATGTTTTCTCATAGGAACCAAGTAGTTATGGCTATAGTGTAATTCTTGTTAGGTATAGTGTAATCCCATCGAGTGAAGTAGTCAATGTAAGTAATGATGCAACATGTGTTAGTCCATTACATAGAAAGCATAATGGGTCCCACAAATTCAATGGCTCACTTTTAAAAAGGAGACAGTATGAGTGTTGGAACAAGTGAAATCTCATCCTAGTAGTTCAGCTTCCAGATTCTCTGACAAACATCAAAATTTTGGTCATATTACTTGGCATCATGGAAAAGGTTAGGCACCAAAGTCTTGAAAAGATATTTCAAGTGGTTGCTTCCCTAGTGAAGTATCCTTTAATAAATCCTTCATGGGCTTATTTCAATATGGTTGTGTGTTCATGAGGGAGTACACATCACCACAACACCTCATCATGCCCTTGTTCATAAATTTATCTATTGATCAGTTAGTAAAGAGTATCATGAAATATTAAATGATTTCACTCTTTATTGATCATTACCCCTAGTAGGTTCTTTAATTCAAAAATGTTTTAATATAAACAATTTTTTATTGTACCTAGTATACCTTATATAATTATACATTAGGCATATTGTCCTCAATTTGTCACATAGCCTTACATGTGGTGAGACAAGAGAGATGGTCAGGTCTCAGATTTATTTTTATTGAATTAGCAACTACTGTGAATTAAAATTAATGAAAATAATATGATCTATTGGTAGACAAGTCCATGGATCTTAGGTTTATTGACCAATTACTTTAGTGCCTCATGATCTATGAAGAACATAAATGGGGTACCCAATAGTTACTATCAAAACTTTTAGAGGGCATAGATTATGGATAAAACTTCTCATTTAGTGGTTGTATAGTTTTTTTTTGTAGGAGTGAGCTTATAACTAGTGAATTAAATGGGATGATCAACCTTTTTTTCCACAAGTTGGGATAAAATAGCACTAATAGCCATCCCTAAGCATCACCATGGATGTGGAATGGGTGCTCTAGTTTGGGAATAATAGGATAAGGTTGTTACATAACTTTTGTTTTAGTGTTTCAAAGGCTTCCTCTTATGCTCTTCCCCATTAAAATGGTTTATCTTTTCATAAAAGTTCTTATATAAATGTAGTGATCCTTGTACAATGGTAGATGAAATTTTAATAGTATCCAGTGTGTCCTAAAAACATGCATACCTCACACTAATCAGTAGGTGCTTAAAGTTAAAAGATGATTGATGCTTTTGTGGGATCCTCTATGAGTCCATATTTTCAGATTACATGGTTGAGAAAGGTCTCAAATAGTGTGTAAAATATAAAAAATTTCAAGTTTAGATAGATATGTAACTATCGACATCACTTTAACATGAGATTCAAATTTTCATGGTGGTATTTCAAAAACTCATATATTTTATGGTCATCTAGGTACACTTGAATAAATTAGTGGATAACATATTTAAAGCTTGTGATCAAAATGTAGTAGAATACAAAGTTTTTTTTATCCCAAGGGAATTACATTGTATGAAATTGAGTCCCATTTAGTGATAAACATAGTCTTGGGTTTGTCCGCATATTTAATCTAGAACTAGTGATATCCTAAGAATCCATTCATGAATGTGTCTATGTTGAATCCTACTATTCCTTTAAGAATATCTTCAATGAAGAGAGTGGGAAATGGATATATGACACATGTTTTATTTAAGGTATGATAGTTAAAATAAATATGAATGTACACATATTTATTAATGTTGTTTACCATGGGATTGACCCATTTAGATTTTTGTTATAGACCTAGGTTTCACCCTTGCTAAAAGCATAAATGTTCAAGTCCTACTCTCAAACCTGGTCCAACATGGGAATGATCTTAGGTTGTGGGTTACTTGTATTTGAGTTAGATCTCTAGGTTTTCTAATGAGGTTAGCTCCTTAGATATGATAATTTGGATCTCACTTTATAAAACCTAAGCAAGTTGGGATGGAAAGAGTAAATAATTTACATAAAATAAGACTTATTCTAGCATGTGGTGATGTACCATGAATTTTTTATATTGACTCATAAGTTTGAACCCTTAGCACACTAATGGACCATGAATAAAACTAATACGAGGCTTGATATGATTTTTAAGCAATAATATTTCACATAGAGGTTAATTTAATGTACTAAAATTTGACGACAAGGAAGATAAGGTATGGTTAAAGATAATTATAGACAATATTCCATCTTATCCTTCATATATCAATGTTATGACACATTATATGACCTATGAAGAATATTGATAGCATTCAGGTTGAGATAAGACCTACAAAGGAAAGATTATATGACTTTACATATCAAGTAAACATAACATACTAAGCATCAATTAAGAAACAATGTAGAATGTCTTTATCATTACTCCAGGAGGTATAGAATACAATTTTAGTAAAGTCTATTCATACCAGATTGAGGGATGAAAATCAAGACTTAGAAGCTTGAATTTATAGAAGAATGGAATGAGAGAGATATTTTTTTTGGAATTTAAGGGGTCATAATTGAGCTTAACTCCACTCTCCACTATAGTTATAACCACCTTGAATTTATATTCATTTTAAGTGCTTAAATAGTCATGGCCACCTCAATAAATAGTTGTAACACTCACTCATTCGTTCTCCCACTTCTTCCTATAATGATGCTCTTTTTTGGTTATAATGGTAGGATTAAGTCATTTTCAAGTTGAGCACTAGTGTGATGTAACTACAACATCTAGATCCATCTATTATGTTCCTATTTTGGTACTTATTGCCCCTTACTAATTCATTTTTCATGAGAAAGTGGAGAAAAGGTTCATAATTATGTCATTAGCTTTGATAATGAACCCTGACATGTCTACCTTTGTGGCCTTATTTTAAAACCTAAAATTGGGTCCATCATAGATAAAACCAATTTATATTGGTTTTTATATAATATTGACACTTTTTCTTGTCAACCTTTACCTTATATTAGGTCTAAAAGACCCTTTTAATATTTCATAGAGTCTTAAAGGTGACCCTTGACCCTGTAGTTTTCATTCTAGTTCTTCCTAGATCATTATTAAGCTCAGCACCTTTCTGTATTAATTTATTTGAGTCAAAAACCTACATCTTTGACTTTCATCAAAAAATTTGAGCTTTCCTTTGCTTGGTTGGCCATCAAAATCTAACTCAAGTCTTTTAATTATTGACTTCCTCTAACACCATTGATCACAAGTTTCATGAATGCCTATTGATCATTGATCTTGAACTTAAGATAATGCGATATTGATACTTTGCACCATTATATCTGTATTCAGGATTCACTAACCCCTTTGACTTGATCACATGATGTTGATCTCCTCTATACAATTAAATGTGATCCATTGATATTTTTGGGACCAATTGATACTATACTATCATCCTCACACCATTATATCTATATGTATAGCTCAATGCCAATCATTGGATCAACTTAGATTTGAAAACAAATAGTTATTTACTAGGTCTTAAAATTGGCATCCGCATGACAATCATTTGATGTCTGGACATACATATTTAACATCCTATAGACCATCACATTTAAGCTCAATGAATTTTTTTATTGGTTTAAATTTGACATTTGTGTGAATGCATCCCATTATTTGACCAATTTTTAACATTTATTTATTAAAGTGTAAGAATTATGGAGGGACCAATTTTGTTGAAGATGTGCTTGAGACCCAAAACATTATGCCCACTTTATTTTATGGCTTTGAGATCTTTCTAAGTGTGTATACAAAATTTTCAATTGAGCTCACTTGTGAAATTTTTCATGACATCCGCATGCCTATCATGGTTGAAAATGGCTAAGTATGGAAACTTAGTGAATTCTATATGAGGAACCAACTATGAACATGCATAACTTTTGTTGTACTTGGATGCATGACCTGAAACTTAGTACATATGTTCTTGGGACTAAACTAAATAAACCCATATCATAATTTTCTCTTGAAAATACCACACATTTGAGATATAACACCATAAAACTTCTCACTTTGCTTTATTTGGGCTTATTTACAAAATGGCTAAGTATGGAAACTTAACAAATTATGCCTGAGAGGTCAGCTTTGAACATTCATATCTTCTACTACACTTGGATGTATGGCCTAAAATTTGGCACTTAGAAACTTGGGACTAATGTAACCATAAAAATATGACTAATTATCCCTAACTGATCCACATGTGGCAATGATAATGTTAGCAAGCTGCCTACTCAAAATTTCTGCCACTAAACCCAAAATGTCAAGATGAACATAATGAAGAACTAGATGAATACCATGCACTTATATATTCATTATAGTCACACTTGACACACCATGGGGAATTTTTAACTCTATTCCTATCTTTATAAATTCACAAATTTCACTTTAAGTAAACTTAAAGTGTTTTAAAATCTTTGCAAGCTGGATGATCCCTTAGGTCCACTCATTCTATCCAAAACTTGTTCATCACTTGCTCCATTTTTTTAATATTCAGAACACTGCACTACATCTAAGTAAAACCTTGGTATGTGGGTCAAAATGTCCAACAATTATTCCATGAAATATATGATACCTACATCCAACATGTTATCAATTTTAGTTTTTACCTTAGCCTGTAGGCTAGGGTTCATCTAGTAAGGCCATTTTTTGATAGGCTTTGTGCCTTCAACCAATGCGATCTTAAATTTTCCTAGTGAATAATGTAATACCTTCATTTCATTGAATCTCATAGAAAACATGTCCTATAATTCTTGAATTAATTCCACTATATAAGCAATTTCCGCATTAGACCAGTACTCCCCATTGGTAGTTACCTTAGCGTCTTCCTCTATGTTGATGTTCACTTTGATGGTATTTATGGGATATATTTAACATTTATGTTACTCTAAAGGTGTATATAATACTTATCATTCAAACTGAGTGGTATCAATTTGTATATGACATGGTTCACCTTCCTCAATTTCTTCTTCAACTTTATGCACTATTTTTTTTTCTAGTACTACTAGTTTCTTTATTTCCATACCTCTCCATCTTATTTATTTCAGTCACTATCTATACTTATATTTTTGAAAAAAAAATTAGGGATGCTCTTTTTTACTTGTAAAGGTGGAATACTCATTATTCCATTGTTTATTCATCCTTAAATATGGCATGGTGGATTTTTTAGTGGGGTTTGTTCAACCCTGAGTCTTTTGACCTGAAGGCAAAAACATGTACAAATTGTTCATTTATTTTTTCCATATGTTCATTTCTATTCATGTTTATATTAGTGTACCATGAACAAGCCCAAGTACTCAATTTATATTAGAATTCATGGACCCAAATTTAGATGGGTAGGTAGGAGGGACTTCCTACCCATGTGTTCTTGTATGCCTAGATATGGAGGTCAAGTTTTAAGCTTCCAATGTATACCGACAATCCCTAATAGTGTTTTTTTGGCCTTAATAATATGGTCATTAACTTATTAATACCCTTAAACATGGGAAGGTTGGGATTATGTGTATCCCATTAACACATGATAATACTCTTTAGAGAATATACCATAATATTTGCATGCTTTTATTGATTTGGAATGCTTGATTTGAGGTCTTGGATGTATGGCTCAAAGTCACCTATTCTAGTGAAATGGTATAGCTTCATGAGCCTTCCCTTTCTAATATGTGAAACCCTTCTTGTTAATTTTCTTATAAAAGAGGACCAAATATTTTATTGTTTATATTGGAAGTTACTACACCTTGGCCATTGTATTGTTTGCTTATGGGTTTCTATCCTAATGACACCACAACTTCTTCCAATCTTCTCAAAATATTATTTAACACACTAACCACATGATATGGTGGTGGTGTTAGAGACTAATTGGGCATCATCCTAGTACATAATTCCTTCTCCATATATCTTAAGGTTTTCTAGTCCCTTAGTAGTGATATTATAGATACTATTAATTTCATATTCCATGTCCATTCTCTCCACATATGGGGGCATAACTTTTATGTATATTAGAATAACCACACAATATTTTCCATTTTCAAAACTCATAAATCACATCTTGAATCATATGTATATATTTTTAGCCTAACACCATGGCTTACCAAGTAGTATTGGGTAATTATCAAACTCTATGATTTTAATCACATCAAATTTAGACTAGAACTTGACTCCTATGATCTCTAATCTAACATTAGGAAGTATACATAATTTTTGGGATTTAGTTTTATTGTCCATGAATAAAACATGTAGTAGCAATTGTAAGGGTAGGCTTCCCATTTTTTACCAAGAATCTTTGGTTATGGTATTAACTATAGTATGAGTGTCTATCAATATGTGATAGACCTACCATCCATTTATACATGCATCTAATAGTGACTCCTAGTCATGGATAAAATTTATCATCATATAGATATCTCATCTTCTATCCATGCTTGGCTCAAACATACTTATGGGTTGCTTATCCTAGTAATCAAAGAGTAGTTCCTTCAGCATGGGTACCATTCCATATAATCATAAGAGATATAATAATTTGAATAAATCATATTTTATTTTTTGGTTCGCTACTTCATATTAGGATCTATAACTTTCTCTTTATTTTGGGTCATGAGCATGTCGGATCTCACCTTTTAGACTATGAATAATATCTTATTCATTTTGAAGTACTATTTTCTATCATGTGCCATTTAGATATAGTGTGTCACAGGGATCTAAGTGCTACATTGGACTAATTTCATCTTTACATGGTTTATATCCCAACATGAGCTTCTCAGAGGGGTAGGTAGCATTCTAGGTAGTCAATCCACTTATTATTATGACCTAGTTTCATAGATCATAATTATTCCCTTAGTACTTTAGAGTCCATAGTTGCTATTTTGCTCCACACTTTACATTCTATCATCCCTTTTAGGTCATGCCTTCTTGATGAGTTTTTTGTATAGGTTTGGGAGATATTAAACCATATGGTTTCTTTAATAATAATTTTAAGTAGGGTGTGTAGGGAAATACCTATGGAATTGATATATTAAACCACATTTGTAACATCCTTGAGGTGTTAATATACCACTAAATCATCCCATGATACCATATCCTTATTGTCCTTGTGGTGGTCCATATTCTTCAAAATCTAGGCTAGATATTCTATTTGTTTCTTATCTTACGTTATGTTCCCCTAATTTAAATACTACTTTAAAGTATATCATATCATACGAAGTGGTGTCATAGATCTTATAGTAAGTTGTGCATCTTGGTTGGGTTACTTGAGTTAGTAGAGGGAAACTACACATGTCATGGCTCTCTCCACACAACTCATAAGATTTCATGAGTGTGTGTACATCTTTTCTTAGACAATATTACCTCATATGTTCCTCTATCTTACAGACTACACCCCATAATCAACTTTGTTTATTTATCACAGAAACAGGTCATTACTTTTTGTAGCATTATGATCATATATTTAATTCATGATTCCATGGTCAGGCTTACCCTAGAATACACACTTCTTACCATTTTAGCCTTTAGTATGGTTTCTAAATCCTCTTGAGGATTTATTATATTCATCATTGTCAAGGCACATTGGTAAGGGGTAATTAATCCTCAAATAAACCATTAGGCATGTTTTAGTGAGTGGATCATATAAGATAGCTTTGACACTAAGCTCTTAAATCTGGTTTTGTAGGTGTGGGTGTTCTCAGATGGGTCATGTTTGATCTCATTCAATTTTACAATACTCTATTGCTCAAATTCTAGAATTTCAAACTCCTTAAAAAAAATTGTCTTAAAGAGGTCATAATCTATAATGTTTTTGGTTGGGTCATACTTCTTATACAAGTTATGGGCATGATCCTATATATTTGTGGCAAAATGTCTTGCCTTTTATTTAATCTACATGATTTATTTCACATGTTAGATTATTTCACACTTATGGATATGATCTATATTGCTCCTCATTCCTCTATACTTGGGTAAATTAAGAAACATACCATATATGACTTATGTCATTGAGGCTAGAGTGCTTCCCTATGTGCTTGAGCTAGTTCCACTAATTCTTAATATGGGCACTAGATTTGCTCTGATTATTTTTTGGGTACTCTACAAGATGATAGTTTTTCTTCTAGTATCAGTTTACCCACTTTGTGTTATCCCTCGCAAAAAAAGTGTCAATCATAATCTTTTAGTTTTTATATTCATAAGGATATAAAATACCACACACTTATAATTTCATATACTTCTTTATTCATACTGTATCTTTACTCTTAGCTTACAATTATTCATAAGTGTGCTTGATTAGGTGGATTAGAAGGGGGTAGGTTAGTGATCCTTGGTTATTTACCTTTCACCAACTCTTCTATAAATTTCCCAACTCTTGCCTTTCCCCCTTCATTATGAAAATAATTCATATGAGAGCATAATTTATACATGTGAGAGTCCTCCTCTAGCCTCCCCATCTTCTATGGGTACTCATGGCACATCCTAAATCAAACCATATCCTTTTCCTCCAAGGACCTCAATGTCTTCCTCTTATACACTCACACATCCTTAATCCCAAATCATTCTAGCCTCATTTTGTTAAGATCTCCTTATACTCCTCTTATGGTTATTGCACCTTCTCCATATGCATCCATCCACAACTTATGTGTGATGATACATAGTTGGCCATTGGTAGGTCTTCATTTCATCTCTCTACATTTAGATTATTTATATCCATGGGAAAATTTATGAATTAAGAACCCTTAAGGTCATAAAATAGCTCCAATTATTTAGGGTCAACCAAGGGCCAATTGAGTAGCATAAAAGAAATTAGGAATGATCAAATATATTGTCTCACATCACATTTAACATAGTGGAGTGGTAGCTTAGGAGCCATGAAACCTACTGGTAATAGCTAAGTGGCTATATTAAGTGCCAAATTATTTTGAATCAAATTATGGGAATCTATTAAATTTCTATCTCCAGAAACACCTTCCTCTAATTATAATATATTAGCATGTAAGGGTAGAATAGTTTGTTCAATAAAGTGTGCATTATACAAGGTTAGTAGTGGACCTTGTGTACTATTAAAGGAATGTGTGTACGATTCTTGTGTATAAATAGGAATATGAATATTTTGGAAACCTTATGATGTCCCATACCTAGAGATGATGCAACATATGTAACATGAGGTGTTAATATAGGAATAGAAGCAATAGTAGTAACTTGGGCACCTGAAGTGGGAGTATTAAAGACTTTAAAGGGTACCTCTTATTTTTGTACTTGAAATGAATTAATCATATATGTATGTGTAACCTTATTTGCCATGACTAATTGGAAAACCTTATCCATCTATTTGGGACATTGACAAAGTCCTTAATGGATATTATGTTATTCTTTGACTTACTCAAGATATACCACATTAAGGTCATTGGGATCATTTCTATTAGATATTTTAGGATCATCATGATTATCATGCATATTTTCATTATCTTTACTATCATGTTATTCGTTAACATAATATCCAATGTGTACATAGCTTTGAAGAGTTACATTATCATATTGACCAATAATGTCTTTATTATTCATTTTATAAGAGACCAAAGGAATATAATAATGCTCTATAGGGATTATAATTAAATATATCATTATGCCTTAGAGGAATAGAGGAATAAACCTTCTTGAGTAGCATGAAAATATGTGAATGAAAAAGATAAATGGGTTTAACTAGACAGGGTTTATTTACTTTGTAGGTTCTTAGATATATTAATCCCAATCATATAATAGTGAACATGGCCCAAAAGGCACTAACTATAGATGATTCCACCATCCCGTAGCCATAATATCCCATATCTAGGGATCATTGATAGTATCTTTCCATGGCTAACTATTTACCAGTGCAATATAGAAACAAATGGTCAAAGACTTCTTATGGCTAAAAAGTAAAGAATTAGGCATTTTTGATATACCATGAAGTAAGTAGAAACTAAAATATGTATATAGTGTTTTCTAATATATTTAGTATTGGATAAACACCCCTCAAACCATAACTCAGCTAAAAATGAGGACCATTTTTTTGAGAATGATAAATCCCATGATTTTTAAAACTATTAGAACATAGTTTCTAAGAAGCAAGAAAAGAAATAAAAATAAACTAAAATCCAATGAAAATAAAATATTTTTTGCAAGGAAAACATTAATTTTGAATCCCTTAGGTCAAATTTATTTTCTCTTTAGTGTTTATAAATCAATAATTCAACTAAAACCTTAGAAAAATTAAAAAAAGGAAAGCAATGCTTAAAAATAAATTATGAGTTGACCAATAATTTTACCCTTTCTTTTATTTAAAAATAATATGTTTGTCTAAAAGATGTAGACGTCTATAGATATCATAATGCTAAAGATGTAAAATAATTAAAAATTATAATTTAGGATATTTATACATATGGAAAACTATTATTTTTGTAAAAATCTAAGAATAAATGTACTTAGTTTAAATCAAGATTTCTATTGGCAATTTTAGATATATGAAAGTGTAAATTTGAAAAATATATGATTGTGTGTGCTAATACCTAGGAGCATAATCTAAAAATATTTTTTAGATAGGTTTGGACTCTTTTAACACTAGTTTAGGTTGGTCATTTATATTGACTATGGAATTGTCCCAATTGATTGTGACTTATGATTGAGAGAGAAAGACATAAATAAATAGAGTTGTGATAGTACAGGATCAAGAATAAGATTTGATAATTTTCTTAGATAGGGACCAAAATCCATACAAAAAATGTAGGCTACTCATGTTTATTTATTGTGGACTTCGATTCATTGATTATGAAAAAAATATGACTCTTTCACCTTTTGTGCCTATCTTTGTTGAGTAGGATGAGATTTAATGATTCTCTTTGTGACACGTGAAATTCATTACTTTCCTTAATTTATCTTAAAAATCCCAAGGGCACCTTGAAAGCTTGAATCCTATAAAAATATAAGGGAATTTAATGGTTTGATCTAACCCCATTCACCCCCTTGATGATTGACCACTGCCTACATATTTAATATTATAAGGAGATAAATTAAGCCCATGTAGTTTTCCACCTAAAGTGATTATGCAATTGTGATCTTTGATTTTATGCATAAAACTAGAAATATGGATTTGATACTTTATAATTGTATCTCTTGACTTGATTCGAGATATTTTTAGACTTGGATTATGAATGATCTTCAATTTGAGAAGAAAAGGAGTAAATTTTCTCAATGTGTAATCAAATTAAAATGATCACTAGATAGTCCTAAGATACGAACCAAGTGGGGATAATGCATGACCATTGATGTGTATTTACATAATTTTTTTTTGATAATTTACTTTATAAAAACTTATTAAATGTGTGGAAACACCCAAAATAATAATTTCAAATTTAGAAACTAGTCGTTATTTGGCATGGGACATGACTGCTCTATATGGGTAGGTCCATGGTAGTGGACTTATCCCAAAAAATAAGGGAAAACTATTCTTATTTGGAGATAATATGAGGATAGTATAAAATTATATTTGAGCATTGGATTTATAAATAATGATGAAAAATAGAGGTTGGGTATGTGTGTGTGTGTGTGTGTGTGTGTGTGTGTGTGTGTGTGTGTGTGTGTGTGTAAGTATATATATATATACATATATATATATATATTGTGTGTGTGTGTGTGTGTGTGTATGTATATATATATATATGTATATATATATATCTATATATATATATGTATGTATATATATATGTATGTGTATATATATATATGTACATACATATATATATATACATATATATATATACATATATATATATATATATATATATATATACATATACATATATATATATATATATATATGGCTTAGAGTAATGGTGAGTAAGAGTAATGTGTATGGGCACAAATAGTGTGGTTTAAGATGTGTCAATAATTAGCATTATCAAAGTACTTGTGAATATATTTATGTATCTATAATTAATATAATAAAAATGTGGTATTTATAGATATTAAAATATAGTATAACTTTTTGATAGTCAAAATATTTATGTACATCTGCCATGTATGACTTGCACACACAAATATGGTCCTACCCCTCCTTTCTCTCACACCTACAAGCTAATTTATGATTTTGAACCTTATGTTATATTTTTAAACACCTATAGGAAACTCATTATCTATTTCAAACCTACATACTATTATATAAATTCATTCCAATATAATCTATTTAATGCTCATGTGTAAGAGGTTAGTAAGCTCAAAATGGGTGAGTATTGCTAGTTAATCTGACCTCAATGTGATGTTACTAACCCTTTCCCAATAATGTTAATTTTTAAAATAAATCCTTTGCTTATATTTATCCCATCTATCTAAAATATCAATGGTGTGATAAATTACACAATTAGACTCATATATAAATAAATTCATGCATCACTCAATAGGGTACTTGGCACTTATCTAGTACACATCTATAAATTATTACTTATTTATTTAATCTACCATATTTTTTTTCAAATTACAAATAATTTAATAGGATTAGTCACAATCAAAGTCTGAATTATACCAAATTTAAGTTAAATCAAACATGATCAATTATCAAAGATAAACCATTAGTTTCATTGATATAGTTAAGTAACACATTTACATAATCACACTAGGGGGAGAAATATGTGTGGATTTATTTCATATCTTGGATTATTGGATATGTAGGTAGTATTCAATGATTAATGATAGTGACTAGGGTCAGCTCAACCCATCACACTTTCCTAGGTTTTTTAGGTTTTTAGCCTTCACACGCATACCTAGGGTTTCAAGGTAAAAGAGGTTGATTTTTAAATTTTTATGAATCATCAAGGTTTAGTATAAAATGTACAAAACTTTTAGAGTTAATACAAAGGGATGGTATAATAAAAAACACTCTTTCCTATATAGGGAACTTTCAAAAACTATAGGTTAGTATCAATAATTGGCATTGATAGAAAGTTGATGGAATTGACCCTACACAAAAATAAATCAGGTTTTGGATATATATAAATCACATGCATGTTTCATTATTTTTTATACTATTATAACATAATCATAGTCAAATAGTCATTCAAAAAATCTTAGTCATCCATTTATTATACTTACTATATTTAAAATGTGTCATTTATCCAATCATTACAATTAATTTAAGTGATTTACATTTAGATGTATGCTTGAATATCTTATCTATAAATATGAATTTCACACCAATTTATATCCTATTATGGTTTTTAAAACCAAATAAAAGTAATACACATGCATGCATTTTGAAAATCACAATGTAATACACAACTGTGCATCCTAAAATCACTAGTTTACACTCATCTCAAAGTAGAGATTAACTAATCATTTTCAGCCATAAAATATGAAAAATTAGTATTCAAATAATTAATTTTAGTTTTTTAATTTATTTTCACTTGAACATTAATATTTATAAATCCAATAAGATTTTAATTTTATCCAATGATACGTATGTATAAAAGCACATTAATACCCTAGAAAATAACAAGTCATGTACCAAAATTAGGTGTCTACAATATCTTACATATATCATTTAGACCTACTTATACATAGGTCAATGTATTTTATTACATATTTTGTCTTTAATGATACCATATTTTATATAATAAAAAGTGTGATAAATTCACTTTAATGATCATATATTTCATTTATATTACTAAAATGTGTGATAAATTTGCTTTTATAATGATGACAATGTATGATTTATTATTTTACACATGATATACATAATCCCTTTATTTTAATATGTGTTATACATAGGTACATCCCACACCTCAATGGGGGGAGGGGGAATATAACCTAGTTATTATATTTAATTATATGATGATACACAAAAATTTCATATTGTTATAAGCCACACTACAAAGAATTATAAGGAACTTGTTCCTATATTATAGGAATTCACTAGGGAATTACAAGACATTATTGTAATTAATCCTAAAGTTAGAGGTGTACACTAGAGATTCATAATACATACTCATCTTAGCCTCCTCAATGAGACAAATTTAGAAATGATATAGATTATAAAAAAATGGATTCATAGTGCACAACTAGGTGTATTTGTTCCTAATTTTTACATTTACTCAATGATTTTAGTATTTCCTTGATTATTGATGTATATAGACATTAAAATAATTACAAAATTTTCCCTTATGTTTATATTTACCATATGTTTTCATATTCCAAATACATAATCATGGATATTTGTTTTATAATATTTATGGATTTTCACAATGGTAGTCAGGATGTTTGTGTATGTTATAAGGAAATAAGGTTTCTTTTAATTTTTAGGTCTCAAAAGCTATACTATATGATAAGAAAACCCATATTTTCTTCTTTAATTTCACATTATGAACATCTCTAATATTAACTTCAATAATTATTATAGCTTTATATGAATGTGGGTTTTTATGAACACTGGTGCTTCTTATGAGAAGACCTATAACAATTTAGGATCAGTGAATAATTCACTCCAAGGAATGAGTTGTGGGGTATTAAATTTTTTAATAACCATGTGTTGGAATAGCGGTGAGTATAGTGACTATTAATAATAGATGGTTTGGATATGTTGAATTTATAATATTGAGTCGAGATGGATGGTTGGATTTAACTTAAGGTGAGATTATCCAATAAATTAAAAAAGAGATGGAAATGTAAGGTATAAAATAATGGGTATCTATGGTTTAAATAAGTAACAAACCTTTCCAAGATAACCTCTTCTATCCTAGGTTGAACAAATGTCCAAGAACTAATACCTATTTCAAATTATTATTAGTATAGTATACATACATACACAACTAAACACCAAAATAAATAGTAAAAATAATCTCAATAATCATCATGAAATATATCGTTAGAATTGGAATACATATCACATCCCTACCTCTAAATAATTAGTAGTGTGATCAATAATTATGATAATTCAAACTAATAGTTTGTTCAATATGAATAATTTCAAAACAAAAAAGTCACATACCCTATTCTAGATATTAACTTAATGGAAATTGCTCAATGAAAGATAACATTTGGAAGAGAAAATCACATTCACACAAACTCACATAACTATCAAAAAAAAAAATTGTTGTATTAATTTCCAAAAATTCATCCCTCTTTACAATGTGTGATAAACACACATATATAATTTTATATGCGTATAACCTCATCTTCTGAATTGAGCTACATGTATAAAGATAAAATAAAATTTTCTCTTAATTTAGCTCACCAATAACAAAGTTTTCCTACTCTTGAATCAAATATATAAATAAGTATGACAAACATAGAAATTCCAAAATTGGATCATGACATCAAAATAGAATGGTTGGTGATAACTGAAGATGAATCAAATAGAATTCAAATTGGTAAATTTAGACTAGCCATCCTTGAAATTTGGGTCAATGTCATAAAACTATCTATAGATGAACTATTAACTAAAGTAATAACTATGAGTAAAAATATTTTTGAAAGTTAATATAGATCTATTATAACTTGTGAAATAACTATGTTATAAGGAATAGTAAACTGTATAGTCCTAATTATTGTTTGTGTAGAAGAAGAAGGTGCAACTATAGTTATCTAAACTTATGAATTTCCTATAGCTTATTGTTCTCATTCCTTTTTTCCTTTTAAGCTTTGGAACATGCTTATAAATCCACTTCAATCACTTCATATTTAATGATAGGAATTTTAAATAAAATAATAATTTTTTTCCATCAACTTACTGTGAGTAGTCATTGCAATATCAAATAACTTCTCCAATGCCTATACATGATCAATATTTTCCTTAGCAAATGTGACCAGCTAAATGATAAAGTCTCCTTTTCCTTGAGGCCAATATTTGAATTTAGATTTAGAATGGTTAATATAATCCTAAATCATGGTATTAAATGATGTTTTTTAAATTATCACCCCTTGTGAAGAATATATAAAATGGATTCGTATATCTCCCAATAAGTCAATGGCTTCATGTTCTTAGATAGTTAATTAATTTACCATATCCTTCATTGTCAAATGCCACTCCATGAGATCATATTTCATGTTTTCCACATAATTTTGGGCTAGGCTTATGTTTTGGAGTGTTAATAAATTTAAAACTTGATATGAATTTTCCCTTATTGCCTTTGCTATAATGTATATCTTAGCATCCAATATATTCAGTGTTTTATGGAACTCTACCACTTTTTTCTAATGTGTTTATGATTATTCCCATGATTTATAAATTTAACATACATAATCATAAATCATACAAGTTTAGATAATATTTTTTAATTATATATCACCTCAACCTTGTACAGTTGGAAAATACATATCATGGAGGTAATGTCAGCTTTTATACCTTTTTCTTTGTTGAAATTTTTGCATACACTATCTTTGTATACATATTAATTATATCCTAGTCTAAAAAATGTTATTTTGATGACTCAAAACTTATATAATTTTTAGAATTTTATAAACCTATTTATCATGTCTCTATGTGTTTTGGACCCATGCCTGATTTCTAGTTGCTTGAACACTTATATCCTACTCAGATGCCTACATCAACACAAGTGTCCTACCCTAATGTTTTCCTACCCTAATACAAGTGTCCACTTCCCTAAATTCATATAATTTACAAATGAAACATATTCCTATGGTTGGCCTAAATTATTTAACATGATATATTCTCTAAAGGGATTGATATGTATACAAGATCAACCCTCACTCATTCCTTACCTATAAAATTATTACCTACTCATAAGAAAACATACCAAAGGCATTCAATCAAGAACTCACGTGAGAAAAAAAATCCTTATTTTCTCTTATTTACATATCAATCATAAATATAGTGTATATATATGTTTTAAGTACTTAAGTATCATTCCATGAGCCACATTTTCCAAGTTACAAGCTAGGTCATTATTGTACTTATTTAACACATATTTCATGATACACAAACAAGCCAACACGTAGGGGAAAACTACATAATTCTAAGGCACTCTTCAAATTATTGGCTATGTGGGTAGTGATATTTTGATAGAGGGGTCATTAGGGTAGCTTGACACCATGTTCCCACTAACCCATTATTTTCATAGCTAATATGAATATGGAGAAATAGGGTTTTCTAATTTGACAAGGCACAATAATGCATGACCTAGATTTGAATACATTAGAATGAAGGCAATGAAAAACTCAAAATCATCAAAGTGGTTACTTCTATTTTTAATAGGTATTATATATTAGACACCTATGTCTAAGTCAGATATAAGTATTGACATAACTATCTTAGGTTAATTCAAGTGTTTGTAACTATAAAAGTATAATTTTTAGAATTAGGTGATTGATCTAGAATCTAGGTCTTCTCTACTTTTTTCTTGTTTAATATTTATATTTGTATTAACATTATAAATATCTAAGTACCTTATTTTTATTATCATTACAATAACTAGCATAATTATACTTTATATTTTTATCATATCTCATCAAAATAAATTCAGTCTATGTTAATTTGAGTTTTGTAAATAATTGATCTATTTTAGAGATATTCTACCACCCTTGTGACCTGAGTTATCTCTGCCCCTTTAACCATATATTTCCTAGTCTATATTTTAGGGTTAAACATTTGGTGAACCTAACCTTTGTTCCATAAAACCATAGATATTTATCTAGGATTTTTTTATTCTCTATTTTTGATTTTAGAGTTCTTATTCAACAATATTTTACAAGTTAAAAATTATATTTCCCTTCTTATAGATATGTTCAATTTGGATGCATGTGTAACTCATTTTATGTTACAATTTTTAATTGTAGTGATTATTTTCTATTTTAATAAGTTAATCTAATGTATCATCCAAGTAAATAAGTACATTTATCACTAAAATGAGAAGGTTTTAAAATGAAAAAAATGTTTAATCTCTCTTATTAATTCCTTTTATAATACTATAGATATAGTTTTTAGACTCCAGCATGCATGATCTTAACCATTGGTTCCACCTAAATCCTATTTGAGTGATCATTCAAATCATGTACCTATTATTTTCCCAAAGTTTATATTGGATTCCATTATCCATGTTGTCACTAATAACAAAGGTAAAGATGTCTAACCTAATATACCTCTTCTTCATATATAAAATGTGCCTCTTAAGCCAAAACTAGTGATCGAAACTAAAGGATATGACTTTGTTGACCAATTAAGTAACACACATGCCAAAATTTCAATCCTCAAACTTCTAAGACAATATACTATTTATAAGGATATTCGATATGAGACATTATGTCAAACACAATCCCTAAATGATATTGAGCCATATTACTTTGTGTATATCATGTAATATCTTTAAAATAATTTGAAACTCATTACCTTTGATCCAATATATTTACCATCCAAGGATATCATTAACCAATATTTTCCTTTGTTCATATAAGTGATTATGCATAAAAATGTAATTAAATGGTGATCATTGATAATGGATTAGGCCTAAACATTTATATAACAAAATTTATAACAAACTTGGGTATTAATACCAATATTATACAAAAAATAGTTATACATATCAATGGATTTGATTATTCACATAGCTCATAAATGGCCAAATAACTTTGGATGTTATAGTGGGACCATAAATACTTCCAACTATTTTTAAAGTAATTTCTCAATTGTTACATTAAAATTTGTTATTGGGTAGACCTTGGATACATACAATTGAGGTCATTCCATCTACACTACATCGATGTCTAAAATTTGTACATGGTAGGACCCTATTTTCATTGCATGTTGATGAGGATCCTTTTAGTTTTGAAAAATAATACATTCTGGCATAGGAATTATCCCTATGGTGGTGTCACCTAAATAATGTATTACACCTAAAAATATACATAAATTTGAAATAGGTGAGTCTAGTATAAAAAATATTTTATCTCTTGATGTAAATAAATCACTATACACTAAGGTGGACATAGATGCACATTAAAATCAAGAACCATTACCAAAGGAATTGTTAGCCAAATTTTGTCTACCATAGACTAGTTAAACAAAAACATACTTTTTCAAGCCTTCTCTTTAGTTGTCAATCTTGAAAATCCTTCATAGGCATGTTTAACATATTTTGAGGTATTTGTGACAAGTTTAAGGTAAGTGTGATTTATCATCATGCTTGTCTACTCATGACTTACCTCAATCAAGTAGGTTCAATAGTGTCAAGGGGTTAAAAAGTATTTGTTGAGTCACCTATTCTATGTTAAATTCATTTTATATATTCCATGATCCATACAAGTATCCCAAAAGAATTCAAACATTTTTTTATAACATTGTAACTAATTTTGAAAAGTTTTATTGACCACTTGTAATAATCCAATAAGGAATATGGTAAGTAATGGTGGGTTTGCAATAGAGGGAGGTGGTTGAAATATCACTAAAAGTACATATAAGAATGAGAGAGCTCCAAAAATAATTTTCATTTTATTTTAATTAGTTTCTAAGAATAACATGATAGTTCTCAATCAAAAAGGAGATGTTTTCAAGAAGTTCATATAGGTTGTAGAGTATATATCACTTCAAGAAACCCCAATAGCTTCCTCCAATATCTAAACATTAAAATATATACATTTGATGAGGTTTAAAACTTATCAAATCAAAAACCTATTCATTATTCCTAGTTCTCTCCTTTGTAGATCTATAAGGCACTTTGGTTTCAGTTGTTACAAGTAGGAGAGAGAGAGAGTTGGAAGCTCACCTCTTAGGCACAGTAAGGGGTACCTTTGAATTTTCACTTTGTGGCATTATTTTCCTAGTTAATCCCTTTAAATTTATGAATAATCTATAATATTTTTAAGGGCATAAAATATCTTATTCATCTAATCAGGGTCAAGTACCTTACCTAAGCAAGATGCCTTTAACAATAAATTGGTGCCTCATGCATGGTTTGAATGTTATAGTCCTAGCTACAAGCATTTTTTGGTTATGTGTTGAGTTTTATAATATCTGGGTACTCTCAAATTACTTTACCAATCATTATAGAACTCCCACTTTTATCCAATCCATATGCCTTCATCTTGAAAGGTGGTTTCCTCTAGATAACCCATGGTAGCATGGTTTTATTAAAGCATAAAAATGACTCTCCTACAGGACTGATTACCAAAATATATCCCAAATAGCTAGAGCAATTTCAATAGCAGTATGAAAACTGTCATTTAATAATAATGAAGTCTTAGTGAGTGCGATAAATATTCAATGCATGATAACATTCAAGACAAAGAAAGGTTTTATCCACCCACAGGTCTACATACCTATCAGTGAACATTTATGATCCATAAAACTCATTTTAGAGATGTATAGATATAATAAGGACCTAGTGTAGACCTCCACATACCCATATATCCCTAAAAAATACTATAACATTAGTGTGAAGAGCATATATGGGTGTATAAACTTCAATCTCCATACATGACTCTTATAGATGGAATGATAATGGTTATAGTCCTATAAGGGAAAATGTATACATTATTGAAAGTAAAAGAGAAGTATACAATGGAATAATAGGAATGATAATATTCCCCAGCTTATGGTTGGGACCTGTGAATGAATCTCATGATATTTATCTTATTACTCTAAGAGATTATCCTTAGGCCTAGTGAAATATTCCTTCAAATAAATACTAATAGGCATGTACAAGCAAATGTGGAAACAATGAGCTTTGTGACCATTGGAGTGAGAAAATATAAGAGATGGGAGAGTTAAATAAATATAATTAATCACTCTCCCTAATCAATATAGGCAAATAAAGATAATTTGAGGTTAAAGGGTCATATCTAATAGGCTTGGAAACCAAGAAGCCTTCAATGAGCACCTACTTGTGGGTGAAGTTAGAATTGAAGAAGTTACATCTTATATTAGTATGGGAGAATTTTAACTGAGTTATAAGATAAGGTTAAATATGAACTGAATAAACTTTTAGTTGTGCTAAAGACTAATCAAATGTCAAGAGACCTATAAAATAAATATATCCCAGTTTGTAATCAAGAGACTTAGTTACATGTTGTTATAAGCCTACCACATTTGATGAAGTAAAACATGATAAAGGTAGTTGTAAAAGTTGATAATAACATTAATAAACATTTCAATAAATTATAATAACCATAAAAGTGATAAAAAGTCTCCAAAGAGGTGTTAATTCTTAATAATTCTATCCAAGAGGCGTAATGAGCTTATATAGGTCTGTGTGTGTAAAGAAGGTAAAATATGCATGTTGTGAAAATATTTTAATATTGGACACATATAGAATATTTTAAAAACATTTTCATCCATATTCAGGGATTTTATACCTAGGAAGATAGAGATAAAGTGGCCAAAGCAAGCCTTTAGGGTCATTTATGCTATAAGGTAAGTAAACCCTAAGCATATAAAAGAGGGGTCTATATAGGCTCTAGTGAATTAGAAATGAATGAAACCCATTTTAACTATTTATATCAATGTTACATACCTCATAAAAGTGTTTTTAGTTAAACCTAAACTTTTCATACCCTTTATTCACTCAAAATTCCTCTCTCAACCTCACAAAATGAAAGTCTACTAACCCAAAAAGCAAGTTCTCCTTATGTGAGCATCCCTAATGAATTGTATGGTAATAATATCTCATGGAAAAATTTGAATAATACTATCTAATCAAAATTTTGGGTATTATTTCATTAATATAGGCGTTCAAGGCTATGAATGATAGTTAAGAATTCATGGCACTTAAACCTTGCATAAACCTTCTAAAAAGACCCAATAGATATGTTTAGCCTCCAAAGTGATTAAATTATGTTATATGAGTATTTAAATTACATTAATTACCTCCTAACTCTATTGATCATCTTCTCAATCCATTATTTGGCATGTGTGCACTAAAACTATACATAAAATAACCTAAATGCATGGTTGTAGGTATGTTTGTGAGTTAAATTGGTGGTGGAAAGACTCTAAATAAAATAAAAGGGATATATAATCATTGAATATATTTTATGACATTCAATGTCCCTTTTCAATGCCTCTCAAGGAAATAAATTAGCCATAAGGTCACTATGTTGAGCAAAAGAGATAACTCTCTCAATACCCTACCCAAAAGGCCTAATTATAAGCTTTGTAAAGGTTGATTGAAGTATATAAGCCTACAAGACATATTATTAAACATGGTGTAATAATTTAAAGTCACCTTATAGCATAATAAAGGCATAAAAGTGGCTCCCAATTTAGTTTATAGATCATATGGTTAGGGAACACCCTCTAATATTACCCCTTGATGAGCACATGCAAAGACTAAAGCTTGGAGATGATATAAAATAAAGTCCAAAGACCAATATGACCTAGTACAAAATTTTCAATATGGAAAAACATGGTAGAGATGCTTAAGAAATACAAAAACTAAGTTTGGTGTAGCAAAGAGTGTGACCAAGAAGCTTGAAGTTTAATTACAAGTTTGTTAGTTGAAAATGCATAAAAGAGACAAGGGTTGTCATAGAAGCTCCTCAACCATGTCACATGTTATTTAATAATTTCATAAATATCCTTGTAGGTGTAAAGGTGAATCCTTGAAATTCAGGATTTATATTCAATATCACAATATTGCCCAAGTAACTTCCTATGTTAATATGCACAAGGAATATCATAAGCACTTGGTCATGAGAGTTAAATAAATAAGTTGATAACACATCCTCCATGGCTTGGTGTCCATTTTATTCTCTTTTTTAACTATTTTTATGAAAAATTGTAATGATGGATTTCCTATGTTGGATTCTTTCTCGCCTCCTCTCTCTTTTTTCTATAAAACAAGCATTCAATGCCTAAGAATGAATCCTCATATTGGTTATGGTGAAGCCCTGCTAAAATTAAGTCTTGTAATTTCTTATTGAAATCAATTCAAATTTGATATTACTATATCATCTTATATGCAGTGATCTTGAATGGGTTTTTTTATGAGTACTTAATGATAGTAAGTGTGTTTCCTTGAATTTGTCCTTCTTATTCATACCTCTATGTAAGTTTCTATTTTTTCACATGTCATAAGAAGTGTTATACATGGTTTGATTAGTTGGGTAATTGTAATTCATTATTTTTTTATACTAGTACATCTTGTCTATTCATCTTAAGCTTTTACAACATTCATAGGCTTCATATTGAAGCACTAGTGTGATATGGACTGTTATAAAATAGTATAATCAGATTGTAACTTAGTATTTTGTAGTGAAATTTTTATCAAGTCAAAGACATTATATTTGATGCATCACCTATAATTTTCATTTTTAGTTTTATCTTTCATCTTTCCATTTTCCAATCCAAGAAATTATTATAGGTGTTGTATTTGGGAGCTAGCCCAAAATCTAGAGGTTTGGCCCACTTAGAAGTCACCCACAACCTATAACCAATCCCATTACATAGATCAAGTGAGAATACTTGAATACACCATATCAAGGGTGAAAATTTGAGCTATAATAGTTATAGCATGCTCGGTGGGACATAATTGGAAAGAGGTTGTCTAAGATTTATGTTGGTCTTGGAAAAAGTGTAGTTGTAGCATCGTGACTCTAATAAGTTCTAAACTCTTGGTTGTTGACTAGTGAGCTGATTTTCATGCCAAAGGTGACTACAAGATCAAAATTTTAAGGTATCCTTTTTGAATTTGTTGAATTAACTTTATATTTAGTTAAAATAGATAGATTCCCTCATACTCTCCCTTATACCAAGTCACCTAGAAGAAAGTTTTTATTTAATATTTTAACCCAAGTCTTCCTAAGGATGGTAGGACATATAAATATACCATTTTATTCTTTAAATGGTGTTTCTCCCTTAAAATTTGCACAATAGGCTAGCATACAAATGAATTCCCTCAAGAGTCTCCCTTATTTTAGTGGAGAAACTACTCGTACTCCTATTGAACATATTAGGGACATGGAAAATTTATTCAACATGATAATATAACATAAGAAAATGTGTCCATTATATTGTTGGAAATTAGTTTTAAAGGTAAGGATTTGGACTAGTATAGAACATTATGCCATAATTGTATTGATTCATGGGATTACTTGGAAGAGCAATTGAGTAAGAGATTTGAAGATAAGAGTGATCATTTGTCCTTGGCTGAGAAATTGACCACCATAAAGAGAGTCCCTCAATAATTCATGTATTCTTTCAATTCTAGGTTCCAAAATAAATGGGATAGGATCCCAATTATTTTAATACCCACTCAAAATTAATCATTCCTATATAATCCCAAGGATTTGAACAATGATATAGATATTATGATTGAATCTATGGGTGGGAATACTTTACCAAATTCATATGGAATTTCTATTAGAGATGAGAAAATTCTGATCCAAATTATAAAACTTGTTCCAAGGCCCCATATGCCATTTTTTCCTAACATTCATCTCCATACTCCAACTCTTGCTCCCATTCCTACCTTAAATAGTCATGAGTTGACCGCCCCTAGTCAAGCAAGTAAGACAAATGATGTGAAAGGGATAATTAAGACTCTTTCAAACAAAGTCATGGAAATGGAGAGGTAACAAATTCAATTTAATAGTCCTTACCAAAATCCACACTAATCTCATCAGCCTTATCAATCAAATAGGCTACCCTTCCAAGGAATTTATCAAAGACAAGGCCATATCACTAATGTTAGACCATACCTTAATTATAACCCAAATGTTTCCTTTAATTCAAAATATTTAGTACCCACCCATATAATATACTACAAGAGAAAGATTGGACTTCTCAATGGAATAAATTTCATGAGAAATCTATCAATCAAGATGGAGTGTTAAACAAGCTTGTGTGGCACAAGATAGATCAATACCTTCTCTAACACAAGCTAAAGTTTCAAACCAAGTCATGGTTATTGGATAGAAATGCAATTCAATTTATACACTTTTAAACTTTCAAGAAGAGTACTATTGTGTTGTGAATCAAGTGGGAAACACATATAGGGTGGTAGATAGTTATATTATAGCCAACACTAGGTCTAAAAGGAGAGCTATTGAGGAAGCATAAGAGAGTGGAAAAATCCTAACTATAATTCCCTCTATGACTCAAGGTATAACAGATACTAAAATATATTTTAAGGCTCAATACTCTTAAATAAATAAAAATGATAAAAGTACCTTTATACACCAATTCAATTAGGCCCAAGGCGATGTCATAGCTCCTATAGGACAACCAAAGATTGGTGCTCCTTTAAACATAGTAGATAAAATGAAAAATATTCATGTAAGTATGCCTATGTGGGATACTTTGTCTATTCTTGGGCAAAGGGATATGTTGTAATAGGAGCTATATAAGCTCAAATAATTATTAGGAGTAATAAAAAGAGGTATTACTATGTTCACAAACACATCTAAGCCTAATGAGTCACAACAAGGTAAAGTGGGAAAGCCTCCTCCATTTTATGTTTCTTTGATCATTGGTGACTTTTTGGTGCATAATTATATGATAGACAATGGGGCTAGCATCTCATTTATTCCAAATCAAAAAATTAGATAAGCTAGGCCTCAAATATGAGTCCAATACCAAAGGTATGCTACAACTAGATTGTTCATCCACTAAAATAGATGGTGTTATCAAAGGCTTGAACTTAAATATTCATTATTGTCCTAATTTCTCCATTTCTCAAGATGTGATTTGTTAGGAAATATTATGTCAGTGATTTACTTGTGACTTATATTATGAATAATTACATTAGTGTTTATTCACTGGTGGTTATATGTTAGAATATAGTTTGTTATTATTCTTACCATTATAGGTTATTTATGTGAGATGAGGTTGGTGTTGATAAACCAACTCACATAATTGGGCTGAGTTGTTTTTAACTCCCCTATATTGTAGGAGAGGAGTCTCATATATATTTGTAATAATGAATTAGAAATAATATAGTCAAATATTTTTATTTATGAGATTAAATTATTTCATGTGCTCTCTATGTTTTGCAACATCCATTATTCATTGCATGAGTTAATTATTTGGTTCATCTCTTTTATTCCCCAAAAATGGTATCAGAGTGGGATGGGCTTGTGAAAATTTGTGAGGGGTATCTATTATTTTATCTTGCCCTTGCTAATGGAATATTGTTGTTTCAAGTAAATATGTATAATATTAGTGTAGATTTAAAGTATTTATTTTGCTTGGTGTCTTTTATGTGCTTAGCACATCATCCAATTACATAGAAACTTTACATTGTGTGAAATTTTTAGATTTGAGAGAAATATTTCGGATCACAGACGTCTCTTCACCATTTGAATCTGCATGGTTTAAACTCATGATCATGCGATAAAGTTTGATGTATTTATTTTATAGGATCCAATCAAATCTTTTAGCATTTTTTCGCTATATGTCCCTCTATGATGAATCTATTACTTCATAAATAGCCATCCAAATTATAGTTATGTTGTTAAAATCTAAAAATTTCACCATATGCAATCTGATCTATTTTCTCTTACATTATTCTATTTACATTTTGTTGGCATGTTGCATATTTATCTCACCTCAAAAGAATCAATGGAGTAATAAGGCTCTGATATTTCCATGGATCATTTTCTAGGCAAGCTACCAAATTTTTTAAGTTCAAAAATGTGTCAATCTAGTTTTCATGAGTCCTTCATTTTTGCCTAATCTACAGTCTGGTCTATCTGCCCACAGTCTTCAATAATTGTCATTAGATTGCCTTATCACCGTCATCATTAATAAAATTAGTTAATAGTTTTTATTTTTATTTTGTTATTTCTAAATGAGTCCAAAATTTGTATATATTTTGTTTTTATTTATAATTTTTTGATTAAAATATTATGTCAATTCAATTAAAGTTTAAAAGTCTTTAATTATTATGTAGTGTTTTTAGGATTTTATATAGGTTTATTTATTTAATGTCTTAATTATTTTTATGTCTTATATTTTTTATTATTTAATAAAGTTTGTAATTTTTATATCAATAGATTCTATCTATGTCTATTGTATGTTATTATTTAGAGTCAAAAGTTGTCAAAAATTTTAAATTGTCAAAATATTAAAAGTGTCAATTTTTTGAGTTTAGTGTTCATATGTCAAAAAAGGTCAAAGTCATTTAGGCTTAGGTTTCATATAGAATTTTTTAAAGATTGTAAAATTAAAAATTTATAAAAATAAAATAAATTTTCCTTATAGATACATTTTTGCTTGTACATAATGCTCATAAATTCATGCACTTGAGCTACATCCACATACAAGCTAAGTAAATAACTTCATGTATTGAAGGTTGGATGATACATGGAGGAAGGAGGTATTTCAGTGACCTCTTATCAGTCACCAATGATGGGTTGGGCAACTGATTTGGTGATCAATGTACGTAGTGTTTGTTTTTTTAGTTTGTAGTTGCTTGGTGTGTTTTCATTTAAGATTTTAGTGTGGTGTGAATAAATGTAAACTTCACATTGTTGGGGGGAACATGACACAATGTTCCATTTTTAGTTTCTATGTGTGATTCTATGTGTAAAGCATAATGTTTGATTTCTTATGTAATCTCCTAAAGTGAAAATGTGATGAGAGTTGATGGATGTATTTGGCACATCATGATGTGGTTGTTGGTAAACCACTCAAAAACCATCATAATTTGTGGTTTATGGTAAACCAATGGAAAACTACCACTCTCAATTTTTGGTTAGCCATATGAAAACCATTATGTCTTGATTTGTGATCAACTAATGGAAAATCACCTAATCATGAAAGCAAGTGTAGTACAGGTTGGATGTTTTCCCCATATTTTCACTGAGGGGGGAAATGTTAGGAAATATTATGTTAGTGCCAAAATTGTGAGTTGTAATATGAATAATTACATTAGTAATTACTCACTAGTGGTTATATGTTAGAATATAGTTTGTTATTATTATACCTATTATAGGTTATGTACGTGAGTTGAGGTTGGTGTTGATAAACCAACTCACATATTTGGGTTGAGTTATTTATAAATCCCCTATATTTTAGGAGAGAAGTCTCATATATATTTGTAATATTGAATCAAAAATAATATAGTTGAATATTATTATTTATGAGATTAAATTATTTCATGTGTTCTTTGTGTTTTGCAACATCCATTATTCATTACATGAGATAATTCTTTGGTTCATCTCTTTTATTCCCCTACATTATTATTTTTGACTTACCACCATACTTTACCCTTTGTTTTTCAAGGGATTTCATGGAAAATATTGGTGGTTATTTGTCATCAAATTGGTCCTACATGGATTTTATGATAAGATATGGCACTAAAATTACCATAAAATTAGAACCCATCTCAAATTTTCACATTGATCCATACAAACTAAATGTCACTAATGTCAATTTTACTATCATTTATGAGGAGGATCACCCTAGTGACAAAGAGCCAATTGTTCCTCTTGAAGGCATTTCAAATCTCTTCCTTGATGAATGGGGGATAGAAAATCATGAGTTTAACCCATATAAAGGTGTTAAAGAGGTTGTTATTGGTGTTCATTGTTTACATGAAGAAGTTTCAGATATACCCTCTCTCTCTAAGCCTAATGATGATAGTAATGGTTTATGGAAATTGATTTTTGATGGCTCAAGAATCAAGAATGGAGTAGGTATAGGTATTATGCTTATTTATCCATCAAATGAAATGTAATATTATACCATTATATTTTATTTTAGTTGTACTTTCCACATAGATAAATATGAAGCTCTTATGCATGGGCTTTAATGGATGATAAATATAGAAGTAAAGCAAGTACAATTCATTAGAGATAATGAACTAGTTTTCCACCAAGTAAGAGGTAAGAGTGTTCTCAAAAACACATTATTTAAGTCCTAAAATCATAGAGTGTGGGACCTTATTAAATATTTTGAGGATTTTAACATCTAATTAGTCCCAATTGAAAATAATCAACATGTTGGTAGGTTGGCATCAATTGGGTCACAATTAACATTCTCAATTATGTCAGTAATTGAAAAACTCAACCATAAATCATGGATGTTGTAATTCCTTAAATATTTAGCAATGATGTCAATTGGAAAGTGTTTGAAAGTGATAAACAAGTAGCATGTTTTCTCAAATAAGAGGTGGAGTTTTATTGTAAAAACTAGGCTAATTTCTAGCACCAATATGGGGACCAAATTATACAATTAAGGTCTAACAAATTCTAAAGAGTTAATTACTCTTGATAATATATTAAATTAAAGCAACCAAATGAGAAGAGATAAAGTAAGCATGTCTACAAAATAAAACATCATGAGAAAGTTTCTAGCTTGAAATATAAACTCTTAAATCTTAGAAAGGTATGTACTTTAGTTGAGAGGGCTACTTTATTGAGTTATGTAGATAATTTTTTGACATCTATGCTTGGTATTATAGTGATCTCAAGGGGTTTAACCCCTAATTATCTCAACACACTATATAAATTTATCTAAATGCTACATTTATAAGGCAAAAGTAAAGGCCCATACATCTTATAGTAGAAGTGATAATGAGAAAACATTTCACCAAGTTGAAGAGTCAAGAATTATTTTTCCTATTAAATAATCCTCATGGGTTTCCAACTTGGTTCCTATGAGAAATAAGAGTGGTGAGATTAGGTTATGTGTGGATTTTAGATACTTGAATAGGGCATCATTAAAGGATCACTATCCTTTACCTTCTATAGAAAAAATCTTTAAAATAGTTTTAGGTTCTCAACAATTATTTTAGAAGCAAAATCATTGAGAGGGAGCATAAATCAGTGTCTTCAAAACATTTGTTCAATTCCACTTAATCATACATGAACCATTCATACAAACATGAACATCTAGCAAAGCATGTGCAACCATACAAGATCATGAAACACATTACATATGTGGGAAACCCTCAAGGGGAATAAAACCCATAGATCTCTAAAAATGGAAAATAGTCCTATAAAATAAAAACCAATATTTAGTGAATCACCAATTTCATATGGAGCACCAACCCCAACTAGTCAAGCACCCACTCAACTAGGATTTAACAAGCACCAACCTGTAAGGAAAAACCAACCCCGTAGATGACTCAAAACCAACTCAAACACCTAAAAATTTTGATCACCTTCAAAAAACCTTATTTATCACATAATATATGATGATCACCTTTTTTATGTCTTATCACTCTTATATCCCTCTCAAAATTCCTTTTAGGCTTCTTTGCTCAACTAGGTCTCTTCAAGATATATTAGGTTGTTAGAGGTATAATCACAGAGAAGGGGGTGAAATAGTGAGCCTAGATAATCCAACTTTAATTTCAATACTTCAAAAGTATTAATAAATTATCATAATAACTCATGAATCATACACATCACTCATAGCAATGAAGAAGATAAATAATGTAAGATCAAACACATAATGCATTACATATGTGGGAAACCCTCTTGGGGGAGAAAACTAACTGGAGCCTACAATTGGAATACTATCCTATAATAAAAAGAATCAATTTAGACTAGCTAAAATTTATCAAGTAGCTATAACTGATCAAGTAACTAAAGTACCACAAGGTGATACAACACATCTTTACTTCAGTAACCACAACAATTAGACTTTTAGCAAGCTTCACCTTGCAAAGAAGATACAATCCTCTAGATGTTGAGCAGCCAAAACAACACCTATTAGCACAACAACTCCTAGACACTGATTACCTACCAATCTAATGGAGATACAAATTATATCAGCTCTCTTCAACTCTACACACTCAAATCATCCAAAACATTCTTTTGGATCACCCTAAACTTCTTCACTCATCTTCAACTTGTAAGAGCACTATTATGACATCATAAACATGACCCACCATTCATACACATAGTCCTCAAATATTATATTCTCATCAACTCATCTACTGGGCACTCTCTATCTCCTTCACTCCACAACTCTCACATACACACACCTCTTTCATGTCTAAGAACCATTTCCTTTGGTTTTACTATATATAGAGCCTTCATGAATATCAACATCTTGGTCATCCATTAGAAATATATTAGCCTTTAATCCTTCTCTCACATTGAAACTCATCTCAATACCATCCACAAAGGTTGGCCATAGCATTCATGGGTCACCCTTAAGCAACAAGCCCTTTCAATTATGCCATACTAACCCTTATGGTCTCATGGACACCTATTTACTCCATTACCAAAAAAATGAGAAAAATAGAAACATAAGGCCACTTAAAAATTCATAATTATACTATACATTACCCTTTAGTCATCTTTAAATGATCATAGTTATCCCTTCTCACCTTTGTGTATGTTTAATCAAATTAAACACTGATTTGGTGCACAAGAACATCATGAATGAACACATAGTCGAATTCTTAAACATTGTTCATACACAAGATATATTGATCACACCCCCAAAATCCATACATATGATCCTAATGGAGTTTAAAACACTCTCCAATAGATAATTCATCATGAAACATTTAAACAACATCAAAACAATCTTGAACAATCTCCTTGGGTCACTTGTAAGACATAGTCAAACACATAGTCAACTTTGGAGATCAATATCTTTGATTGTACATACATTCATACCTTCAAACTAGTTTCACTAGATGTTCCATGGATTCCTATTCAACTTTTCATTTAATATCACCTTTGAATTTTCCTTGGATTAAAATTTATGGACAAAATATAGAGCACTAGTTTTTCCCTTTGCAAAATTCAAATATTCAAATGTCAAGGTCACAGTTAAACTCCAAACACCTTATCCTCATCTTGTGTCCTTGAATATTTTATTAAACATACAAAATCAATATTAATTGAATTATCTCAACCATTACCTTTCATCATTAATTATTGGATCTTCATCTTGACTATTTTACTTAATGTTCTTTGTTGGTCTCTTATATGTAGCTCAGTCTTTATCTGTGTTAAACATTGGACACCTTGAAATCATCTCAATAAATATGCCGCATTGATCTATATATGTAAAAACATCTACTAAATTTTTTATCTTATAAGAAACATTATATTTACCTCTACTCAATGTTAAAATTTGAACATTTGTCCTCATCTCGCTGCTTCCTAACACCTTGGAACAAACATGCTCTATTGATCCTTTTGTAAGGAGCTCAATCTTTAACTTCATTAACCAAAAAAACTTTGAATAATTTGACTCAAAATGAACCATATATATTTACTATATTATCATCAATTAGAAATTAGATATCTATTTAGTCTTGATCTTTAACATCATGCAAAATAGACTATGGGAACTATTGCTATGTTCATGAAAGGCCAACTTTACATAATCATATCTTTTGATGTGCTTCATCACATGACCTAAAAATTAGTGCATAACAAATAATAAAAAAATTTAATAAACCCATATAATCAACTCATTTTATAACTATCAATGTGCAAAATATTAATACATAAAAATTCCTACTTAGCTTTATTTTCCACATGCAAATTTGGTTAAGTATGGAAAAACACTGTAAAACTACATGGGAGCCCAAATTTGTACTTACATATATTTTTTATCGCTTAGTTTCATGACCTAATACTTATCACATAAGATATTATCTCATAGGTGAATTCATCCATATATTAATCTTCTCCTGAAACTTTCATACATGTGAGATATGACATCACCAAACTGCTTACTTGGCTTTATTTGAACATAGAAAACACTATCAAAATGCCTAGGAGCCCAACTTTGCACACACACATGTATTTGGATATGATTCATCACATAAATTTAGACTTTGTCTATATAAAATTTATAATAATGTGATCATAACCATATGACCAACTCCCCCTGACTCATCCACATGTGTTAATTATGATGTCAACAAAATACCTACTTAGATTTTCTGCCACTAGACTCAAAATTTCTAGATGAAAACAATGATCAACTAGATGAAATCCACTCATGCACATAATAACCCAAATCATTATTAGCTTCTGATATTACCCCTTTCACATGCTCAAATCACCATACTCATCCCTAAACATCTCTAACCATGTTAAAACTAAAGATCAACCAAACTTCCTTCAAGCATACTCACAGTTTGTCATTATCACTTAGACTATCAAGGATTTTGATCCACTCATTTGGAAACCTTCATGAAATCACCATGAAATTATTTAAATCTCTCCAAAAATTTCCTCATTGATGTCAACAACCATAATATAACAATATACAACTCACCTTCCATCTCTGTCTTCAAGCACTCCATAATAAGAAATTTCTCCCCCTTTGTCATAATGATAAAGTGCGCATAAACTTATCTTTAGGACCTAAAAATAATAACAATAGGATAGTTCCATCTTTTAAATATAGTACAAACTCCCCCTTACCTTGAGCTACCTTTTCTTGCCTTGACAAATTCCTCTTGCTACATGCCAAGACTCTTTTTTAATAATCCACTATAATCAATGAATAAATAACCCACAAAATAATAAATTATAATGTAAATCACCAATAAAAATATATAGGGGACTCCCCTAAACTTTTATAAGCCATTATACCTCTTGAGCATCTTTAGATGTCCATACACAATGAAGAATCACCACATAGGGTTACTAGCCTTCTCTCTTAAGCCACCTCAAGGATCATCAACAGAAATTCATAACACTCACCAAATAGGAAACATGTTATAAAAAAAATTTAACTCACATTGAAACATACATAACTTTCTCTTTTGGAGAAACTGATAAAAAAGTGCTCTTCTTTACACCAGGCCTATCTAGTATCCATGTATCCTTACCTAGAACTTGCAGAGCCCACAACTTTCTTTAGATGCAACTTCACTATCTAAAACTTCATAATTGGATCACTCTCATATTCCCACTCAAGCACACCAGCTTTAATCACATACATAATCCCTTGAAACATACTTTCTTCACAAACCTACTAACCAATTAGTCCTCTAATTTGACAAAAACTTGAATAACTTGAAATCTACAAACCTTCATATATCTATTAAGGTTTTTTGACAACCCATTTATCCCATTAAAACTATTAATAATACTCAAATAAATAATCATAAGGAAAAATAATTTTCTATCATAGCCCAAAACCTTAAAATCTCAAAACAAATAAGGTGAACAAACCTCCTTCTAGTCAACACCCTCCTCTGAAACTTCTTACACACCTGGAGACAACCATCACATAATTTTGGACCAATATTTGAGATTTCATACTTTGGGTAACTTTAATTTCATATAACACATTTTAGGCCTAATTTGCCTTAAGCCAAAATTGAGAAAACTAATAGCACTCAAAAATCTTCAATTGGCACAAAAAGGATCATCAAGACACAAAACTACCTAAAACACATCACAAAGAAATATACATACATTTTCTAGCATCATACTCTTCTTCATATTGCATTAATATCATTTTCCTACTTGGAAACACCCATTTTAACCTTAAAAACACTACATACATAGCAACACTTGCTTTTCCACTAAAAGGAGTCTCTTAAGAAGCATAGATAAAGACACCTTACTTCACAATGTCCTAAAATAGTGTAAAACTAAGAGTTCCCACAACTCCTCATAATCCTTCTTCCCCTTAGTCATATTATACTTGTAGCTCTTCTTATTCTTATGCTTAAGAGAAGAAACATCCTCAACCATTACAACATTGTCCTTCTTTTTTAATATTGTATTGACAATACATGGAGATAATAAAGATTCATGACATACCTTTTCATCTGAAGAATATTCCTTATATTTTGGAACCTCATCACTAGGCACCAAAAAATAATTTTATTCACATGAAATATTCTCAATAACATCAAGATGTTAACTTAGATCCATACTCACCTTGGAACTAGCCTCAACTAGTACCTTGGTCCTCTCCTTGATCTTAGTCCTTTATCCACAACATGAGCAGACAATGACAGTTGTTGATAATATTTAAATTTTATAGAATTATCCACCATAGAAAATAGTTTAATTGGACTAGTAGACCCATCATGATTCATACATACCACCTTTAATTTCCATGAGTTAACTTCCCTTCTTCCTTGCACTCTAAGAGCCTGATTGAACTCATTTTGACTTGATGACCTTTGATTATAGAATCTATCAATGTGACCAATCTTCTCATAGTTGTATCAAACCATTATTTTTGAGGTGAACTAAACTTTCCATACATTATATGGAAAAAATATTTTAATGTGTCCTATGTCATAACAATTGAAATAAACTCCTCTCTTTTTAAGAAGACTCACCTTATCTTGCCTTATTTAGGCACTGCTTAATAAAGTGTCCTTCATCAAGATAGGTGAATCACTTAACTTTGTTCACACATTTTGACTAATGACCCCCATAATATTTCCATTCAAACTCATTTCTAATAGGTCTCTTACATTTTTTAACTCTATACCCAAACTAATTACATGTGTAATATTAACAATTGAAACTTACATACCTCATGGCATTTGGTTATCTAATCTAATTTATCTTGAATCTACCAATACCTTTATTCATTGTCTAATGATTTATCTTCAAATTTAGGTTTTTCTTGTTAACATTAGTATTCATATTATTTTGAGTTACATTCTTTGGTTCTTATTTGTATCCAGGACTAGTTCTATCACTTGCATGCTTTTGATCATTTAGAATATTGTCTACATCACTTGAGCTCTTTTCGAATCTCACAAATGAGTTCACCTTACTAGATTTCTTTTCTAACTCAAATTTCAATGACTCATTTTCAATTACATACCTTAAACATTCATATTATTTATCTTTTAGTCTTTTAGATAGGATTTCCAACTAGCAACTAAGATGTTTGACCAGATATTCATGTTCCTTGGTATCTTCATTCATTCTTATTTCATACACACTAAATTTCTCCTCATATTCCTTAATTTTAGACTTCATATTATTTTTAATATTATTATAAATCTTTATTTCTTCAAGGGCATTCATAAATTCAATCTCATAGTCCACCTCATCTCTATCAACATCTAAATCATTCCAAGTAGACTCCTTTTGATGTGAGCAACTTCCTTCCTCAGCCATGAATAGTGCATCATCTTGAATATAACCATCATCTTCATGATAATATTCTAGGTCACTATCTTCACTCTCATATAATGAGTTGAAATCTTTATTGGTGTAGAAACTCTTTGTATTCTTTAAGGACTTCTTCTTATATTTATACTTTCTGAATCATTTCTTCCTATATGTCTTCTTTTCTTCATCTTGGTCTTCATCATGTTCTTAATCATCATGCTTATGAGGGAAATTTCTATCAAAATGTCATATCTCTCCACAATTGAAGCATTTAAAGGGTATTTTACACTTATACTTTCCTAAACCTATTTTAAATTTCCTTGTAAACAAATAAATTATCTCATCCTCATCAATATAAAAAATGTCACCTTCCTTGGGTTTCTTACCTTGGAACTTATTCTTAGGCTTCATATTTGTCTTGAATGTTGCTTATTTCTTCTATGGTATATCATCATTTATTCTCATCTCCTAGGCATTAAGGATTCCATGCAATTCATCCATATTTAACTTAGTAATATCATAACTTTCTTCTATAATAGACACTTTTGAATCAAACTTGATATAAAGAGACCTTAATACCTTTTAAACTATAGTATCCTCTTCAAGGTTCTCTCTAAACCTCTGATGATGTTCATAATATCATCAACTCTATATAGAAAATATGTCATAAAATCTTCTTCCTTTATCTTAGACTCTCAAATTGTCTTCAATGAGTCTACAACTTTGCCAACTTAACTTTTGAGTCTCCTTTATAAATAGTCTTTAATTTATCCAAGATTTCTTTAGAATATGTAAAAAGGATTAACTTGGTGTATTCAGTCTCTAAAAGACCACAAGTGATGGCATTCATTTCCTTATAATTATTATCAAATAACTTCTTTTTGGCAGCACTAGATGGATGATTAGTAGGAGCAACATAACCATCCACAACAAATTTCCATACATCAAACCCTAGGGATAGAATGTATGTCCTCATCTTTTCACTCAAAAAATCATAATTTGATCTATTTAACTTTAGTTATTACTTATAATAGAAACCTCCTTGCATTTGATGACTACCTATATTGTACATTGGATCACCTTCAAGCTGTCAAGCCTTTATAAAAGGACCTACTCTGATAATAATTACTAGATGTACAATCACTGAGAGAGGGAGTGAATAAATGAGCCTAGATAATCCAAATTCAATTAAAATATTTTAAAACTCTTAATCAATTATCACAAGCACTCATGAATAATACACATCATTAATAGCAATGAACAATAGAAACAATGCAAGATCAAGACACATGACATATGTGGGAAACCCTCTTGGGGGAGAAAACCCACTAGAACCTAAAATTTGACTATTATCCTATAGTAAAAATAACCAATTTAGAACAACTACAATTGATCAAGGAACTACCATCCCTTATTTAGTGAGACTACAATCCCACAAGGTGATACAACACCTATCTATATGAGCAACTACAATAAATAGACTTTTAGCAAGCTTAACCTTACAAGGAGGATACAACCCCCTAAATGTTGAGAATCTAGAATAACACACCTATGAACACAACATATCTTAAACATTGATTTCCTACCAATCTGATGGAGATACAAATTATATTAGCTCTCTTTAACTATGCACACTCAAATCATCCAAAACATCCTTTTGGATCACCTTAGACCTCTTCGCTTATCCTTAACCTACAAGATCACTATTTTGACATCAAAAACATGAACCATAGGTCATACACATAGTCCTAAATATTCTCTACTCATAAAATCATCTACTAGGTACTCACACTCTCCTTCACTCCATAGATCTCACATGCACACACTTCTTTCAAGTCTAGAAACCATCTCCTTTAGATTCATTATATATAGAGCCTTCATGAATATCAACATATTGGTCAATGATTATACATGCCTTAGCCATTAATAATTATCTTAGATTAAGACACAAATTAATACCATCCACAAAGGTTGTTCATAGTATTCATGGGTCACCCTTAAGCAATAACCCCTTTCAATTGGGCCACACTAACCCTTATAGGTCTCATGGAGACTTATTCACTCCATTAGCACAAAAATGAGAAAAATATAAACATAGGGCCACTTAAAAATGCATATATACAATCTCCATGACCCCTTGGTCATCTTGAAATGATCATAATGGTATTTTCTCAGCTCTACATATGTTTATCAACTCAAACACTAACCTGGTGCATAAGAACATCATGAACGAACACATAGTCAACTTGTTAAGCATTGATCATACTCAATATAGATTTTTATACCCCAAAAATCCATATAGATGATCTTTTTGGAGTCTATAATAGTCTCTAATATATAAGTCATCATGAAACATCAAAATATCATCAAAACAAGCTCAAACAATCCTCTCAAGTCACTTACAGGACATAGTCAAACACATAGTACACTTTGGAGCTCAATATCTTTGACAGTACATATATTCAAACCTTATAAATAGGTTCACTAGATGATACATGGAGTTTTATTTAAATTTTGTTTTTATATCACCTTTGAATTTATCTTGGATCAAAAGTTATGGATAAAATATAGATCACTAATTTTTCCCTTTCAAAATTCAAATATTCAAATGCCAACAGTTATAGTTAAACTTTGAACACCTTGTCCTCATCTCGTGTCCTCATATCTCATATTAAACACTCACCATCAATATTATTTTAATTATCTCAACCTTTACCTTTCATCACTCATAATTGGATCTTCATCATGACTATTTGACTTAATTCGCTATGTTGATCTCTTTTATGTAGCTTGGTCTTTATCTGTGTTAAACATTGGACACCTTGAAATCATATTTATCAATATGCACCATTGATCTATATATGTATGAACATCCACTCACTATTATAACTTAGAAAAAGTTTTATCTTTACTTTTCTCAATGTTAAACTTCAAACACTTATCCTCATCTCGCTGCTTATTGACACCTTAGAACAAACATTCTCCATTGATCCTTTTGTAATGAGCTTGATCTTTAATTTTATTAACTAATGAAAACTTTGACTCACTTTAATCAACATACACCATATTTATTCACTATATGATCACCTATGAGCCATTATATCTCCATCTAGTCATGATCTTTAACATTCTGTAAAATAGACTAAGTATGGGGACTATTTTTATCTGTTTGGAAGACCAACTTTATATAGTCGTATATTTTGATGAGCTTCATCACATGAATTTAAACTTAGCACATAGAAATTATGCACACAAATAAACAAACCCACAATATCAAATAATTTTAAAATTTCCACATGTGAAATATGACTACATCAAATTTTGCTAAGTATGGGAAAACATTGTCAAACTATTTGGGAGCCCAACTTTGTACTTGCATATCTTTTGTCACACTTAGTAAAATGACCTAATATTTATCACATTAGATTTTACCTCATAGGTTAATTTATCCATATATCAATATTCTCCTAAAACTTTCATATGTGTGAGATATGATGTCACCAAACTACTTACTCAACTCTATTTGAACATAAAAAACACTGTCAAATTGCCTAGGAGCCCAAATTTGTACACACATATCTTTAGTTGTGATTCATTGTATGAATTGATACTTAGACCATAGAAAATTGGGATTAATGTGATGAAAATCATATAACCAACTCCCCCTAACTCAACCACACATGGTAATTATGGCATTAGCAAACATCCTACTTAGATTTTCTACCACTAGACCTAAAATTTTTAGATGAAAACAATGAACAACCAGATGAAATCCACTCATGCACACAAGAACTCAAATTATTATTGACTTATAATAAGACCCATTACACATTATCAAATCACCATACTCATCCCTAAACATTTCTAACCATGCCAAAATTTAATATCAACCAAGCCTCCTTCAAGCATACTAGGACAAGCACATTGCACACTTTGTCATTCTCACTTAGATTATCAAGGAACTTCATCCACTCACTTGGATGCCTTTGTGACATCACCATGACATCATTTAAAACTTTCTAACATGTGATATGACCTTGATATTCACCTATAATAACCATATTATATATTCATGATCATTTCTATACACACCTATGATGGTATACAAGAACTCCTTCATCTCTTCAAAGTAAAATTTCTTTTGCTTGCATTAACTCATACTCTAATAATTCAATTACGCATATTAGGCCTTATTAATATACAATCCTTTATCTCACACACCTATTGGTCTAAAATACATACTTTTACACCTTTTTTACCCTTATAATAGGTCTTATAACACATTTCTTACATTAATCAATCATTAAAATATATCATCCTCAACATAAAAGACCAAAACCTCTTTTAGGCTTTAAGGAGACCTAATTCAATTAGACCTTCATTAGTGCACCCTTTATTCTCATTGAAACACTTTAAAAATGTACACAAAGTAGGAAAAATTCATATACTAATAAAATATACCCCCACTAAGCTCATCTTAGGTCCATGGCACTTTCTAGCTCCAACCAGCACTTGAAGCACACCATAAGTACTATTCACATTAGGCCTTCATACACATAAAAAGGTATGTCTTAAAAAAATGAATATAAAATATTATTTAGACACACAAAAATAATAATAAATAACATATAATAAACCTAAATTACCTTAATAAATTCACCAAGTGCATTATACTTCATCACATATGGCATATATCCTCAAAAACACTCTTACAACTAGTTGACTCAGAACAACCAACTAGCCTAAAAAACTAGTCAAGATGAACTTGAATATCAACGCCTGTATAGGGATTTATCATGACTAAAAATACATTTTAATGATACTATATCATCCTCATAATAACATCACATAAAAAAACCATAATTTCTATTATCAAACATTGGTCTTGCAAACCAATCTCCTGACCTTATCTCACATAGTCTTGCTTAAACTAGACAAGCCATTTTGAGTTAAAAAAATTCACCATTGTACATAGCTTGAAATATTTATACAAATAATTAATAGTACATAATATTCCCCAAAAATATATCCATGCACTTGGTTTCATTACTTTATTATGATAACACATTCATATTCATCTTCTCACTATTGTCTGGGTTTTTCACTATTTACACCATTTGGCCTATTAGCGACTAGCTAACTTAGATGGATAGTTTAAAATAATTTAGGGGTATAACATTTATATAAACCTTCATGTACATGAAACATGAGTCTCAATATTCATCCTCAGTTTATTTTAATACTTTGACTTGGTTAAATATGACTGTTATAGCAAATCTTTGAGAAATTAGCACTTTCTTGTAGGGTCTACTCACACACGTAAAATATTAATCAAATTAAGAGGTGAATATGATATTTTAATACAACATCCAATATCTTACCTAAGCATACCAATCCATTCTAGGCACTTTTCATCAACACCTTCAACATTGGGTCCTTATTAGGGTTCTAAAAGGTTTTAAAGCTATTTTTATTCTTAACAATAATTCCTAAAGCATAGGCCCTCATTCCAAAAAAAATACCTATAATTTTGATCTAGGACCCTCACTCATATACCATTAATAGATTATGTTCGCATTAAAAGGTTTGAAAAGCTAATGAGCATAATAAAATCCTTTTTAGGTTGAGAACCCTTCATTCTAAGCAGTTAAGAGACCTCAAAACAACTTTTCATGTCTTGTGCTTCAAACTATGACCTCAAACTTGGTCAACATACTTGAAAAAACATACCTCACTTTTTAAATGCTTACATAATCTCAAATACTCTAAAAATTGATCATCACACCTCATTAGGCCACATTCTCACTCTTCTCTCTAAACCTTGACCTACAGACCACATTAGGTCTTAAAATTGACCTTCATGCCCCTTTCCATGAACTATCCACCTTAATCACATACTCAATCAACATATCTCATTCTTAATAATTTCCATACATCCTTAAAATTCCTTGAAAATAGATGATGATACTTCATTAGTCCAGGCAAGGTTTAGTAGTGGTATAGGTGAAGACTTGGGATAAAGGTCCTACCCCTATAGGCTCACCCTGAGACTATCATGAGTTCTCCAATGCCTCTTGTACATGTTCAATCAACCTCATAAAATCACTCATGCCTATGTATACTCATCTCACCATGCTCATACCTTCTTATAAGGTATTTTCATTATTGGTTTTAGGCTACTCAAAGACATATACCTTCATGAAACCATAAGGCATTAGTTGCCTTCAAATTAATTATTTTACCTTCAAATTATCTTTCATGACAACATACTTCAATGATAAATCTACATCAATTCCCTTTGTCACAACAAAACACTACCAATTATACACACTCTCTCAGTGACATGAACCTCATATAATATGTACCATTGACATCAGTGATAATACTCAACAATCTCTACCTTTGTCATTGATGGAAACCAATCTCAAAAAATTATCTCAATAATAAACTTCTCCCTCTTTGAAATAAATGAAAAAGTGATGTCTATAATTCCTTGCAACCAAAATACTTAATAAATAGGACTATGAGTTTATGTGTCATAATAAAAACATGTTCCCCATATCTCAATACATAAATTATTGTAACAAATCACCTAATCTTGGATCTAATGAATCACTTGATTAGATCCCCCTAAGTGCTTGGCTTATTCGATGATTGCTAGGGTCAATAATTACACATAATTCCTATCTTAGTTGTTCAAATGTTACCTTTGTAAGTGGTTTGGTCAAAATGTATGTAATATGATCCTGTGTAGAAACATATTTAATTTTGAAACTTTGTTTAATTAATTTCACTCTTAGAAAATGATACCTAATTGGAATATGTTTATTCTTTGAGTGAATGATAGGGTTATATATGACTCTCATAATACATGTATTATCACAATAGATAGGACTAGGACCATCATACTCCACCTTGTATTATTTTAGGGTCTATCTCACCCATAGGACCTAAGTGCAACATGAAGCTACTACAATGTAGTCAGCCTCATAAGTGGATAATGATATTGATGGTTGATTCTTGCTTATCCATGAAACTAGGCACCCACATAATAAGAGAGCTCCTCCACTGGTACTCTTCCTATCATCTATACTTCCTTCCTAGTCTGCATCTATAAAGCCATCAAGTTTAACTCCTTAGATACCACAACCCATACTCCATAGTCCCCTTAAGGTTATTTATTATCCTTTTAACTTCTTATAGATTATTTTTCTTTGGATCTACTTGAAACCTTCCCATAAGACCTACTTCTTGCATGATTTTAGGTCTAGAGGTATTTGTGTATATCAAACATCCAATCATTAACCTATATGACATATGATTTACCTTTGGAGACTCATATTTCTTGCTCAACTTACACCCTATGATCATAGGTGAAATAACTACCTTGAAATCTTCCATCTCAAACTTCTTTGACATCTCTCTTATGTACTTGTCTTGAGAAATTAGGATACTTGTTTAGATTTATTTATTTACAACCCAAGAAAGAATGATAATTTTCCCAGCATGGACATATCAAACTCTTTCTTCATCACCTTTAAAAAGACCTTGGTCATGTTCTCATTATTTCCACCAAAGATGATGTCATCCACATAGACAACTACTATCAGATAATGGTTATCTTCTAATTTTATGTATAGATTACTATTTGTAACTTCTCTTTTAAATCCTGCATCCAATAGATACATATCTAACCTGACATACCAAGCTCTAGGAGCTTGATTTAGCCAATAATGAGCCTTTTTAATCTAAAAACATAATCCTTGTCACTTGATAGTGAGAACCCCTCTAGTTATTATATTTACACCTTCTTTTCCAAATTCTCATTCAAAAAGGAAAATTTGACATCCATCTGGTATACCTTTAACCCTTTGAATCTTGAATATGTTAGAAATAATCAATGGCCTCTAATCTTGCTACTAGTGCAAATGTCTACTCAATGTATACCCCTTCAAATTTTTCATATCCCTTGCATATTAATATAGCCTTGTTCCTAGTGACTTTTCCATATTCATTCAACGTATTTCTAAACACCCATTTTGTGATAATAACATTTTTGTCTTTAGGTGTAGGAACTAGTTTGAAAATCTCATTCTTCTTTGTTTGGTATAACTCATAATTCATAGAACCTATCTAAAATTTGTCTTTACTTATATAATATTATTAATTTTAATCTTGAATAATAGAGAAACATTCTCTTGATTTATATTACTTACCAATCTTCTCTTTGTTTTCATACATGCATTCTTGTTGCCAATGATTTAAGATTCAGGATTATCTATTTGAATCTATCTTGAGTGGTTTTTAGATTCCTATCTCTCCTCAACTTCTTATTCTTCCTCATCAACCTCTATAGTTTCCTCTTAACTCTTAAAGTCCATATTTTTTAAAGTATCCTTTGATTCTGAATGTGGTTTCCTTATCTCATCAATCTTCACGTTGGTGCTTTCCACTATCTTATTTAATCTCTTTTTATAACATCTATAGGATGAAATTATTAATGATTATCCTAATAATATACCTTCATCATATATTAAATCAAACTTTCATAAGTCTTCATCATCTCTTTTGATGAAAAATTTTCTCCTAAACACTCCAAAGTGTTCCACATTAGTAGGTCTACCTTTCCATGGTTCATAAGGAGTCTTTATCTATCCTCTATTCAAAATGTAGACTATAGTGCTTATTGACTCTCTCCAATATCCATAAAATAATATATACTCATTTATCATAGTGTTATCCATCTCTTGAACTATCTTATTCTTTATTTCCACTACCCCATTTTGTGAAGGTGTCTAAGCTACTGAGAATTATCTCCTTATTTCATAAACCCCATAGAAGTCATCAAACTCATTAGATAAAAAATATCCTCCTATGTTAGATCTTAGGAACTTGATCTTCCCATTCTTCTCATTCTTAACAAGAGCCTTTAATGCCTTAAACTTGTCAATAGCTTATGACTTTTCTTTTAATAATGATACCCAAGTCATTCTTCTGTAGTCATCTATGAGTAACATGAAGTATATATCCCCTTAAATTCTTTGAATTATTATAAGCCCATATATATTAGTGTGTATTAACTCTAATGGTATTTTATTATATTAATCCTTGGACTTTAAACTTATTCTAGTTTCCTTATATTGTTTACATGCCTTACAAAGTATGTTTTTAGGTTTGGTGATCTTAGGCATGTTTTTCATAGACTTCTTAGTGTTTATCTTGACAATATTTTCCAAGTTTAGGTGACCTAACCTTCTATTCCATGTACAATTTTCATCCATATTTCTCATAAATAATTTCTCATTATCTATCTAATTCAAGACATAAAGATTGTTCTTAATCCTCTTAGCATTAGCAATTAGCCTTCCTGATTTGACCCTCCTTATCTCACAGCCTCTATCATGAAAGGTTAGTGTGTGTCCTTGATTAAAAAATTAAATTAAACTAAGAATGTTATGTTTAAAACCTTCCACATAAAAAAACATTTTTTGTGTAGGTATTCCCATTGTCCAAACTCAAGATACCCTTGCCAACTATATTGGCACTTATGTTGTCTCCAAAACACATTGTTCCTCCAACATTCTTCTTAAATGAGATGAATTTATTTTGTATCCTATCATGTGTATTGATAAACCACTATCTATATAAAATTTAATTCCTTCATATTTAATTTTAAAGGTAGTCTGAGCTAGCATAGAGTCCTATTTAGTCTTATGTTCCTACATTAGCAAATAGTTCATCTTGACTCTTGAGCTCAATATGACCAGTCCTAACTTACTTTGGTTTCCATACCAATATTTGAACCTTATCATGCACTCTAGGAGATTTATATATCCTGTTGAATATTGAGGACCTTATATCTCTATTAAATAAAAAAAATTCAATGTGTCCCTTATTATGATAGTTGTAGCAAATAACATTTCTATACTTACCTCTTGACTAATCACTCCTTTTCTCATGATCCCATGATAACTTATCCTTTATTGAATTAGGTTGCATGATTAGTATTTTAATGTTGGTTCTCTTGAATTGTTCTTACTTCTCACACTCTTTCTCAAACTTTTTCATCTTGTCTATGAGCTTCTCATGCTCAACCTTCAAGGAATATAGCTCTATCTTCAACTAGTCATACTTAACTTCCTTTGATCTAAACCTTGTATTGACACCTTATAACATATTATTCAGACCATTTATATTATTTTTTTGATGCTTAAAATAATAAAGGTTACATATGTGCTCAACTTCAATGTCTACTTTAGCTTCTCCTTCTTCATTGTCGTAGTAGACTTCATCATTCATGTTATCTTCTTCCTTTCGATTACTAGACATCCTGTGCTTCTTAAGATCACCTTCAAGATGTTATACTTGTTTCAAAGGACATGGATATGATACTAATTATTGTAAGAATAATAAATAAGAGGGGTTTTGAATGATTATATTCAAAACATTCATTCAATTCTACTTAATCATACATGAACCATTCATACAAACATGAACATTTAATAAAGCATATGGAACCATACAAGATCATGAAACAAATTACATATGTGGGAAGCCCTAAAGGGGAAGAAAAATAATTTATATATTTAAATGGAATATATTACTATAATACATAAACCAATACTTATTGAAGCACCAACTGCACATAGAGCACCAACCCCAACTAGTTAAGCACCCACTCAACTAGGCTTTAGCAAGCACCAAATTGCAAGGAGGCACCAAACCCCTAGATGACTCAACACCAAATCAACCACCTAAAATTTTTGATCAAATTAATATAAAAAAATTATCACACAAAAAATTATGATCACCTTATTTATCTCTTCTCATTCTTCTATCCCTCTCAAACTGCCTTCTAGGCTTCTTAGATTAACTAGGTATTTTCAAGACAAATTAGGTCATATGAACTTGATATTCATCTATATTACCCATGTTATATATTTATAATATTTTATATACACACCTATTATTGCCTAAAATACATCATTTAGATCTTAAAATTTTTATTTCCTTTACTTGTACTAACTTATAATCTAACAAGTCAATTAGGCCTATTAGGCTTTGTTCTTATACAATCCCTTATCTCACACACCTATTGGTTTGAAAAACACACTTGAAAACTTGTATTAAACTTTAAATATGTCTTATAACACATTTAATAAATTAAAAGAATCATTAAAATAGGTCATCCTAAACATAAAATACCAAAACCTCTTTTAGGCCTTAAGGAGACCTAATTCAATTAGGACTTCATTAGTAAACATTACCCTTTGATCTCCTTAGAACACTTTAAAAATAAACACATGGTAGGAAGAATTAATATACCACTCAAATAGACCCCAAATAATCTCTTCTTATTTCCATGAAAATTTATATCTCCAACCACCACTTGAGGCACACCATTAGTATTGTTCACATTAGGCCTTCATACACACATAAAGGTCTATCTTGAAAAACTGAAGGTAACATATTATTTATCCACAAAAACATGAAAATAAATCACATATGTAAAATATAAAGGACCTAAATAACTTCACTATTTATTATTATTCATAACATAGGGCATAGAGCCTAAAAATCACTCATGCAACTTACTCACTCAGAACTGCCAATTAGCCTCAAAAACCAGTCAAGATGAACTTGAATTTAAACACCTACACAAGGATTTTTCATGACTAAAAACACATTGTCATGATAATTTTTAATCCTAAAAAAAAACTCACATATAGAAACCATAATCTGTAATATCAAGCATTGGTCTTGTAGACCAATATCTTGACCTTATCTCGCATAGTCTTACTTAAACTAGACAAGCCATTTTGAATTCAACTTTTTCACCATTGTGCCTGAATTCCAAGATTTATAAAAATCATGAATAGCACATACCAGTCCTAAAAAACATATCCATACACTTGGTCTCATAACTCTATCATGATAACACATTCTTATTCATCTTCTCATTATTGCCTAAGTTTTTCATTATTTACACCATTTGGCTTATTAGAGATTGGCTAACTTAGAGGACCAATTTATCATACTTAAGGGATATGACCTATCTAGAAAACTTCATGGACATGAAACATGAGTCTCAAAATTCATCCTCTATTCATTTTCATTCTTTGACTGGGTCAACTCTGACTACTATAGTAAATCTTTGATAAATTAACACTTTCTTGTAGGGTCTACTCACACACCTAACAAATAAATCACATCTAGAGGTGAATTGGAGAGTTTAATAAAACCTAAAATATATTACCTGATCATACCAAATTATTTTGGGTAATTTTGATCAACATCTTCAACATTGGGTCCTTAGTAGGGTTTTAAGAGGGTTTAAACCTATTTTCATTCATAAAGCATATTCCCTAAAACTAAAATAAAATGCATGTAATTTTGAGCTAATACCATTCCTCATATACCATGAATAGATTATTTTCCCATTGAAAGGTTTGATGAGCTAATGAACATAACAAAATCCTTCTTGCATTGAGAACCCTTCATTCTACGCACTCGAGAGATCTCAAAAAAAATTCATGTCTTTTCCTTCAAAATATGACCTCAAACTTGGTAAACATACTTGAAAAAACATGCCTCAATTTTATAAATTCTTACATAATCTCAAACGTTCTAAAAACTGATCATGACCCCTCCTTAGGAAACATTAACTCTCTTTACTCTCTATACCTTGACCTATATACCACATTAGGTATTAAAACTGAACTTCATACCACTTTCCATGCACTCTATACCTTAAATAATAAATCAAAATATCTCATTCTTAATCATCGTCATACATCCTTCACATTCCTTGGCAATAAATCAAGATACCTCATTAGGCTAGGTAGGGTCTAGAAGTGGTCTAGGTGAAGACTTGTTCTAAATATACTACCCCTATAAGATCACCTTGAGACTCTCATGAGTGATCCAATTCCTCTCATACATGATAAAAAAAACTCATACAACCACTCATTCGTATGTGCAATTATCTTACCAAGTGACCATGCTTATACCTTCTTATAAGGTACTTTCATGCCATGACTCGGCTTAGGCTACTCAAAGTCCTATACCTTCATGAAACCATAAGTCATTAGTTACCTTCAAATTATCTCTTTTACCTTCAAATTATATTTCATGACAACATCCTTCATTTATAACACTCCATCAATGACCTCTGCCAAATCAACACACTGGCAATTAGACACACTCTCTTAATGACATCAAACTCATAGAAATTAAACCATTGACTTCAATGAAAATACTCTAAAATATCCCCATTTGTCATTGATGTAAACCACTCTAAAAAAAAATTATAAACAATAAAATTATCCCTCATTCTAAACTTTCTCCCCCTTTGACATAAATGACAAATTGATGCTTGTAACTCCTAGGATCACAGTCCTTATAACCAAAATAATTAACACATAAGAATATGAGTTTATGAGTCATAATATAAAAATTATCCACTTATCTCCATTCATACATTCTTATAAAAACTCACCTACTCTTGGAGCTAATGAACCACCTAATTATCTCCCCCTAAGTACTTAGCTTCTTCAATGACTACTAGGGGTAGGAATTACACCCAATTCCTATCTTAGGTATTAAAATGTTACCTCTGAAGTGGTTTGGTCAAAATGTCATCAATCTAACCTTGTCTATAAAAATATTCAAGTATGATTATTTTCTCACTTACCATCTCTCTTAGAAAATAATACCTAATGGGAATGTTCTTAGTCCCTTAGTTCATGATAGGGTTCTCTAAGATACTTATAACATTTGTATTATCATAACAGATAGGGAGAGGAATATCATATTCTACCTTATATTATTTTATGGTTTATCTCATCCATAGGACATGAGTGCAACATGAAACTACTGCAATTTAATCAACCTCACAAGTGGATAATGTTATTCATGGTTGTTTCTTGCTTATCCATGAAACTAGGCACCCACCTAAAAAGAAATATCCTCCACTGGTACTCTTTATATCATCTAGACTTCTTACCCAAGGTGTATCTGTATAAGTTATCAAATTGAATTATTTTCTCCTTGGATATCACAACCCATACTCCATAGTCCCCTTAAGATACCTCAGTATCCTTTTGACTTCTTTCATGTGTTTTTTTTTGTATCTACTTAAAACTTTCCCACAAGACCTACTACTTGTATGATGTTAGGTCTAAAGGTAGTGGTGTATATAAAACTCCCAATAATTGACCTATATGATGCCTAATTAACCTTTTGAGACTTATCTTCCTTGCATAACTTACCCCTCTAATTATAGGTGTACTAACTAACTTTGAATCTTCCATCTCAAACTTCTTCAAAATCTCTCTAATGTATTTGGATTGTGAAATGAATATACATTGTTCATATTGAGTGATTTATGACCCAAAAAAGAATAGTTATCCCAACATGGACATCTCAAACTATTTCTTCATCACCTCTATAAAGACCTTGGTCATGTTCTCATTATTTTCACCAAACATGATGTCATCCACATAGACAACTACTATTAACTAATGTTCATTTTATAATTTTAATTATATATTATTATCTCCAATTCCTTTTTTGAATATTTGATCCAATAGATACTTGTCCAACCTGGCATACCAAGCTATAAGAGCTTGATTTAGACCATGAAGAGCATTTTTAAAACTACAAGCATTGTATTTATCACTTGATAGTGAGAACCCCTTAGGTTTCTCTATGTACACCTCTTCTTCCAAATTATCATTCAAAAAGGTAGATTTGACATCCATCTAGTATACCTTGAACCCTTTGAATCTTACATATGCTATAAACAATCTGATGGCCTCCAATATTGCTACTAGTGTAATTTTTTCTCAAATTCTACCCCTTAAACTTATGAATATCCTTTGTATACCAATCTAGCCTTTTTACTAATGAATTCTCCATATTCATTAAAATTATTTATAAACACACATTTTTTGCCAATGACATTCTTGTATTTATCTCTAGGAACTAGTTTTCAAGTATTATTCTTCTCTATTTGGTCTAACTCCTCATTCATAACACCCATCCAAAATTTATCTTTGTTTGATTTTATAAGATTATTAGGCTCAATCTTAGATAATAGAACAACATTTTCTTGATTTAGATTACTTAACAGTCTTCTCCTTGTTTTCATACCTACATTCTTATTGCTAATTATTTGAGATTCAAGATGATCTCTTTGAATCTATCTTGAGGGGCCTTTTGAGTCTTGTCTCTCCTCAACTTCTTCTTATTCCTCATCAACCTCTATAGTTTCCTCTTAATTCTTGAAGTCCATATTTTATAAAGTGTCCTTTTATTATGAGTGTGATTTCCTTGTCTCATCAATCTTAACATTGGTGTTTTTCACTATCTTCTATAACCTCTTGTTATAACATCTATAGGATGAACTCATTGATGAGTATCCTAAGAATGTACCTTCATCAGATTTAGAATCAAACTTTTATAAGTATTAATCATCTCTTTTGATGAAACATTTGCTCCCAAACACCTTACAGTGTTCCACATTAGCATGTCTACCTTTCCATAGTTTATAACAAGTCTTTTTACTATTTGTCCTTATCTATCCTCTATTAAAAATGTAGACTATAGTGCTTACTACCTATCTCCAATATCCATGAAATAATATAGACTCATTTAGCATAGTTATAGATCTCTTAAGTTATTATATTCTTTATTTTCACTACCCCATTCTTCTGAGTTATCCTTATTTTTGAGAACTATCTCCTTATTCCATGAACCTCATAGAAGTCATGAAACTCATTGGACTAAAACCATCCTCTTTTGTCATATCTTAGGAAAGTTTTCTTCCCATTATTCTCATTCTCAATAAGATCATTTAATGGCTTAAATTTCTAAAGAGCTTCTTAATTTTCTTTCAAGAATGCTACCAAAGTCATTGTTGTGTAGTCATTTATGAGTAACATGAAGTGGCTATCTCCTTAAATTATTTGAATTCTAATAAGCCCACAAATATTAGTGTGTATTAACTCTAAGGGTCTTGTATTAGAGTCTTCCTTGGACTTGAAACTTTTTCTACTCTACTTACCATGTTGACATGCCTTGAAAAGTATGTTTATAGGTTTGGTGATCTTAGGCATGTTTTTCATAGACTTCTTAGTGATTATCTTGACCAGATTGTCAAAGTTTAGATGACTTAACCTTATTTTCCATTTCTAAATTTCATCCATATTTCTCATCTAGTATCTCTCCTTCTTTATATCATTAAAGACATATAAATTATTCTCATTCTTCTTACCATTGGCAATTAGCCTTCTTGACTTGTCTCTCCTTATCTCACACCCTCTATCATGAAAGGTTATTGTGTCTCCTTGATTGCACATTTGACTTACACTAAGTAGGTTATGTTTAAAACCTTCAAAATACAACACATTTTATGTCCTAGTATTCTCATTATCCAAAATCAAGATACCCTTGCTAACTATATTGGCAGTTGTGTTGGCTCTAAACCTCATTATCCCTATAGCATTATTCTTTAATGAGATGAATTTATTTTTATCTCCTATCATGTGGCTTGAGAAACCACTATCTATATACCATTTCATGCCTTCATATTTAATGTGAAAGGTAATATGAGGTAGCATAAAATCTTCCTTAGTATTTTGTTCATCCTTATCAAATAGTCCATCTTAACTCTTGGGCTCAATATGATCAATTATAACTTACTTTAGCTTCCATACCAATATTTGACCCTTCTCATTCACTCTAGGAGCTTCACATATATTTATAAATATTAAGGACCTTCTAATTCTATTAAAATATAATCTTTCAATGTGTCCCATATTATGACATATGTAGCAAACAAAATTTACGTACTTGCATCTTAGATGATCACTCTTTTTCTCATAGTCCCATGATAACTTATCCCTTATTATATTAGGTTGCCTGATTGGTCTTTTCATGTTGGTAATATTGACTTGATCTGAATTCTCATGATATTTATCAAATTTTCTCATCTTATCTATGAGTTAGTCATGCTCAAACATCAAGCAATCTAGTAATGTCTTCAATTGGTCATACTCAACTTCATTTGATCCAAACCTTGTATTGACACCTTATAACTAATTATTAATATCCTTGACAGTCTTCTTTTGATTATTTAAATCATCATGGGCACTTCTGAGGTTAACTTCAAGGTCTACTTTATCATCTCTTTATTCATTGTCATATTATATTTATTCGTCATACATGTTGACTTCTTCCTTTTGAGCACTAGACATTTTATGCTTCTTAAGATCACCTTCAAGTTGTTAGACTTACTTCAAAAGATGTGGCTCTGATAAAAATTATTGGGAGCATAATAATTTATGGGTGGGGATGAATTAGTGTCTTGAAAACAATCAATTCCATTTAAGCATACATGAACCATTCATACAAATAGGAACATTTATCAAAGGATATACAACTATACAAGATCATGAAACACATTACATATGTGGGAAACCCTCAAGGGGAAGAAAACACATTGATCTATGTAAATAGAATATAGTCATATCAGATAAAAACCAATCTTTATTGAAGCACTAATTCCACATGGAGCTTCAACACCAAATAGTTAAGCACCTACCCAACTAGGCTTTTACAAACACCAACCTAGAAGGAAGCACCAACCCCCTAGATGACTTAGCACTGACTCATCCAACTAAAAATTTTGATCACATTCATATAACCTTATTTATTATATAATAGATGATGATCACTTATTAGTGCCCAAAATTTCACTAAAGCAATTAGGCCCTTGTCAAGTGAAAATGCCTATTACCAGCCTGAGTTGAGTGTAAATTACTATGTCATTAACCCAAATTCCATCTCCAAGTGTTCCTTTGGAAGGTCAAGTTTATGTAAAAATTGGCTAAGTCTTAATCTAGTCTTTTCTTGGAAAATGTGTCTTTCCCTTAGACTTTTTAAAGCTTTTTACATGAACACAATGTCCAACAGAAATAGGTCTTCAAGCCTTTTAACTCACATGAAAATTCTAAATACTTATTTCCATTATACATTATGTCCACTACAAAAGGTTCAAAGTAATTCACTGTCTTATTTTTCATCAAGCAAAGTGTTTCAAAAAAAATTCAATGGGTCATTTATTTTAGACTTTTTCTGTATGATAAAAAAAAATTGAAGGGCACTTGCCCTTCACGCATTTTCCCTGCACAAAACACCTGACAAAAATCCTTTGTTTCAAAAAAGGTGCAAAGTCTTATTTATTTTGAACTTTTTGTTCATGGTAAAAATTTTGAAGGGCACTTACCCTTTGGGCATTTTACCCATGCAAAAATACTGAAAGAATTTTAAGGACTTATTAATTTTTGCCAAAGTGTGTACAAAAGTTTGAAGGATTATTCCTTCAAGAATTTTGTCTTCATAAAAAGTCTCAAGGATTATTTCTTTGGGATTTTTATCCACATAAAAATCTTGAAGAGTTATTTTTCTCTTGTAAAAGGTTTGAAGGGTCATTTTGCCTTTGCAAAATATTTGAAAGGTCATTTATTTTGGGTATTTTACCATTGAAATTTGTTTCCAATACATTTTTAAAAGATCTTGAGGACACTTTCAATAAGTACCTAGGGAAATTTCAAGATATCTAAATAGAAATTATAAAAGACCAAAGGGATATTTTATTCGGTAAGTATCCTTCATAAAACTTTTGAAAGGTACTTTAAAAAATCATGAAGGGTATGTTCAAATGGTCGAAGGGTATTTTTAGAAAAATTGTTGTGAAGTATAAGTCCTATTTCCTTCAAGAATTTTGCCCATGCAAAAAGTCTTAAAAAATTGCATTTTTTTAGGAAAAGTACCAAGTTCAATTTCTATAGGAAAATTATTTTAGAAAAAATGTTCAAAACAATGGTCTCAACAAAGACAAAAGGAGTTAAGTCTCAATTCTTTTGACAAAAGTGAAAAAGTCTAATTCCTTCAGTAAAAGTGTAAAATATAAATTTCTTTAGGGAAATTATTTTTTAGACAAAATGTCCAAAATAATTATTTTGATGAAGGTGAAAATATGAAAGCCAAATTCTTTCAGTCATCTTTCCCATGAAAAAGGTCCAATAAAGCTCAATTATTGTAGGAAAAGTGTCATGTCAAAGTTCTTTAGGGACATTATCTCAAACATTTTTCCTAAGACAATTATCCTGATAGAATGCCTAAAAAAATTATTATAGAATAATTGTGACAAAGAAAATACCAAAGTAAAAGTGCTAAGGATAAATAAAAGTCAAAGATAGAGAAGCTAAAGATAAAATGCCTAGGATGCAAATAGGAATGCTGAAGACAAAAATCCCACTAACCAAATTACCATGGAGTGGAGTCCCTAGAGAAATTTCATAATTGTAAATATGACAATATCATATAAGTATTTTGATAGGTAAATAAACATCAACTTTGAGCTATGGTAAGTAGCCATTGGGATTCAAATGTTCTAAGATGGTCATGTGACCATCAATTTTAGACCTCATGAAGTAGTTGTGTGTTTTTAAATGGAGGTAGATCCAATAGCATTCATTTGTGTCAAGCATAATGATCTAATGGTATGAAATCAAAGATGAATAGTCAAAGGAAGCCAAGACAATAATAGGTATGACAAGTGTTGATCTCATGAGGCATGATTTCAAGATTGAGCACATTCTTGGAGATTGATGGTGCATGTTCAAGTGTATACAATCTGATCTATGGTGCATATTAAGTCAAAAAAATTTAATAAATAATAGAATAAAAACAAGACCACCATTTGGTAAGATCATGTTATCTTGATAGGATGGATAAAGTAGGATGTAGAGATCTTATAGAGCTACCAAGTGGCACTATTTTGGTAAAAGACCTATAGACAAACAATAACATTCCACCCCTAGGATCATGATTTAATGTAGTGAATTTTCTTGTCCTATCTAGATCTGATGGTGTGTAACTAATGTTGAAAAGTCAAAGACCCTATGATCAAATGAATAAATGATAAGTGGCACAGTTACGTGTCATAAATTAAAAATTAGCATCTATGGCTCATACTTACTTGGGAAAGGATGATCCAATGATGTGAGCCTATGTGGAATTCTTAAAAGGCTTAGATTACATGAGGAAGTGAAAAATTTATAGAATGGATCTAATAAACTAACCTAGTCACTTTTAGGCCCTGCAAATGCCTAGTTGGATCTAATGTGATGTGTCAAATGTTAGTATGTGATAAGCTTTGGTTTAAAAGCTAAAATTCATGATTATTTCATGGACATGTCAATGAACATCCAACTACCATTCTAGAGCATATTTTTGTAATGGTCATGGATCTTTTCCATTTTCATCACAACTAGACCTTTATAATTATGGTCATCACAAGGTAATGGGATATCTTTAGCATGTACACAGAGGAGATTTCCTATCTAGAAGTTTCCATGATTTAAAATTGATCAGTAAGAGAGAATTTATAGATAAGTTTCACATGAGGAAAAAATTTATTTGGCTCTTCAAATGATTTTCTCTCTCCATCTATGCAGGTGAGCAATCAAGAGCATCTCTAGGTGGTTACATAAGATGACAAATATTTGTTCAGGCCTCCACTATGATCTTCATTACCCAAATCATGAACTCACTAGTATATTCAGTCAAAATATCAAAGGTTTATTGCAAATATTCATCTTTCCTTTAAAATTTAGTTGCAATAATGATTCTTTTCTTGCAAGTGGATGAGGATAATAGGCATGACAAAGGGTATATTCTAGATGGAAGTATCTTGGTGGACTTAAAGGCTTCTTCTATAATTTTTCAAGTTGTGACCCATAGTTCCAAATCAAAAAAATTATAAATAGGGGTTTTGTCCTCTATTCTAAGGTTATTTTTGGTTGTTGGTTGTTGTAGGTTGTTGTTAAAGGCAACCAATTTATCCAATTCTAGGTTCTATAGAAATTATTTTGGGATCAATTCTATGTGTAGATTTTATCTCCCTTGCTAAGGTGGTTGCAGCTATACATCCATTAGCAAGCTTTGAGAGCATGTTTATGTCTCCCTTATCAAAAGAGAAATCTCACCATGTTTATCCCCATGGCAACATTTTGAAGTGTTGATGTTTGTGATATTTATTTATTTCAAGCTAATGAAAATGCTTGTGGTTCTTATTGTTTCTTGCTAATGAAGTGTAGAAACCTATTTTGAAAATATTGTTGATTGGATATCTTGTTCTATACCCACTAGTAGTTATCATTTTGGGCTTTAATCTGTATTATAAATCCCTTTCTACTTTATTGTAGAATCTATTGTGGAGTAACTTGTTATGTCACCTTAGGTTTATGGATTCAATAAGGAAAGGCATTTGAAAGATTAGTTTCAATGTATGTTCTAGTCTTTTAGGGATCATTTGGTGTTTACCATTATCCTATATTTGAATTATTTTTTGCATCTTTACTAAGGAATATTGTCATGAAATACTACTAGATACCCTACTATTTGCAAACTACCAGCACACCACCCTCCTTCTTTTAAATCATCTAACTTGTCCTACCATATTCTACCATATAAATAACATGCCTTATTGCATACTATACATGTTACTTGCCTTGTAAATGCATAAAATCTCATATATTTGAAATGTGTTTGTAGTTTTTGATATTAAATTATAGCATTTAAGTCTCTTATTCAACCACTGTTGTTGATTACTATATAAAATGAAGATTGAAAACTCTTTTCCATCTATCTTTATAGTTTATGTATGACTTAGAGTTTGTGTATTTTTCGTGACAAAACCTCATGGGTGAAGTGTGAAAACTTGGTTATGCTCTAGACATATTTGTTCCTTATGCCAAGAATCCCCATGAAGATTGAATTGAAAAATCCATCCATGTGAGAAAGCTACCTCATAGTTTCTCTCACCTTGGTTCATGCAGAGCCAAAAGTAGTAGGGAGATAACCATACCCTTTGTAGGTGCCTCTCAGTCATTTTTTGCATTTGATATGATATTGATAAAAAAACCTTCCTCAGATACAATGACATAATATAAATTTTTCCATCATATATTGAAATTTTATCTTAAGTGTGCAAGGCTAAGTATATAAGGTGTGCAACTTGTAGCAAACACTAAACTAGTGTCATTGTCAAAGACTAAACTAAAGTTCTAATCACTTGTGTTGTGAATAATTCTTGCAGAGATCCATGAGTATTTCATATTATGAAGTTCTCTATTGTTACTAAAATGATTTTTAAACTCTTGGTTATCAATGCCATAACACTCCACTAGGGATGTGCCAAGAAATTTTTAAGGTTTGAAAAATCAACTTCTTATGAGTCAATTTCAAATACTGTTAACAATGCATGTTAAAAGGTGTTTTGTCCCTTTTGAACATTATTTTGAAAACTTTAGGTTATTTATTCTCTATCTCATTAAGTTCAACAAGTCTAATTTTATCATGTATAAAATAGTTTGTAAACTATTATATTCTATAAGTTTGATTCTAGTTGTGACTCTGACTTTATTTTCTAGTTTTATTAAAGATTGGTGCTTTTTATGAATATTCTACTAATTTTTAGCTTTGAATATTTTATTGTTTGCAAATATGGAAGGATTTAGATCATATTTCAAAGGTGACCCATCCAAGAAACTTTCTCCACCCTTAAGTATTCCTCAAAGAAGAAGGGAAAAAGTGTGGAGGCCTATTGAAGGGCAAATTTCAATTGCTAAGTATTGTTAAGATTCTAATAATATTAAGATATTTGTTGAACCCTCCATTATTGAGGACTATCACATCTCTTCTACTGATTTTGAGACATAGTCCCATTTATTTTCTATCTCCTTTCCAAGTAGATGAATCCCTTCCCAAGTCTGATCCACCAAGTCAACCTCATTCACCCCATCATATCACTTTTCCTTTTGTTCTTGAACCTCCTATTGAATCAATCAAGAGGCATATGAACTAAAATGAGAATTCACATCTTGCATTTTGAATTCCTAGATTCAAGACTATTATTTTGATGAAATGGAAGGCTATCTTAATGAAGTCCTAAATGAAGTGAGGAAATGCATCACAAAATTCCAAGGGAACAATCAAGAAAGTGATGATCAACATCTAAGGTCCTTTCAAAATATCATTGAAGATTATGAGATTAAGAATGAGGATGTGTTAATTAAGTTATTTATGCACACATTGGAGGAAGATGCTCATGAATGGTTCAATTCCATTCCCGTTGGATGCATTGATTTATGGGAAGAGATGCAAAATGTTTTTAGAATTTAGTATGGCTAGGATTGATCCAAGGTTTCTCTTGGATAAATTTGAAAATATCAAAAAGAATCCTAATGAGTATGTGAAGGAATTCAACACTTGATTTAACAAAACTATGATGTTGTTGCCAAAAAAATCAATCTCAATGATATAATGTGTTTGATAAGGTATTGTGATGTCTTTGATAAGAAGGTTATGTACTATTTAAGGGATAAGGCTCCCATTAACCTATGGTTAGCATTCATTATGGCCATCCAAATCGAGAAGAACATAAAGGCTATGGGAAATCTCATGAATAAGTGGGTTGATGTGAATTTGGTCAATCCAAAAAATACACAACCCATGAATACAACCAGCTTGGAGGAAACTATCAAAACTTTGGCCTTTATTGTCAAAGAAATGTTATACAAGTTGGATAGAGATGAAAAGGGGGTCCCTTATGTGTCTACCATCTATGAGAGAGATCCAAATCTAAATCAAGCACCAAGGGGGTCTACATTCCACAATAGAAATAATGATAAAGGGAAGAGGCATGCACATGAAGAAAGAATGGAAAAAAACAAAACAAAGGGGCTAGAAAAGAAGTGATTGATCTTTTAAATGCCAAGGTGAATGCTAAAAATTGTGACATTGATATTGATTGTTGTGATAAGTGCTTCCTTCTACATCCCTCATGTGATACAGTTGAACTAATTATTGAAGATGTAGAAGAACTAGAGCTTGCATCATCTAACAATGAGATCCTAATGTTAAATTGTCAAAGCCCCCAAAGTGATATGATTTCCTCCATATAATTATTGAGTACTATTACTATTTAATAATATTAGAGTGTATTTGATAAAGTAAGTGTACTAACTCTTAAATTTTCTTATGATGTTAATATGGAATAAGAATATGAATTTCTCCTTCATGATTTTGATTTCTTAAGTTCCATGATGATCAAGAAATAAAATGGGGTGATTATTGCAGTTGAGAATAGGCGGCTGCTAATCAATTTAGCAACTACCCAAGAGGAGTATCACCTAAGAAGAAAATATCATATTACTACTCCTCAAAACACTACCCTTTTAAATCCAAATGTAGGGGATGGTAAGAAATTTGTTATGAAAACTACAACAGTCCCTAAAGCTTCCAAGCTAGTGCATGTTTCCAAATTTACTAAGCCTAGAGGTGTTATAGCCAAGAATAGAACACCCATGTTGTCTAATATCTCTAAGGGTGCTAATGATGGTAAAATTAATCTACCATTGAAGGTTGCTATTAATAATGCAAATCCATCCCAACCTACTCCACTTCAGACCTTAAGTGATTGTATTCTAGGTAAAGGTGTTGTCACTCTTCCACCAAATACTCATCTTCCTCAATATAACATATGTGATATGGCCCAAGTATTGAGCCAACTAAAATTCACCATGACACTTGTTAAATTATTGATAATAATTGAGCATAGGAAGAGGGAATTTGAATACTTGGAATTTGGTGAAAGGTTAGCTATGAATGAAATTGAGTTGCCCCATACACCCCCAAAAAGTAATAAAAATTTTAAAAAGGTTGTTGAACTTGCTTCAAAGGTCTATCTGGGGACTGCATTGGTAAAAATTCAACTGAATGTGGATCCATTTATAATAAACCTATTGATCAATGGTTTTATTTTTCACAACTATATGTTTGACTCTAGAACTTCTTACAATGTGATGCCCCTAGCTGTCCTAAATGAAATTGGAGTTAAGATCACATTAGCCTTTGATAAGTGTTATGCCATGGACTCACGAGAGGTTCTAGTTATTAGACAAGTTAAGGGATTAGTTGTATAATTAGTAGTTCATCTTGGTAATTATTTGAATATGGATGTGGTAGTTGTAGACTACCCACCTAAGTGGGGTATGATGTTGTCATGAAAATGGGTTGCTATTATGGGTAGAAGTATATAGATGGACTTATCTTATACCACTATTCCTTTAGAGGGTAAGATGGTCAAGATTTATAGAGAGTTGAAGATTTTACATGTGATTAAAGATCCAAAACATGCTCTTAATGAATTTTTGTACACAGATGTTGAATTGGGTAACATTGTTTGGAATGTTGATATTAGTGAATAGCTTATTGTTATTAATGTTGAACATGATAAATAAAATGTAGTTCAAAGGATATGCTTTGATGGGTATTGTTCCAATCTTGGAAATGGATTTGGGTTTGTCTTTTATGCCCTGAATAGTTTATGTTTTATGTTTTATTTTTAGTTGTCCTTTAAGTTCATGAATCATACTGCTGAGTATGAGGTACTCTTGGTTTAAATATTTCTTGTAAATATGGGATTAATGTTTTAATTATCGGGGATGATTTTGAGCTAGTGGTAAAGTAAGTCCATAGTGATTTTACCATTAAAAATAAGAGTTTGAAATAATATTGGAATGTTGTTTGGGATTTTATTGAGTTCTTTGATGTATTTAATATTTTTTATCTTGATATAAGCTACAACAAAGAAGCTAATAGACTTGTAGGGCTAGGTGCTTAATTTGGCATAAAAAATATGAGCACTCATTGTCAGTATCAAGTAGAGGTGCTTGTTAGGACTTAAATCCCATATAATGTTCATCATTGGTAGGTTTTTGATGATGATGAATAGATTAAGAGGTTTATAAACTATGAGATTGAGTTCCATGATCATCTCATAGAATTGAAATCCATGATTCAAGTTTGTGATGGTAAAGAAACCTTGTTTGGGAAGGATGTTATTTAGCTGAAGACAAATATGATCTCAAGGGGATTGTTGAGTTTGGAGGTGTCTTGTAATAGAGCTAATAGAATCAAGTTGAGAGACTCATTCATTTCAAAAGATGTGACTGAGTTTAACTTGGGTTCTCATGAGAATCTAAGGAAGTTTTGGCTGAGTACTCACCTAATTAAAGTTAAGAAGAAAACATATATGCAGCTACTAAGAAAGTACTAGGATTGTCTATCATGTTATTTTTCTAATATGAAAGCATATAGGGAAGATTTGTTCATCATGTCATCCCATTGAATCTTGATAGCAAGCCTTTTAAGTATAAATAGAGACCTATTAACTCCATCTTGGTCACCAAGATGTAGGATGAATTAAAGAAGCTGAGGGATGGTGGTATCATTTATCCCATCAAGTATTCATCATGGGTTGAAAATTTAGTCCCTATAAAAAAGAAAAATGGTGACATTCACTTGTGTATGGATTTCAAAAATCTAAGCAAATATTCTTTAAAAGACAATTATCCCTTGCCCAATATAGATAACTTGCTAAAAAAATTTACTAGATCAAAGATGTCCACATTAGATAGCTTTTTTACATGTAACCAAGTTGTGGTAAAGGAATTTGAGAGATCCAAGACTATGTTCACAATGCCTTGGGGCATGTATTTATATATCAGGATGCCTTTTAGGTTGATGAATACTGGTATAATATTCTAGCAAGCTATGGATATCACTTTTTTATGAATAATTACATTAGTAATTATTGTGTATCAGGATGAAATTACTCTATAATCCAAGACTAAAGAAGAGCATTTAGATCATCTGGAAAAGGTTTTTATTGGATGTAGGGAGTTTTGTATTTCACTTAAACCCAAGAAGTGCCACTTTGGAATAAAAAAGGCCAAGTTTTTGGGACATATAGTGTCTAAGGATGGTGTCATGATTGAACCCAAAAGGGTTGAAGTCATTGATAAAGTGCTTATCCCATAGTTCAAGAAAATAATTTAGTCTTTCTTTGGATAAACTAACTTTGGAAGGAGGTTTGTGTCTAATTTTATATAGATTACTCTACCTATTACTTCCATGTTGAGGAAGGACCAAACCATGAAATGGGAGGAGAAGGTCATGTAATCATTCAGTGACATCAAGGGAGCTTTAAAGTCTGCTCATGTCTTGGCTAGCCCTGACTACATAAAGTTAATCTAGATATTCTCTTTTGTATCATATAATATTGTTGTGTTTTGTTGCAAAAGAATGATGATGGTCATGAGAAACCCATAACTTTATTTATCAAATTTATGCAAGGTCCTAAACTAAACTATACTATCATGTAAAAATAAGATTTCACTCTTTTAAATGTTTTAGATTAAGGTAAAAATAGGTTTTGAAGGGACCCCGAAACCCTGAAACAAAGGGAGAAGGATGAAACAGTAACGTCCACAGGCAATACCTAAAAACTACTTCAAAGAAGTATCAAAATCAGGTTTTACATGGACCTAAAACCACCAAAAAAGAAAATCAAAAGATAGACCCCAGGTTTTACAAAGACCTAGAAACTCCATAGTAAAGAGAATACAAAAAAATAGGTAATGAAACTAGATATCACAACTAGCTAAAAGAACTAGGAACTATTCTTCTAATTCCAAAATCATCTTCACTACTTCCTTACCTTTCACATCAGTGTCCTGAATGGCAATAGCCACCGATGTGGCTCCCTCTTGCGTTGCTTTCTTTCTTGAGCTCTATCTAGTTCTCTTGCTAGGCCCCTCTAAGGATTTGATTTCCCCATTTGCTCTTTTTGTAATGTTTATAGCAGCAACACATATGCTAGATGTAACCTCCTCCATCTTCATTCTAATTTACTTAATGAGTTCCCTTAGGTTGTTCTCATAGTCTTTGAGTTTGATGGGAATATCCCTCATCTACTTTTCCATGTTATTGATTTTGTTCTGAACTGCCTCCTGGTTACCTTCCATTATTTCCATTTTCCTATTGAGTTCCATTATCTCCTTATACATCCATAAATCAAATTGAAGGATAACATCTACTTTACAATTGGCCAATCTCATAGGTGGGTGCCTTCTATCATTCTGTCTTTTATCACTCCAATCTTTTGTGTTCTTTTTTGGACTATTTCTAGCTTCTTCTATGTGATCCTCCCTTTCCATTCTTTTATGTTCCTTAGTTTCAATAGGGCTTTAATTTTGGTTACTAACATCCTTAACTTGAGCTCCCATTTCTGTTACTTGGTTGGTGACCTGAACTAGATTTTCCCTCTCATTTATCGAAACAGGGTCCTCAAAAGGATCATCCAGGTCTTTATCAGTTTCCTCAAACACTTGTTGGTTTTCCTCAGAATCATGGTTACTATTTTCAGATTTTCCTCTATAGTGACTCCTTCTTTCTCCTTCTTGTCTTGAACTTCTTCTTCCTCATTGGAACTTGATTGCCTACTTTCTATTCCTTCCCCTTCCTCCACACTCTCCTCCCCAGAATTTTTAGTACTTTCCCACTCTGTTTCCTCATCAGCAGTCTGATTTTTGAACTTAGGGAATTTGAATTTAGCTTTTTCTTTCCCTTTTACTGTTTCATTATTGTTACTCTGTAAGTCCTTATTTTTTCCTAAATAAGGATTCATTACAATGGCCTTGTTCTTATAGTGACCTTCAATTATTATAATTAATCCCTCATGCAATATAGGATGAGACTCCTTTTTCCTATGAGTGAACAGACTTTAGAGCAAAGAGAAACACAAATAGAAAGGAAAGGAGATTCTTACTTTGTGTCTGAAGTGATTAAGAAATACAAAATGAAATTTGTGGACTCTTTTGCTTCTTCCATCAAGTATGAAATACTCATGGATACAGCATAAGATGTCCCTCTAGATACCCTTAATCTGCTCCAATTCAAAAAAATCCCCACTCTTTTCCAACTACTACTCCTCAACATCTGTCTTTGGGAATTTGCAAAAAGCCTCATTTGAAATGTTGGTATGCTTTGAGAATTTTATTCCCTCCATTAGAAGCCCTCTGACCTCTGCTATGAATTCCTCAATAAGATTCATCGTGATGCCATGCAGGGTAACCCTATCATCAATCCAATTTTTGAAAAAAGCCATTGTAATATGGGGTTTTGAACCATGAACTTGTTCCATATAACTCACAACCTTCCCTCTCTGAAGGATCTTCTAGACATCTTGTTTTGCTTTCCACTCTTCACAATTTTTGGGTTCGTACTTCCTTGGTTCTCCTTTCTTTTTGTGAGCCATACAAATATCCTTTAACACCCAAACACTGTAAGCTAAATAATGAACCCAGCTATTACCAATTTGGAACAAAACTCATCTTTTTTTAGGCACATTCAAAATCTGCTTCACATACTCTAGAACATTTCTATTTAATGAGTGTAAACCTTTGTCTGTGAAGCCACTCCACCAAATCATTGGTTTTCTATTCCAAGCTAATCTTTCCCTCCTTTGCATGAATTGCATCATGATGAATGAGCGCTCTAAGATCCATATTCTTGTTTAATGAATCCTGCCAGCTCACCTTATGTCCTGTTCGAACTGCATGATTTGCTATCCAATAAGCTACTCCGTTAGCTTCATGGTAAGTATGGGTTCACTCTTTTAAATGTTGTTAAGATGTTCAAGCCATATATTTTGAGTTTAAGAATCATTACCTATGTCCCACACAACATGGTGAAGGACATTTTAACTTAGACTAAAGTATCCGGTGAGAGGTATAGGTGGGTCAACAAATTAAAAGAGTATGATATGGATGTCTAAAATACCAAATTATTAAGGGGGATGGGTCTATCCAAGCTTATGGCTAAGACCAATTTTAAAGCTATTGAGATAAACACTTTGTTTTTAATGTTGATGATTCTTTGAGTCAATTTAACATATCCCCATGGTATAGAGATGTTGTTTACTACTTTAAAAATGTGAATTATCCCCTAACTTAGAAAAGAATCAATGAATAACTCTTAATCTTGTGTCCCAAAAATACCTCTTGACTAAAAATGGAATAATATGGAAGAATCCATATGGGGTTTATTAAGATGTGTGTTTGAAGAACAAACTATTATCTTGATTAAAGACTTCCATAGTGGAGTATGTGGTGGAAAATTTTCACGTAAGGTTATAGCTCATAAAATTATAAGAGATAGTTATTAGTGGCCATCATTTTTCAAATATGTTTCTCAAATAGTTAAAAATCATGAGAAATATCAGTACTATATAGGGAGGATGAAATATTTAGGCTCTCTTCCCTTACATCTTATGATGATTGAAGGCCCATTCAGATAATGGGGAATCGATTTAATTATAGAAATTGTTGACTAATCAAGCATTAGACATAGATGGATACTATTTGCAACTGACTACTTCATAAAATTAGTTGAGGTATCCCCTATAAAGAAAGTAATGCACCAGGTACTCACGGTTTTTTGTTAAATCAGATTATTTGTAGATTTGGTGTGCTTGTTAAAATTATTGTTGATAATGATATGAGATTCAAACCTAAACCTTTAGTGGCATTTTGAAATGAGTATGGGATTGATTTGACCTATGCTTCTAATTACAATCCTTAAAGGAATGGGCAAGTAAAATCAAGTAACAATAACTTGCTCAAGATCATTAGGAGAGCATTGGATGCTAACAAGAAGAAGAGGGGTGAATAGCTGAAGTTTATTTTAAGGTCTAACAAGATCATGCCTAAAAGAGCTATAGGTAGAAGCCCTTTTGAGCTTGTTTATGGATCTTAATTAGTTATACCTATGTATTTATAGCTTCCCACTTATCAACTTATGTAACAACTAGGGGATGATGAGAAAATCCACCACTATGAAAGTAAGATAAAACAAGTTATTGATCTTGATGAAATTCAAAGACAAGATCATGAAGGACACCTCAAGTTTAAAGAAAATCTTAAGAAAATATTTGATAAGAAGGTCACTCTAAGGACCTTCCAAGTAGATGATCTAGTTCTACTTTAGAAAAATAGGCATGAAGAGAAAGGAGAGCATGGAAAATTTGATGCCTTGTGGATGGGTCCCTATTCTATTAAATGTCATAATAGGGATTGCACTTTCTTCTTGAGATATATAGATGGTGAAAAAATAGAGCTTCTAATCAATGATAAACATCTTAAACACTTCCTTAATTAAGTCATTAACATCTGTACCATATTGTATAGTGTTTTGTTGCTTTCTCTTTTTTTTTAAATTTTTTGCCCCTCTATTTTGGGCCTTGTTTGTATAGTTTCCCTTTGTGTTTTGTTATGTCTTCATTTTTAGATCCTCCTAATCTACTTTTATTAAGTCTACCTTATTTTGTTGAGCCTTCATGGATGTTTGCTAAAAACTTCTAAATCTTGACTTTGTGACCCAATGGATTGGCATATGGTCTGATATTTTGGGGTTCTTTGCACACCTGTGGGGGGTATGCATCCTTGAGAGAGAAATAGTATTAGTGCCCAAAATTGCACTAAAGTAATTGGGCCCTTGTCAAGTGAAAATGCATAAGTTTGTCCCAATATGAATGTAAATGAATATGTCCTTATCCCAACTTCCATCTCCAAGTATTCCTTTAAATGGTCAAGTTCATGTAAAAATTGGCTAAGTCCTAATTTGGTATCTTCTTATTGAATGTGTCTTTGCCTTAGACTTTTCTGGGATTTTTGTATGAACACAATGTCTAACAAAAATAGGTCTTCAAGTCTTTTATCTTGGACAAAACATCCAAAGGCTTATTTTCATTAGACATTTTGTCAACTACAAAAGATCTAAAGGAATTTAATGTCTTATTTTGTATCAGGTCAAATGTTTCACCAAAAATTCAAAGGGTCATTTGTTTCAGACTTTTTATCTATGGTAAAAAGTCTAAAGAGCACTTGCCCTTCAAGAATTTCATCCACACAAAAGACTTGACAAAAATACTTTGTTTTAGAAAAGGTGTAAACTCTTATTTGTTTTGGACTTTTGTTCAAGGCAAAAAGTCTAAAGGGAACTTACCCTTTGGGCATTTTGCCCATGCAAAAATCCTAAAAGAACTGTAAGGACTTATTTATTTTAGCCAAAGTGTTTAAAAAAAGTTTAAAGGATTATTACTTTAGGCATTTTATTTGCACAAAAGGTTTGAAGGATTATCCCTTCAAGAATTTTGTCCACACAAAAATCTTGAAGGGCCATTTTTCCCTTGTAAAAGGTCTAAAGGGTCATTTTGCCTTTGCAAAATATCTGAAGGGTCATTTATTTTGGGTATTTTACATTTGAAATTTTTTTGAAGGACACTTTAAGAATATATAGAGGACACTTTGAATAAGTCCAAAGTGCACTTTGAAGAGATCTAAGGGCCATTGCAAAAATCCAAATGGAAATTCTATAGGGTAAGTGCCCTTGACAAAACTTCTGAAAGGTACTTTCAAAAATCATGAAGGGTATGTTCAAATAGTTGAAGGGTAAATTTTGCAAAGTTGTTATGGAGAAAAAATCATATTTCCTTTGGGCATTTTTCCCATGCAAAAAGTTTGAAAGAATTGTATTTCTTCAGGAAAAGTACCAAGTTCAATTTCTACAAGAAAATTATTTTGGAAAAAATGTTTGAAATAATTATCCCAATGAACACAAAAGTACCTAAGTCCCAATTATTTCAAAAAATGTGCAAAGGTCCAATTATTTTAACAAAAGTGCAAAATACCAATTTCTTCATGGAAATTGTTTTGGATAAAATGTCCAAAACAATTATTTTGATGAAGGCAAAAATCTGAAGGCCAAATTATTTTAGGCATCCTACCTGTATAAAAGGTCTAATAAATCTTAATTCTTGTGAGAAAAGTGTGAAGGAAAAGTTCTTCAGGGAAATTGTCTCAAACATTTTGTCTGAGAAAATTGTCCTAATAGAATGCCTAAAAGAATTGTTGTTGGATAATTGTGCCAAAGAAAATCCCAAAGTAAAAGTGAAGAGGATAAATAAAATCCAAAGACAAAAGGCCTAATAAGTAAATAAGAATGCCAAAGACAAATATCCCACTAACCATATTACCATGGAACAAAGTCCTTGAATAAATTTAATAGTTTTAAATATGATAATCTCATGGATGTCTTTTGATAGGCATGCAGATGTCAACTTTAAGCCATGATAAGTAGACATTGGAATTCAAATGTTTTAGGATGATCATGTAGCATAAATTTTAGACCCCAGACATATCTATTTTTTTTCAAATTGATGAAAATCTAAGGGAACACATTTATGTGGATTTTTGATGATATAATGGTGTGTGACCAAAGTTGAATAGTCAAAGGAACTTAGGATAAGCACATATATGATAAGTATCAAGTTCATAGGGCATGATTTAAAGATTGAGCATGTTCTTAGAGATTGGTGGTGCATGTTTAATTATAAACAATTTGATAAATAATGCATATTAATTCAATACTTTTCAACAAAGAATAGAATGAATGTGGGACCCCCACTTGGAAAGATCACATTAGCCGTATAAGACTAATAAAGTAGGATACAAAGATCTCATGGAGCTACCAAGTAGAACCATTTTAGTACAAGACCTATAGACATCCAATAATGCTCTGCCCCTCAAATCATGATCTAATAGGGCATATTTTCTCTTCCCATATAGATTTAATGGTGTGTAGCCAATGTTGAAAAGGTAAGGACCTTATGAGTAAACATAGAAATGATAAGTGGCATGGTTGTGTGCCACAAATTATAAATTAAGCATCTCACATAAGATCTATGTCTTGCATTTTCTCAAGCAAGGATGATCCAACAATGTGATCCAAGGTGGAATTCTCAAAGGGCTTAGATTACATGAGGAATTGGCAAGTGTCTAGATTGGATCCAATCAATCAACTTAGTCATTCTTAGGCCCTATAAATACATAGTTAGATTTGATATGGCATGCCAAATGTCAGTATGTGGAAATATTTGATTTAAAATATAAAATTTATGGTTATTTCATGGATGCGACAACTATTTAAATCACATAATAATGTCTAACTACCATTTTAGAGCATATTTTATTAATAGTCACAGATATTTTTTATTTTCATCATAGTTGGAGCTTTCCAATTATAATCAAAACAAAGTAGTGGGTTTTCCTTGGAATACACAAAGAGGAGATTTTTTTCTAAAATTTTTCATGATTTTAAATTGATCAATAGGAGAGAATTTCTAGATAAGTTATACATTACTACAAAATCTATTTGGCTTATTAAACTATTTTCTCCCTCCAGTTATGTAGGTAAGTGCTCAAGAGCATCTCAAAGCAATTGCATAAGATAACAAATATTTTTTCAAGAGTCCACTATTAATTTAATTATCTAGATCATGAACTCACCAGCATCTTCAGTCAAAAGATCAAAGTTTTTTACAAATATTCATCATTCCTTTCAAAGATAGTTGTAATAATGATTCTTTTCTTACAAGTAGATGAGGATCTCAGGCATGGCAAATGAAATATTCTATTTAGAAATATCTTGGTGGAATTGAAGGATTTTTCTACAATTTTTTGAGTTGTGACCAATAGTTCTAGATCAAAAATTTTATGAATAAAGGTTTTTCCCTTTGTTTTAAGGTTTTTGTTGGTTGTTGGTTGTTTTAGGCAACCATTTTCTCTAAGTGTAGGTTCTGTAGAAATTTTTTGTAATGAATTGTTATATGTATATTTTGTCTCCCTTGATAAGGTGGTTACAATTGTACAACCATTAGAAATATTTGAGATCATGTTTATGTCTCCCTTCTCAAAAGAGCAATCTCACCATGCCTATCCCCATGGTAGCATTTTGAAGTGTTGATGTTTGTGATACTTATTTTTTTTAAGTTAATGAAAATTCTTATGCTTCTTTTTATTTATTTTTGATGAAGTGTAGTAACCTATTTTTTCAAATATTTTTGATTGGATATCTTGTTTTATTCCCATTACTAGTTTTTATTTTAAGCTTTAATCTAGATTATAAATCCCTTTCTGCATTATTTTAGAATCTATTGCTGAGTAAATTGTTATGGTACCCTAAGTTTATGGATTAAATAAGGAAAGTAATTTGAAAGATTATTTTTATTATATGTTCTAATCTCTTTGGGATAATTTGGCCCTTACCATTATCTTGCATTTCAAGTTTTTTTTTGCATCTTTACTAAGGAATATTGTCATGAAATACTACTAGATACCCTATTATTTAGAAACCACTAACATGCCACCCTCCTTATTTTAAATCATATAAATTGTCCTACCCTATCCTACCCTATAAGTAACACACCCTGATGCATACTATAAGTTTTAATTGCTGTACAAATGCATAAAATCTTGCATATTTGAAATGTGTTTATTGTTTGTGTTTTTAAAGTCTAGCATTGCAGTCTCTTATTCAACCCCTATTGTTAAATACTCTATAGAATGAATATTTTAGTATATTTTAAATATAAATTTAGTAGCTTATGTATGACTTAGAGAATTTGTGCATTTCATGTGATAATCTTTCATAGGTGAAGTGTGCAAACTTGGTTATGCTCTCATCATATTTGTTCCTTATGCTAAGAATCCCCATGGAGATTAATTTTAAAAATACCTCCATGTGAGCAAGATACCTCATAGGTTCTCTCGCCTTGGTTCAGGTAGATCTAAAATTATTAGGAAGCTAGCCATACCCTCTATAGGTTCCTCTCAGTCATTTTTTGCATTTGGTCTAATTTTGATACAAAACCCTTCCCCAACTACAATGACATACTAACAAGTTTTACATCATTACTTTCCATTTTCTATCAAGTGTGTAAGTAAAAGTGGAAAAGGTGTAAAAATAAGAGCCAACACACCGTATTTATCTTGTCTCATGCTTTTATCCCTCTCAAACTTCCTTATATGCTTCTTCACTCAACTAGGTCTCTTCAAGACAGATTAGGCCATATGACCCTGATATGCATCTATAGTACCCATATTATATCTTCATGATAGTTTTTATCCACCCATATTATGTTATAAAAGGCCTTATTTAGCTCTTGAAATTGTTTTTTTTTCACTAACTCATACTCTAACAAGTGAATTAGGTATATTAGGCCTTGTTCTTATACAAGCCTTTAGCTCACACACCTCTTGGTCAACCATACACACTTTCATATTTGTATTACCCTTAAAATAGGTCTTATAACACATTTAAGAAATTAATAAATCATTAAAATATGTGTTCCTCAACTTAAAATACCAAAACCTCTTTTAGGCCTTAAGGAGACCTAATTCAATTAGGCCTTCATTAGTACACATTACCATTTGATCTCCTTGAAACACTTTCAAAATCCACACATGGAAGTAAAAATTAATATAATAATAAAATATACCCAAAATAGACCCATATTATTTACATGACACTTTATATCTCTAACCACCACTTGAATCACACCATTAGTATTATTCACATTAGGCCTTTATACACACAGAAAGGTCTCTCTTGAACATCTAAAGATAAAATATTATTTATCCACAAAACCATGATAATAAATAAAATAAAAATAACCTAAAATACCTAAATAAATTCACCAAGTTTATTATAATTCATCACATATGCCATAGAGCCTCAAAAACACTTCTACAACTAGCTCACTCAAAACTACCAACTAGCCTAAAAAACCAATCAAGATGAGTTTGACTTTAAAAACATGTATAGGAATTTATCATGATTAAAAAAACATTATAATGATAATTTTTCATCCTCATAGAAACCTCACATACAAAAACCATAATCTCTAATAGCTAACATTGGTCTTGCAAACCAATCTCCTGACCTTATCTCACATAGTCTTGCTTGACTAGATAAGCAATTTTGACTTTTTCACCATTGTACCTAAATTCAAAGATTTATAAAAAGAATTAATATGAAATTACAGTACCAAAAAACATATCCATACACTTGGTTTCATCACTCTACCATGATAACACATTCCAATTCATCTTCTCATTATTACCTGGGTTTTTCATTATTTGCACCATTTGGTTTGTTAGTGACTAGCTAACTTAGATGACCAATTTAGAATAATTAAGGGATAAAACCTATCCATAAACCTTAATTTACATTAAAAATTAGTATAAATCTTAATATTTGATTCATTTTCATACTTTGACTTGGTCAACTCTAACTATTATAGCAAATATTTGATAAATTAGCACTTTCCTTTAGGCTCTACTCACACACTTAATAACTCAATCACACATAGAGGTGTCTAGGAGAGTTTAATAAAAATAAAATAGCTTAATTGATCATACCAATCCATTATGTGCACTTTTTATCAACATATTCAACATCAGGTCCTTATTAGGGTTCTAAGAGTGTTTAAACTTATTTCCATTCTTAACAATCATTCATAAAGCATACCCCTCAATACAAAACAAAGTGATTTTAGTTTTTATGTATGACCCTTCCTCATATAAAATTAATATATTAGGTTCCCATGAAAATGTTTGATGAGATAATGAGCATAATAAAATCTTTCTCTAGTTCAAAACCCTTCATTCTGAGCACTTAAGAGACCTCAAAACAACTTTTCATGCCTTGTCATTCAAAATATGACCTCAAAATTTTTAAAAATACTTGAACAAATATAAATATCTTATTACAATGCTTAAATAATCTCAAACACTCTAAAAAACTGATCATGACCCCTCATTAGGCCACATTCTCTCTCTTTTCTCTCTAAACCTTAACCTACAAACCATATTAGGTCTTAAAAATAACCTTCATTCATCTTTCCATGAACCCTCAACATTAATTAAATACTCAGAAACCTCTCTCATACTTAAGAACTACAATACATCCTTCACATGCCTTAACAATAGATCATGATACCTCATTAGGCCAAGCAGGGTCTAGAAGTGGTGTAGGTTAAAACTTGGTGTGAAGGTGCTACTCATGTAGTATTAGCTTGAGACTATCGTGAGTGCTCCAATGCCTCTCATAAATTATTAATTAACCTCATAAAAATACTCATACGTGTGTGCACTCATCTCACCAAGACACCATGCTCATACCTTCTTATAAGGTCTTCTCATTCCATGACTGGGATTAGGCTACTCAAAGACCTATACCTTCATGCAACCAAAAGGAATTAATTGATTTAAAATTATCTCTTTTTCCTTAAAATTCTCTTTCATGACAACATACTTCAATGAAAACACTCCATCAATGCCCTTGGTCACATCAACACATAGAAAACTAGACACACTCTCTCAATGACATCAACCTTATATAAGATGTATCATTGACATAAATGACAATAATCAATAGTTTCTCCCTTTTGGATGGATATTCAGGTTACAATCAAGTGTTGGAAAAAAATAAGATCAATAAATGACACCCTTCACTAATAAATATGGAACATATGCATACAATAGAATGCCATTTGATATATCTAATACTTGCTCCACATTCCAAAAGGCCATAGATAAGGCTTTCCAAGTTTTGATCAATGAGATGCTAATTTTTGGTTATAATTTATACACCACATAAATTTTTCCTTGAAAACTTGAATAAAATGACAAACTATGATTAAAAACCCACTAGTATGTCATTATAGCTGAGGAAGGGTTTGGCATCAAGACTAGACTGAATGTAAAAAATGACTAAGAGGCAATTACAGAGGGCATGGTCATCTCCATGCTACTTATAGATCTGCTTTAACTAAGGTGAGAGGAACTATGTGGTAACTAATCACATGGAGGGATTCTAAAATTCAATCTCCATGAGGATTATTAGCATAAGGGAACACAAATCTGATCAGAACACAACCAAACTCACTCATTCTTTCTGAGAAGGGTTGTCACATGGAATGATCAAATGATCTAGGCTAGATACAAGATACTAAAGACAAGTGGTCATATGACTACAACCTTTATTCTAAAAAATTCAATAGAAAATGAGTTGAATAAAATACTAAAGTGTTAGGTATTTAAAGTAAAAACTATGAACACATTTCAAATATGCAATATCTAAAGCATTTTCAAGGCAAATAACACTTATAGTATGTAAAGGGTGTATTATTTGTAGGGTAGGATAAGGTAATATAGTTTGATAATAGTAAAGAGGGAGGGTGTGGTGTTGTGTTAATAGTTTTTCAAATAGTAGGGATTCTTAAAATATTCATGATATTATCTTTTGCAGAGATGTAGGAAAACTAAAATGCAAGCCATGTAAACTATAAGGAGAAATTTACATCCATTGGTGCCAATAGAATACAAATTCCCAAATGATCCCTAAAACCCTAGAACATATGCTGAAACTATAATCTGAAATAATTTCTCTTACTAAAATCATGAACCCAAGGTGCCCTTAAAATGTATTCAACAACATATTTATAAATATAATTATATAAAGGGATTTGTAAGCTAGGTACATGCTAAAAATGACAACCAATAATGAGCATAAACCCAAATATCTAATTATTAAAAAATTTAAAATACATTATTTCATTTCATTAATAAGATACAATAAAGAACCACAAGTATTTTCCATTAAATTGAAAGAAAATCTTACATACACCAATGTTTTAAAATATTTCCATGTGGACAAGCATGGTGGATTTGCTCCATGTTAGACAAGGTAACCATATAGGGATGATCTTAGATCTTGATAATGGTTGTACAAATACAACCTCCTTGCCAAGAGATGAAAAATACACACATAACCATGATCAAAAAATTTGGAAGATCCTATACTTAGAGAGAAAAATAGAGACCAACCACAGCCAACACAATGACCAACATAATTGACAACCAACCTCCTAAATAGAGGGAAATCCCTCTATTTATACATTTTAAACCCATTTTAAATATGTAATTGCCAAATACACACCAATATGCTCCTAAATATAACAAATCCTTTGTCGTGCATGGAATCTTCATGTATTTGTAAGGAAAATAATTGTTGTAACTGCCTTTATAAGGAATGATGGTGATTTACAACAAACCCCTTGATTTCTTGGCTATAAATGCTTTCAAATGAGCTATAAGGATGATATTCATGGTGGAGGTGTTGACCAGTTTTTGCCCACAAGCAAAATTTTTGGTCCCTTTCTTCCCTTGCTATTCAATACCAGTCATTTTTAGGTTGCACAAGTTCATGCCATGGTTCTTCTGCTTGGTTCAACATTTTGGTTCAGCCCCTTGGTTCATCCATCTTCAAGTTCAAACATCTTGATTCAACATGGTTGAATCGCTTGAACCGTTGAACCAATTTCAATTCAATGGCTTGGTTAAATGAGCTTGGTTTAAAGTGAGTGGTTCAATGTTCATTTCAATTGATGGTTCAAGCTTTGGTTCAATGGTTTGGTTTGATGAGTTTGGTTCAAGGCCACCGGTTCAACACTTGGTTCATTGGCCTAGTTCAATCAGTCAGCGCATTAGCCAGTTCATCAGCATGCAATGGTTGAACCATTGAACTGTTGAACCATTTTGGTTCAACGGCTTGGTTCAAGGGTATGCCCAGTTGGCTGAAGGGAAGTCTAAAGGTTTAAATGCCCTTGCAAAGGGCAGGCACTTCAAACAAAGGAAAAAACTGGGTAAGTTCAAAAAAAATTTAAGTTTAAATTTGTTTAAATCTCAAATTCCTTCAAACTTTTTGTCTAAAGGAATTCCTTTGGAAAAAATGTCTAAAGGAATTCGGGTCATGATTCAAAGCAAAGGCAAAGGCCCGGGAAAAATATCCATAGACAAAAAGTCCATGGGAAATCATCTGCAAACAAAATGTCCACAGGAAAACATCCATGAACAAAAGTCTGTGGGGAAATTGTCCACAGACAAAAGGTCCACGAGAACTTGGGAGGCATTCAAAGGCAAAGAATGACCCACCAAAGGCCCTCAAAGGGTAGGTGACCTTACAGGGGACTCTCAGCCAAATAAAAAGGACACTTTTAAGGGCTGGAGGGTCACCTTCCTTTTAGGAAGGTGCCAGGAAGAGACAAAAGGCAAAGGAGTGCCCACAAAGAAGGCTGAGGAAGGCAAAGCCACAAAAAAGCTAGTGAAGGACCAGATGACATTTTGACCAGGATGAGGATGTCCCAAAGGCCATCAAAATTAACAAAGAAAATTAGCCATTGGTTTTCAAACCAAAGACGGCTGTGTGAATGTCAAAATTAGCGCAATGAAATAGTTGTTTGCTTTCAAAGAGAAAAAGTGCTAGCCATGAGAGCTCAGAATGTAGTGACCTGCCAAAAGTTTGCCCTCGAGGGCTGGAGGATCCAAAAGAGACAAAATAGAGAAAAGACAAAGTCCCAAGCATGGAGTTGGCAGATGGTCCAAGTGGCAAAGGGAAGCACCGATCAAGGAAGCGACTCTAGCAGGTGAAATAGTGCCAGCGAATTGACCATTAGAGGATGCAAATAACTAGTAGTGTAACTAGTTTTCTCCATTTCACATTAATGAGTAGACAAACTATGTAATCACCTTAAAGAGGTGGCCTTACAAATAGACAAAGGGTGTAGCTCATTAATGTTTTGACCAACCTGCTCTTTCCAATGAGGGGATGTGAATGAGCCACTTATAAAAAAGGGGTGCCAAAAGGCCTCCTTTTCTTCTCATATTTATTGAAGACTTGTCATTTTTAAGAATCATCTTCCACATTTGTAAGGTGTAGCCCTAGAAAAGTTTCACCTGATTCAATAAATGCATTTTTTACCTCTATCTTGGATAGACATTTTTGTGTATGTCATGAGTGTTAGTTTGTGTTTAGTCATTGTCTCTTCATGCTTTCATAGGTTCAACACCAACATATCTGCTGTCTAAAAAGTGTTATTTCTATAGCTGGTAAGGAGAGTTCTATTTGGGGGGTGCAAAAATAGAGAAATTACCTTTTAGTGTGCCTCTCACAGCATCTTTGGTGAACCTTTATTCTCTGTATCTTCATTAAATCCTCCCTGTCAGCTTTTGCAATCGAGTCCTTCTGCCAAGTGTGAAGCGTATGTATGCATTTGTCTAGTTTTAAGTGTGGATGTGAGAAGGTTATTTTATTTTGGTGTATCACCTCCTTAGAGTAGTTTGTTTCCTACAAATTTCTCCCTTTTCATCCCCCCTATTATATATCTATATATATACATGTATTTACACTTGCTGGAATGAACATGATGCATCAAAGGGAGCTAGTCCTTATCTAAAGACTCTCCCCTCCAGCTTTGCCAGCCCCATAGGCAAGAGGGGAGTTTCCATAGTTGTGAGGAGAAGGTAGGAGCTTGGCTTCCTAGCAAGGGTGCAATCTTCAACGTCAATTGTTTTGGCATGCCTGGTGGAACCCAGTTTGACAACTCAATAAGGTTTCATGATTGATGTTGGTCCTATTACAACAAATATAAGATTTCTAGCATCTAGCAACTCCACTGGTAAGAGCTTCAATTTTTCTAATTAAGACCAATTTCTTAACTTTTTATGCCTAAAGTCACCACAAGGTCTACTTCTAAAAGGGCTCCTTTCGATTTCATTGAGTTGCCTTTGAACTTTACAAAAAGGCTAAGGTTTGAGAGGACCCATCCTTATTCAACAAGCCACCCTCCTAGACCTATTATAAGGGATGCATATGCAATAGAGCTGCAGTTACAACCCATCCTAGCCATGGCATTGCCTTTTATGGCTTTTCATGCTCAGAGCCCCTTGAACCTCCCACCTTATGATCTAATCCCAAGAAAAGTCCTCAAAAATGTGCCTTCTTTCGATGGAGAGAGGCCCATTATAGTCGTCAAGCATATTAGGAATATTGATAACCTCTGCAATATTCATAATGTAATAGAGGAAAATATCACCATCAAATTTCTAGCATTATCTCTCAAAGGCAAGGCTCTTAACTGGTACAAAACTTTGCTTGTAAATTCAATACATTCTTGGAATGAACTGGGTACTTAGTTGACAGATCATTTTGGGGAGAAGAGCAATGGCCTCTTGCTTGCTGAGTAGCTGATGACTATAAAGAGAGCTCCACATGAGTATATGTAGGATTTCAATACATGGTTTCAAAAGACATGGGATAGAATTCCCGTCTTGGTAAGACTGACTCCCAGCTATGCTTTCCTATACTATTTAAGAGCATTAAATAGTGATATTGCTGTGATGATAAAATCCATGGGAGGGCATATATTGCTAGCTACTTACGGCATAGCCATAACAGCTAAAAATTGCTTAGTATAGGCTGGGAAAATAGCCCCTAGGCCTCACATGCCACTTTTCCCAAAAATGCTACCTCCAATTCATACCATTGCTCCCACATTAGCTCCTCTACCTAGCATTGAAAAATTAGTTGTTATTCTATCCAATGAGTTTCATGAGGTTAAGAGTCTATTGTAGATCATGTCAAATGAATTTATAGCTCTTAAAAGACAACAAGCTCAAAACAATAGACCGAACTAGGGATACCAGCATTATGGTCAAGCCCCTAGACCCCCTTTTCAAAACTATAATCAAGGACAGGGTCAGCTTACTCAAACCAGGCTATTTCAAAACTATAACTCAATCCCCCCTTCATCATCTAAAGTCATGGTGCCTATTCAAAACAATCTAGTACAAGAGCAGCCAAGTTGTTTAACCATGGGATATGGTCAAGAATAGGTTGTTTGCAAAAATGAGATGATGAGTTATTTCTAGAATATAGACAATCAGGCACCCACTCATTCCTAGATTTTTGAGGCTCCAATTCAACCCAGCATGAGTAGCAATCAGGCCTAGCCGAATTCTACCCTCATGAATCATCTAGAAGGGGAATTTTATTCAGTGAATTATGTGGGCACTACAGACAGTCAAGTTGACTGTGTTGCAGCCAACACAAGATTCAAGAGAAGAGCAATGGGAGAAGCCCAGGCTACCACTCAAGTGGTAGTAGCACCTTCTCCATTGCACTCTAATTCAAAGGCCCCAAACTTTAGATAGTCATTTGTACCTTTAGCCCCTCAGCTTGTAGCTTAGCTTGGAATCAACCCCCCCAAAGAAAGCTTGAAGGGAGGCAATCCCTAGGTCAATATAGTGGACCAAATGAAGAAGCTGCATATGAACATCTCTTTATGGGATTCATTGTCTCTTTAAGGATAGAAGGATGTATTGAAGAAGGAATTGCATGAGCTGGATTGACAAGTTGTCCTAATGAGCACTAATAATGTCTTGATGATGAATGGACAGCCTTCCACTTCAGGTTAGGTAAAGAAGGAAGAGAAAATTACCCCTTTCTATGTATCCTTGGTCATATGGGATTTCTTGGTACAGAATTTCATCATTGACAGTGGGGCTAGTACCTCAGTGATGCCCAAATGCATAGCTGACAAGATGGGACTAAAATATGAAGAGATGAACAAAGGAGTCCTGCAGCTAGATGGGACACCTGTAAAAATAGTTGGGATTTCAAAGGGTTTAGGCTTGACATTGCATGCTTTCCCAACCTTCTCAATCCCCCATGATATAGTGGTAGTGGATGTTCTTCCTTATTTCACAATTTTCTTGTCTAGGGACATCACATCAAAGATAGGTGGCTATCTAGCAATGAATTGGCCATATCTAGTTTTTATAACCAAGTATGGGACCAAGGTAAAAATTGAATTTGAGCCACTCTACAAGGACAATCTAGAACCATATTCGCCCAAGGTAGCAAACGTCAGTTACACCATTATTGACCTAGAAGAGTCCCAAACAAACCAATCTCTGTCCTCTGCCCTTGAAGGAGTTTTAAACCTACTCTTGGATGAGTGGGGAAATGATAAGTTCAAACATGATCCTTACAAGTACATAGAGGAGGCAAACCTTAGAGTCTACTACATGCATGAAGAGCACACCTTCATACCAAATATAATGAATGCAAGCCAAGAGGACCTAGATCTATGGCAGCTATATTTTGATAGTTCTAGAAGTAGGTTGGGAGCTAGTGGTGGGGCGATGTTAGTCTCCCCTTCAAAGGATAGGTACTTTTCAGCTTTCTATTTCCATTTCTCTTACACAAGCAATGTTACAGAATATGAGTCCCTTATTTATGGTCTAGAATGGGCAAGAAAAAAAGGGATCAAGGAGTTACAAGTTTTGGGAGATAGTGAGTAGATTGTAAATTAGGTGAAAGGTCAAAATCTGACCAAGAATTCCTTGTTGGAATCCTACAAGCATAGGGTCTAGGTCTTGGTGGAAGACTTCCTCACTTTCAATATCACTTCGATTCCTAGGGAGTAGAATAAACAAGTAGATAGGCTAGCAGCAATTGGTGCTCAATTTGATGTTTTAAGGGAAATAAGTTGAAGGTGGTAGTTGGACCCTCTATCCCCAACAACATTACAAATTGGTAGGTTTTCAAAAATGACCAGTAAATAGCTTTCTTCTTAAAGGAAGAAGCTGAGTTCACAACACAGAACTAGGCAAAGTTGTAGTAGTAATATGGAAACCATATTGTTTAATTGAAGAACAATAAGCTCCCTAAAGGTTTGGTGATGCTTAAGAGCATCTTTAATGGAGATGACCAATTGAGAAACCACAAGGCATGCATCACAACTAAAGAGGAGAATTATGAAAGGGTTGAGATCTTTAAAGACAAGTTGCTTGCACTTGGAAAAGTCTGCATCATTTAAGAAAGGCAAGCTTTCATTTTGTTGTGTCAGGAGTTTATTGATGTTTTACATGGGATTACAATGATTTGAAGGGCTTCAACCTAAGACTCACCTAACACACCATGAAATTAGAAGAAGGCACCAAGCCAGTCACACAGAAGTAAAGACCTATATACCCGATGATTGAGCCCCTCATGCAAAGGGAACTAGCCAAATTGATTGAGTCTAGAATCATATTTCTAATCAAACACTCCTCCTGGCTAGCCAATCCTATTCTTGTTAGAAATGAGAATGGGGAGATTAGGCTATGTGTCAACTTTAGAGACCTTAATAAAGTCTCTTTAAAATACCATTATCCCCTCCCAAGCATGGAGTGGATCCTTTAGAAGGTAATAGGCAGTGAGCATTTCTCCCTCCTGGATGGTTATTCAGGGTATAATCAGATTCTAGTGCAAGGCTATGACCAGCACAAAATGGCCTTCACCACTAAAAGGGGAATGTTTGCTTACAAGAAGATGCCATTTGTGCTATCTAATGCTGGTGTTACCTTTTAGCGAGCCATGGACATGGCTTTTGGAGGCTTGATAAATAACATGCTGGTATACCTCGATGATGTGATGGTATTCTCCAAGGAAGCGAGCCAACACATAGAACACCTCAAGCAAATTTTTGAAAGGTGTAGGGAATTTGGCATCTCTCTTAATCCAAAGAAATGTGTGTTTGCTATTCATGAGGGGAAACTCCTTGGCCACATCGTGTCTAAGGAGGGCTTATCCATTGACCCCAAGAGAGTTTTGTTGTCAGGAATCTAGAACAACAAACATGCTCTGATCCCACTTGTCAGGATGCGAAATCGGAAACATACAATTGATTACCAAAACTTCAAACAACTTAATATGCGGAAATAACCAGATTCACCAAGTAACTAGAATTCAGAATAACACAGCATATGAGAGACAATACACAACTTGTATTAACACTTTATACAGAAAAGAATACAATAGAGAATATGCCACATCTTCTCCACCACCTTACAGAGGATTCCCACACCTCAAGTGAACAGTAAATCTTCTCCCCAAAGCTCTCCCTCTCACAGGTCACAACACCCAACTCAAATACAGAGTTGATGTTCACCTCCCATGCTCCACGCATAACACAAGTGCTCCACGCACTCCACAAGCACTCCACGTGCTCCACAAGTACTCAAGGTACTTCAAGTAGATCTCCCATGAACCTGCAATAACCTGCACTTCAACAGACCATACTTATGGAAGGAACTTCCTTGCCTTCCTCTTGCTCTATCTGAGTACACACTTGTACTCCAAGTAGATCCTGCCTGATACTGCTCCCTGTTGTGTTGCTGTCTGTATGACCTTGCACACCTGCAAATCAAACAATGGTTCTATTCACCTGTGAACCTCGACCTTGCATACACATACACCTGCAGATCAATGATCGTACTTATCATGTAGATCTCCTATATAGGCCATGCAACTGTGACCAAGATCCTACACTCTTGAAGAACCCAGCTGGCTCTCCAATCCAGCACCAACAAGCCTGGTACTGTGGCACTAGGAGGAACGCACCATAGCTCTACCTCACACACAGAAGGAGCTTATAATTATGCTCTCTTACTCCCTAGCACACTTTTCCAATACAACCATGAGTCTATTATATAGATCTCATCCAAATAATGATTAGACATCTAATTACAATAATTAGATCCGCAGCTCTCAGTCTAAAATTAGATCTCTTCATGCAAACACTTGGTTCGTTAGCTAACTGCCCGTAGATAGCTCGCAGTCAAACTACACAGGCGACCGACGCCGGTCCCTGTCCGCCTGGGGGTCGCCGACGCCGGCCGATCTCTGACCGACGCCGGTTGTCTTTCCTGCCCTTTCCTGCCGATGTCGGTTGGCCTGACCGACGCCGGTGTCTCTGGCACTCAGCAACTCTCCTACAACCTCCTCTGTATCTGCATCAGTGAAGCTTTTAGCTCCACAATCCTAACAATCTCCCACTTGGAGATAAACAGCTGCACTGTACCTGTACTTGTACTCCGTCTAATCTGTTTCCTGGTTTGTATCCCTCTTCAAGCTCCCACCTGAAGACAACACACCACACAACCTGTGATGTACCACCTATCATCCGAGTACCCTACCACATCCGAACCTACAACACCTGTAGTGAAGTCCTGACCCTGCATAGCAACACCTGCTGCCGGTCCCTCTCAGAAAACCTGAGAACCCACTTCCCCGAATTGGCTCCTAACTCTGACAGCTCCCACTGCATGGGAATATTCAGGTCTATACCAGACCTCATGTGATTTCGGACACTGTACCTATCCAGCCCTTAGTGTGCTCCGGTTCTGTATCCCGAACCTCGCCAACACCTGATTCACATCAGCTCCCACTCGAGACAAAATCAACCAGTGATCTCCATGCCTCCCATGTCAAAGAATTCCGCTGCTCCAAACTCCTCATGACATGCCACTGAACTAATCTTACCCTTAGCTCAGCAAAACCCTGTATGTACACCCCTGCTAGCTAGCATACTATCCACATACAGCAACAGAATGATGTCATGACTCATCATCCCCCTGGTAAGACAAAACCACAGTAGTTACCCTGACATTGACTGAAGCCATGCTTCGTCCTCCACCTGTCAAACCTAGTACCACTGTCCTGCAGCTCCTCAAGACCGTATGCCTGGTCTTCCGTCTCACGTATCCATTCTCTCTATTCTTCTACTAAGGCATCCATTCGTCTCTATGCTTTCATCTAGCTGGCAAACCTACCAAGTCTCTCCCTTGGTTCTGCATCACAAACCTGCCAAGCTCACACCTGTTTCCTGGATCCTTCCTGCTATACAATCAGCAACAAGTATGAAGAAGAGGAACAACGAATTTGAGGGCCTACTTACGCCTTCAGTCCTCCGTATGGGTGTTTGAGACTCCTTGACAGCTTGCTGTCCACCCAAAATTCGTTACAGTGACCGACCTCGGTCACTCCACAGTCTGCATCCGACCGACGTCGGTTCTCATGCGTATGTACCTGACTACCAACCTGCCTGCGCTGGTGTCCCTGCTGCCGACGTCGGTCCTCCTGACCGACATCGGTCTTACATACTACCGACGTCGGTCCCATGACCGACGTCGGTCTTACCCTGCCCGACACTGCCAGCTTCGGTCTGCACATGACCGACATCGGCACCTGTCTGTTCGACGCCGGTTCTTCCTGACCGACATCGGTGTCTGTGTTCGCCTGTGAGTGATGACTTTTTACCCGCGAGCTCCTTTGGATCAATCTCCATGTCCAAACTGCCCTGCTCAGATGTATCCAGCCTCATCCACTGAACTCTGTCCGCCATCTCCTCCAAGAACACCAAGGCTTTCCAGTTCTTAAGCCTGTCAAATATATCTGTCTTCCGCTTAAGAACATGCATCTCCTTCCTGCTCATGTGACCAAGCCTACGAAGCCACGTCTCCGCAACAGAAGAAGAATCAGTAATATAAACAAGTAGATAAAGTATACCTATTTTCTTACCACCAGCTAATTCAAGTGCTACCGCTGTGAGAGTTCTTGTGCATTTCTCATCACCCAATCTTTCTGAAGAAATTAGCCATATCTCCAAACCTGGGACCTGCATGACCTTCATCAACACCTGTGTGTTGGCCGCCTGCAATTTCAGCTTCACTTCCCCTTTGCCAATTCTTTGGCAAGGCTTACCAGCTCCTCTATCTGGGGCTGCATGGAAAGAGGCAACCGAATCTTTTGTCCAAGATTCAACTTTATCCAAGAAACCTGCAAACACATCCTGTGCAATAACACCTGCAACATCTGTATCTTCAGTTTCTTCATGCTGATCTGTTACCAACCAACAATATTCTTTTACCTGCACTTTCTTTCCATCAGACCGTGAGTAATCGTCTGTGCTTTTCAAATCCTCCATTCTTAGCTTACTTTGATCTGCCGTTGCTCTACTCCCACTCAATCAGAAAACCCTGAGAGTGCCCTGTAATCAAAAACACAACCTGCTTCCTGCAACCTTAGCTCTGATACCACTTGTTGGTATCGAGCTAAGAACCTACAACCAAGGCTCTGATACCACTTGTCAGGAATCTAGAACAACAAACATGCTCTGATCCCACTTGTCAGGATGCGAAATCGGAAACATACAATTGATTACCAAAACTTCAAACAACTTAATATGCGGAAATAACCAGATTCACCAAGTAACTAGAATTCAGAATAACACAGCATATGAGAGACAATACACAACTTGTATTAACACTTTATACAGAAAAGAATACAATAGAGAATATGCCACATCTTCTCCACCACCTTACAGAGGATTCCCACACCTCAAGTGAACAGTAAATCTTCTCCCCAAAGCTCTCCCTCTCACAGGTCACAACACCCAACTCAAATACAGAGTTGATGTTCACCTCCCATGCTCCACGCATAACACAAGTGCTCCACGCACTCCACAAGCACTCCACGTGCTCCACAAGTACTCAAGGTACTTCAAGTAGATCTCCCATGAACCTGCAATAACCTGCACTTCAACAGACCATACTTATGGAAGGAACTTCCTTGCCTTCCTCTTGCTCTATCTGAGTACACACTTGTACTCCAAGTAGATCCTGCCTGATACTGCTCCCTGTTGTGTTGCTGTCTGTATGACCTTGCACACCTGTAAATCAAACAATGGTTCTATTCACCTGTGAACCTCGACCTTGCATACACATACACCTACAGATCAATGATCTTACTTATCATGTAGATCTCCTATATAGGCCATGCAACTGTGACCAAGATCCTACACTCCTGAAGAACCCAGCTGGCTCTCCAATCCAGCACCAACAAGCCTGGTACTGTGGCACTAGGAGGAACGCACCATAGCTCTACCTCACACACAGAAGGAGCTTATAATTATGCTCTCTTACTCCCTAGCACACTTTTCCAATACAACCATGAGTCTATTATATAGATCTCATCCAAACAATGATTAGACATCTAATTACAATAATTAGATCCACAGCTCTCAGTCTAAAATTAGATCTCTTCATGCAAACACTTGGTTCGTTAGCTAACTGCCCGTAGATAGCTCGCAGTCGAACTACACAGGCGACTGACGCCGGTCCCTGTCCGCCTGGGGGTCGCCGACGCCGGCCGATCTCTGACCGACGCCGGTTGTCTTTCCTGCCCTTTCCTGCCGACGTCGGTTGGCCTGACCGACGCCGGTGTCTCTGGCACTCAGCAACTCTCCTACAACCTCCTCTGTATCTGCATCAGTGAAGCTTTTAGCTCCACAATCCTAACATTTGTTTTATCCTAGAGATGTCCCTACCTAAGTACAAGAAAGGCCTGTAGAGCTTTTTTGGTAGGATAAACCTTATTCAGAGATTCATTCTGAATTTCATAGAGACAGTCAAGCCCCTGACCCCTATGCTAAGGAAGGGTGAAGAGTTCAAGTGGACAACACAAAGGAAAGATAGCTTTGAAGCCATCAAGCAGGCCATAACCTAGGCTCCTACTTTGATTAGTCCCGACTTCAACAAAGACTTCAACCTCTACACTTTCAACAATGAAGAGGTGATCTCTGTCATGCTTACCCAAGCAAATGGTGATAACCTAGAGCAACCACTTGCCTTTTTTAGCCAAGGGTTAGAGGATTTTGAAGTTAGATATATGTATGTAGAGAGGTAAGTCTTGGCAGTAGTATAGATCCTGAAGAAATTTAGGCATATGTTGTCTAACAACAGGATTCACCTCATGGTCCCACATCTTGGCGTCAAGGATTTCTTGACCAATCAAGACCTAAATGAGAAGAGAGTAGGGTGGATCACCAAAGTGATGGAGTATGACGTAGACATCAAGATCACCAAGTTAGTGAGGGAAAGAGGCCTATGTGAATAGCTTGCTATAGACTTCAAGTAGAAAAGGGAAGATAGCTTACTAATTCATGATGTAGCCACTGCAGAGGAACTAGCTATCATAAATGATTGACATCAGACTTGAGGCATTTCTTTCTAATTGGTGAGTGCCTACAGAGTCTTGATAACATTGAAAGAAGGTACTTTAGGCTCCAATCTCTCCTTTATGTTCTAGTTGATGGAGTATTATTTAGGAAGGATCACTTCAGGGTTCTTCTAAGGTGCATTGACCCAAACCAAGCTGATAAGGTATTTTTTGAGTTCCACGATGGGCTAGTAGGTAGCCATTTCACTCCTAGAGCTACTACAGTAAGGATAATTAGAGCTGGTTATTTTTGGCCTACTCTTTTCAAGGACACCCATGCCTAGGTAAGAAAGTGCCAGAAGTGTGCACTTTTTGATGGGAAACAATAGTTGGCTTCCATGCCTCTATAGCCTATTCAGGTGGAGCAACCATTCATGTAGTGGGTCCTAGATTTCATAGGGATGATTAATCCTCCCTCTAGTGCTGGACACAAGTGGGTCCTAACTACCATAGACTATTTCACAAGGTGGGTGGAGGCTATTACTCTGAAAGAAGCAAATGAAAGTATGGCCTTGGAGTTTTATGAGGACCTAGTAATAAGATTTAGGGTCCCAGCCACCATAATCTTAGATAACGCCTTGGCTTTTTTGGGAACCAAAACAAGTGAATGAGTGCTAAGGTATGGTATATTCCTTAGCACTTCATCCACTTATTACCCACAGGGGAATGGGTGGGTTGAGTCCACCAACAAAACTTTGATCAAGATCATAAAGAGGACCATGAAAGAAAATCAGAGGACTTAGCATGCCAAGCTAAAGACAGCTCTATGGGCTGATCAAATCACTCTAAAGAGAGTAATAAAAAATTCTCCATATACACTTGTATATGGAAGGGAAGCTAGGCTTCCCATCTCACTTGAATTTCTAGCATTGGACCTCACTCACCAGCTGTAATTGGAAGAAGAAAGTAGCATGGAAGTCAGGCTATGTGAGCTGATGGAGCTCCAAGAGACAAGGGACCGGCCTATGGCTTCTATGACCAATTGTCAATAGCAAGTGAAGAGACACTTTAACAAGAAATCTTCATCAAAAGATTTCTTTGAAGGAGATATTGTCTTGAAATGGGATGAAGACCGAGCTAAGCCTAGAAAGCATGCAAAATTTGACACCCTATGGAGTGGCCCATACATAATCACTCAGTGCAAGCAACATAATGCATTCCAACTCTCCAAGCTGGATGGTGAAGAATTGCATATCCCAATTAATGGGATATATCTAAAGCATTGCCACTAAGTCTCCTTTCATTTGTATATATTTTCCCTTGTTTTCCTTCCCTATTTTCCCTAAGTGTTGTTGCACAAGTAGTAGTTTTCTTAGTCTTGTGTGTGTTTTCATTTCCTTGGAGGTAGATCTACATGACTAGTTCTAGATTTATTAGAGCTATTGCTAGTTTTTTTCAAGTTACCATCCGACTCTGTGCCCAATGGACTGGAAGGCCACTAGTCTTTAAGCATAGAAGGCATGCTTCCCCTAGGAGTCACCAATTTGTTGACCAATTTTTGCCCACAAGCAAAATTTTTGGTCCCCTTCTTCCCTTGCTATTCAATACCAGTCATTTTTAGGCTATACAAGTTCATGCCATGATGCTTTAGCTTGGTTTAACACTTTGGTTCAGCCCCTTAGTTCATCCATCTTCAAGTTCAAACATCTTGATTCAACATGGTTGAACTGCTTGAACCGTTGAACTAATTTCAGTTCAATGGCTTGGTTCAACGAGCTTGGTTCAAAGTGAGTGGTTCAATGTTCATTTCAATTGATGGTTCAAGCTTTGGTTCAATGGTTTGGTTCGATGAGTTTGGTTCAAGGCCACCGGTTTAACACTTGGTTCATTGACCTAGTTTAATCAGTCGGCTCATTAGCCAGTTCATCAACGCATAATGGTTGAACCATTGAACTGTTAAACCATTTTGGTTCAACAGCTTGGTTCAAGGGTATGCCTAATTGGCTGAAGGGTAGTCTAAAGGTTCAAATGCCCTTACAAAGGGTAGGCACTTAAAACAAAGGAAAAAACTAGGTAAGTTCAAATTTTGTTTAAGTTCAAATTTGTTTAAGTCCCAAATTCCTTTGGAATTTTTGTCTAAAGGAATTCCTTCTGACAAAAACTCTAAAGGAATTCAGGCCATGCTTCAAAGCAAAGGCAAAGGACTGGGCAAAATCTCCATAGACAAAAATTCCATGGGAAATCATCCACAGACAAAATATTTGCTAGAAAACATTCGTAGACAAAAGTCCATGGGGAAATTGTCTGTGGATAAAAGGTCTGCAGGAACTCGAGAGGCATTCAAATGCAAAGAACGACCTGCCAAAGGCTCTCGAAGGGTAGGTGCCCTTGTTAGAGATTCTCAACCAGATACAAAGGACACTTTCAAGGACTGGAGGGTCACCTTCCCTTTGGAAAGGTGCCAGGAAGAGACAAAAGGCAAAAGAGTGCCCACAGAGAAAGCTGAGGAAGGCGAAGCCGCAAAAAAGCCAACAAAGGACCCAATGACATTTTAACCAGGATGAGGATGTCCTAGAGGTTGTAAAAATTAACAAATCAAGTTATCCATTGGTTTTCAAACCAATGATGGCTGTGTGAATGTCAAGATTAGTGCAATGAAATAGCCATTTGCTTTTAAAGTGAGAAAGCGCTAACCATGAGAGCCTAGAATGTAGCGACTTGCCAGAAGTTCACCCTCGAGGGCCAAAGGATCTAGAAGAGACAAAATAGAGAAAAGACAAAGTCTTAAGCATGGAGTAGGTAGATGGTCCAAGTGGCGAAGGGAAGCACCGATTCAAGAAGTGACTCTAGTAGGTGAAATAGTGCCAGCAAATTGACCATTAGAGGACACAAACAGCTAGCAGTGCAACCATTTTTCTCCATTTCACATTAATGAGTAGAAAAACCATATAATCACCTTGAAGAGGTGGCCTTACAAATAGACAAAGGGCATAGCTCATTAATGTTTTAACCAACCTACTCTTCCCAATAAGGGGATGTGAATGAGCCACTTGTAAAAAAGGGGTGCTAAAAGGCCTCCTTTTCTTCTCCTATATATTGAAGACTTGTCATTTTTAAGAGTCATCTTCCACATTTGTAAGGTGTAGCCCTGGCAAAATTTCACCTAAATCAATAAATGCATTTTTTACCTCTATTTTGGATAGACATTTCTATGTATGTCCTAAGTGTTAGTTTGTGTTTAGTCATTGTCTCTTGATGCTTTCATAGGTTCAACACCAACATATCTACTATCTACAAAGTGTTATTTCTATAGCTCGTAAGGAGAGTTCTATTTGGGGGGTGAAAAAATAGAGAAATTACCTTTTAGTGTGCCTCTCATAGTACCTTTGGTGAACATCTATTCTCTATATCTTCATTAAATCCTCCATGTCAGCTTTTGCAATCTGGTCCTTCTGCCAAGTGTGAAGCGTATGTATGTATTTGTCTATTTCTAAGTGTGGATGTGAGAAGGTTATTTTATTTTGGTGTATCACCTCCATAGAGTAGTTTGTTTCCTAAAACTTTCTCCTTTTTCATCCCCCCCATTATATATATATGTATATATACATGTATTTACACTTGCTAGAATGAACATGATGCATTAAAGGGAGCTAGCCCTTATCTAGAGACTCTCCCCTCCAGCTTCACTAGTCCCACAGGCGAGAGGGGAGTTTCCATAGTTGAAAGGAGAAGGTAGGAGCTCAGCCTCCTGCTAAGGGTGTAATCTTCGATGACAAAAGGAGGGAAAACAAACCATTTTTTTAATGTGTTACTATCTAAAGATTCCTTAGACCACTTACACGGTTAAAAGCTCATGGATAGCTATCCTTCCCTTTATGCACACCATAGAATAACCTAATCTTGCAATGATTTCATGGGAATATTTTGGATCCAAGGCTATTTAAATGATATTATTTAGATTGGCCCACCATGATCTTGAAAACCTACAATATCTCTCCCAATGGAGGAGCTTGGATGAGAAAAACATGAGAAAATACAATACCCAAGTTTACTCGACCCATTTACCCTTTTTGGCTCCAACTTGCCTTTTTTTCATTTTTTATTTTATAAATTTGCTTTTTCAAATATTTGACCTTGAGGTATTCCCTCATATTTTTTAATGTAAAAATTCATTATTTTTAACCTTTGACTTGTTTGGGTAAACCCTAGCCCTTCTCACAAATTAACAATTTACAAATTGCCAACGTACTATTAGTGGTGGAAGCTATGTTAACTACATTACATAGGGTCCTTTAATGTGTCATGCATGCCTATTTGGCATTGCTAAATCCTTAGATGAATGATGAATGTGAGAATGTCACATTGAATCTCTATGGTCTTTCATAATCTATTTAGCATTATCTTTTATTGTAAACTATTAGATCTCCATTAAGACCCCCTAAGATGATGACACCTAGAGAATACATGACATTTTTGTGCTCTATATAGTCAATCTCACCTTAGGCTAGTATCTTTCCACCACGTGGTTGTTCCTCATCTATTCCAAGTCCTTTATCAAGTCAAATCTCACTCATGTCATTGATACTGAACTACGATCAAACATTGACTGTTGATCTAGATCTAAAGGATTAAATGCCATTATTTATCCACTATGGATTAAATTTGACATGCACTTGCCCATCATTTTAAATCCATTTAAATGTCTTTGATTGACACATGACCATCAAATTTAAGCCCCAATCGATAATTAAAAAGATTAATTTTAACATTTTCACACCCATCATTTGACATTCATATGAATGTCTTTGATGGGCATGTGGCCATCAAATTTTTGCTCCATTAGATAGTTATCATGGCTTAAATTTGAAATCTACATCCCCATCATTTAACATTTAGATGACCATCAATGATGTTCACATGAACATCAAATTTATGCCCTAATATATAATGGTTGAGATTATTTTTAACATTTGCATGACTATCAATGACATCCATGTGGCCATCACAGTTATGCAATTCAGACTAATTTCTTTAGGACTTTACTCCATAGCAATTTGGGCTTTCGCCTTTTTATTTTAGGACTTTTTTTCCATAACAATTCTCCTGTAATAATATTTTCAAAGTATTGAAAATATTTAGGCTTTTTTTCCATGAATAAAAAGTTTGAGGTAATTCCTTTAGGATTTTTGCCATGGGAAACTTTCTTGATATAAATAATCTTTCAAAATTATTTTCCAACTTTTCTTGAAACATTAGACTATACATTTTTTACCAAAATAATGTAATTCTTTCAAGCTTTTTTCATGGGCAAATTACATAAAATAATTAACCCTTCAAATCTTTTACAGGAATAATTTTCCCAAAAGACTCTAAGGGCTTTTAAAATATGCTAAGTAAAGGCCAAATTATAATTATCCAATTTAACATGAACTTGACCTTTCAAAGGAGACTCTAATATAGGAATATGGCTAAGGACTTAGGTATTTACACTAGATAAAGGTCCAATTGCTTTAGTTTAATTTTGGGCACTAACATTAGATCTCACCTAGGGATGCATACCCCCTATGGGTATGTAAAGAACCCTAAAACATAAGACTTGGTCGCAATCCAGTGGGTCATGGAGTCAAGACTTAGAAATTTATTAGCAACACTCATAAAATTTTAACAAAACAAGGCAACTTGATAAAAATAGATCAAGAGGATATAAAAATGAACACATGATAAAAATAATACAAAGGAACTATATAAAAAAGACTTAAAGTAGAGGGGAAATAAATAAATAGAAGGACAAAGCAACAAAACACTATAAAATATATACATAATTATGGTCTCAATTAAGTAATTGTTTAATATATTTGTCATTACCTATCAGCTACATAATTTTTCCATCCCTTGATCTCTTGAACTTCTGCAATAGCTTGGTGGCCAAGATGAAGTAAAATAATCTTTGCACATGCCTAAAGTTCCTGATACTAGGTTGTAATGAGATGACATTCTAAAAAAAATCCTCTTTACATGATCTCAAATTTGGATAAGACCATGCTAAAATATATTGGTATGCCTTTAGCAGTTGTAAATGAACTTATTTCTCAATTTCAATTTAGTGATTACCAAGTAGGAGTGCACTAGGAATAGTAATTTCATTTATGCACTCAAATTACTAATTGAAAGGAGTCTAAAAATTTTCATCTTCAGGGGAATAAAAGATAACCCCATCTTCACTGAATTACATTCTTTAAATAACACCTTTATTATCAAACCTAACATCAATAATAGTTGGGTGCTTAACACCATTCAAATTCCTAATGAGTTTACCCAATTCCACATTCATATGAAACACTTTATTTAGAGCACACATTAGATCTTCAATTACATCATGATTGGGTAACTCATATGCTTGTGTCATACTATCATCATAAGATAAGTCATACATTGAGACCTTCTTGACCACACTCCAAAAATAATCAATAGTAGTAGCATTCATCATTTCCATGGAGGCCAAAAACGTACATGGGGAGTCTTGATAATTGAACAACAAAATATCATCATCATCAGATACAAACTCAATATCATCTACATATTCATCACTTGGTTCAATAGTATCATATGGGGGATGTGTAAGGAAGGACTTATAACACTAATCAATGTCAAAATAAAAATTCATGGCATTTACCTTAACATGTAATGGATTAGGCACCTTCTTTATATCCCCTCTATTTTGATTTCTATCATGATGTGCTAGCTTATTTTATGTTTGATTTATATCTAGAGCTCTCTCATGACTTATAGACCCATGAGGCAATCCCTTCTCAGCTCTAGCTAGCTTGTAAGATATTTTTTAATAGTGGAGGCCAAAGTCTTAAAAGTCTTTTCAAGGTTTCCATCCTTAGTGGACTACATGTTTTTTAGATTGAACAACTTCACACCAACCTTCTTGTTCAGAGGCCTTCCCATAACCTTTATGTTTTTTTCAATTTGGATGGCCATATTAAATGCCAATGGTAGGCTAGTGGGAGCCTTGTTCCCTCAATTAGTATTCAGCCTTCTTGTTAAAGGCATCATAGTATTTGATCAAGCACATTGTATCACTAGGCCTGATGTTCTCAAGTAGTCGCATCATAGTTTCATCGAACTATATATTGAATTTTTAAACACACTCATTAGAATTATTTTTAATTTTTTCAAAATTATCCAAAAGAAACCTTAGATCAATTTTATCACCATATTGAATTTTTAAAACATTCCTCATTTCTTCCCATGAATGAATACATCTATTGGGAAGAGAATTAAACTATTCACGAGCATCTTCCTCTAGTGTGTGCACAAATAGTTTAATGCACACATCCTCAAACTCAACCTCATAATCTTCAATGATATTTTAAAATACCTTACGTGTTGATCACCACTCACTAAATTATTTCCTTGAAACTTTGGGAAGCATTTATTAACTTCATTTGAGACTTTATTAGGATAGCCTTCCATTTTATCAAAATTGATAGGCCTAAATCTAGGAACACAAAATTCAAGATGCTCATTCTCATCTAGATATTTATGCCTCATGATTGGTTCAATGGGAAGTTGAAGAACAAATGGTAAAGGGATTTGAAGGGATGAATGAGGTGGACTTGGTGGATCAAACTTAGGAGGGGATTCAGCTAGTTGAGAAGGAGATGGATAGTAAATGGGACTATAAGTTTTAAAATTACTAGGAAAGCTATGATAGTCCTCAATAATGAGAGGGTCAACAAATATTTCAAGATTATCAAAATATTGAAAACCCATAGTAGCTAAGCTTTACCCTTTAATAGGCTTATAAACTTGTCTCCTTCATCTTTGATATAAACTTATTGGTGAGACAAGTTTCTTAGATGGGTCACCTTTCAAAGATGATCTCAATCCTTCAATTTTTTCAAAAAAGAATATACTCAAAGATGAAACTTAATAGACTATTTATAATAGGCACTAGTCTTCTTTGAAACCAAGTGATAAAAATTGGAGTCACCATTAGAATGATAACTATACAACCTAATAGTTAACAAACTAACTGTGATACATGTTGACAACATACTTTACAAAATTTATTGATGAGAGTAAAATAAAAGACATTGAAATATTTAGAATAATGTTCAAAAGGTCAAAAAACACCTTCCAATATGAAATCTTAATAGTTCTTTGCAATTAACATAGAAGAAGTCAATTATCAAGCCTCAAGAAGTCCTAGCATGTCCCTAGTGGAGTGTTGAACGTGTTGATAGCCAAGATATTTAAATCAATGTAGTAACAATAGATAAATTCCAAACACAAAGTACTTACAACTCTCTACAAGAGTCCAAAGTGACACAAGTGTCATGGGTGTCTTTTCTACCTAGTAATGGTGCTAGTAAAGTGGTGATGTTGATGAACTAAAGATAGCAAAATCAAGCTACATTAACCCTAGATTTCAAACACATGAAATAATATGAATAAACTTATCTAAAAAAAGTTGAGATTACTTGCAACAAATATATTGGTAGATGACTTTTCAAACCTAAACTATTTATATCTCTCTGCAAGAGTCCCCTACAACACAAGGGCTAAGGTTCTTAGATTATCCCCAGTAATAATGCCAAAAAAGTGTTGGTTCCCAGTTGTACATCACATACGCTCAGCCTTGCACACTTGAATAAAATGGCAAACTAAGATGAAAAACCTACTAGTATGTTATTATATCTGAGGAAGGCTCGGGCATCAATACTAGACCAAACATAGAAAATGACTAAGAGGCACCTACAGAGGGTATCGTCAGCTCCTTTCTACCTTTGGATCTACCTGAACTAAGGTGAGAGGACCTGTGGTATAGCTTACTCACATGGAGAGATTCTATAATTCAACCTCCATGGGTATTATTGGCATAAGGGAACACAAATCTAACCAAAACACAACCAAACTCACTCACTCCACCCAAGAAGGGTTGTCACATGAAATGATCAAATCCTCTAAGCTAGATACAAGCTACTAAAAATAGATAGGTATATAACTGCAACCTTCATTCTAAAAAAAATTCAACAAAGGGGTTGAATAAAAGACTACAGTGTTGGGTCTTTAAAGTAAATAATACAAACACATTTCAAATATGTAAGATCTTATGCATTTTAAAGCCAAATAAAACTTATAGTATGTAAATGGTGTATTATTTATAGGGTAGGATAGGGTAAGACAATTTGATAATAGAAAAGAGGGAGGATGTGGTAGTGTGTTGGTAGTTTTTCAAATAGTAAGGATTCTTGCAATATTCATGACATTATCCTTTACATAGATGTAGGAAAACTAAAATATAAGCCATCGAAACTAAAAGAATAACTTTTCATCCATTAGTACCAATAGAATGCAAATGCCTAAATGATCCCTAAATCCCTAGAACATACACTAAAACTAGAATCTCAAATACTTTCTCCTACTAAATTCATAAACCCAAAGTGCCCTTAAAAGGTATTCAAGAACATATTTCCAAATATAGCTATATAAAGGGATTAATAACCTAGGTACATGCCCAAAATGACAACTAGTAATGAACACAAATCCAAATATCCAATCATCAAAACTTGTAAAACACATTATCTCATTTCATTAACAGGATACAATAAAGAAACACAAGTATTTTCCATTAACTTGAAATAAAATCTTACATACACCAATGTTTTAAAATGATACCATGGGGACAAGCATGGTATATTTAATCCATGTTAGATAGGGGAGACATATAGTAATGCTTTCAAAGATTGTTAATGGTTGTAAAGCTACAACCACCTTAGCAAGAGAGTAAAAATACACACACAATCATGACATAAAAATTTGGAAGATCATATACTTTGAGAGAAAAACAAAGACCAACCACTACCAACACAATGGCCAACCAACCTCCTGAATAGAGGAGAATCCCTCTATTTATACATTTTTAACCCATTTTAAATCTATAATTTCCAAATTCCTACCAAGATGCTCCTAGCTGGATAAAATCCTTTGCAATGCCTAGAATCTTCATGTTTTTACAAGGAAAATGATTGTTAAAACTTCCTTTACAAAGAATGATGGGAATTTACAACAAACCCCTTGATTTATTGGCTAGAAATTCTTTCAAATGAGTTGGAAGGAAAATATTCATGGTAGAGGTAAAAAAAGCCATTTATATTTATGTAGAAATATTTGAAGATGCCTTAGACCATTTAATTTCATAATTGGAATCTCCTGGATAGCTACCCTTCCCTTTATGCATGCCATGGAACAACCTGCTCTTGTAATTATTTCATGGGAACATTCTAGATATATGGCTATTTGAATGATCTTCTTTGGAGTGGGTTATACCCAATATCCCCTCTTTCTTTATGAAAATGGGGACCCACTTTTTTGGACTATGGTCTTAATCTAAAGCCACTCTTCTATATGTTTATGTAGAATCTAGGAGAGGATTTGGTTATTGGCCTTTTTATACTTTGTAAAATGGCATTGGCATTGTGTTCATAGTCTAATTATTTCTATTGGTCTTATGTATTTGGGCTTATCTCTACTAGACTTATGCAATTTGTCTTTGTTGGGTATTTTTTCCATTATTTGAATTCCTTTGGAATTTGTGTTTTAGACTCATTTTTGTGGGATTTGGGTCCACAGACTTATCTTTATCAGGGAAATTATTATGGATATTTTATTCAAAATAGATCCCCTGATAGAATTGGGTCTGTAGACTTTTATATTTTCCATTTTGTTTGAGACTTCATATCCTTTGGGACTTTTGTCTCAGGCCTTTTCCCTTTAGGGCTTTTATCCCAGGCCCTTTTTCCCTTTAATTCCTTAAGACATTTTTTCCAAGATATTTTTCCCTTTGACCCATTCCTTTGGACATTTTGTTTGAGATATTTCACCCTTCAACCCATTCCTTTATACATTTTTTTGAGCCATTATGCTCTTTGGCCTTTACCCTTCACACTTTCCCTTCAGGACTTTTATCTTGAGCCCTTTTTCCATTTGAGCCAATTCCTTCAGACATTTTGTTTGAGATATTTTTCCCTTTGACCCATTCCTTTAGACATTTTGTTTATGATATATTTCCCTTTGACTAATTCCTTTAGAATTTATGTCTCAAATATTTTATCTAATGTCTTAGACACTCTATTTGATAAAATTAGGGTCCTTGCATTTTCCCTCACACAAAAATACTACAATAATTTCCCCAAAATAAATACCAGACTATCAAGTGGCACCCCTACTTAGAGAGCATTTTATGTTTCAATCCTAATTTAAGATTTTACCCTAGGTCCCAGTCATATCTTATTCATACAACTAAGACCTTACGATAGAATATTAATGCAAGGTCCTCTTTATATATTTCCCAAAGTACTATGTTAAGTCTTATTCTTATTTATACTTTCAATAGTAGAGTGAACCATTAATTAATAAATGTCAAGCTTGCAGGGAGTTAAGTCAACTTAACGGTCATGTGGACATCTTTTACAGTCACATGAACATCAAAACTAAGGTCAAAAGTAAAAAGTCTAGTTTAAATTTTGATGGTCATGTGGACATCATCGATGTCCATGAGGATATATTTGATGGTTGCATGAACATCAAATTTCAGCTCAATAACTATAAGACAAAAGATAAAATTATGATTGTTATATGGACATCATTGACAGTCATGAGGATGTCATTGATGGTCATGTGGACATCAAATTTAAGATCAACAAGAAAATGATAGGTGTTTAAATTTTTATGGTCATGTTAATGTCATTGATGGTCATGAGAATGTCATTAACAGTTGTATGGATGTCAAATTTAAGCATGTAAATTAGCCATTTTGAAATCAAAGGTTATTGAGACTAGGTAAATCGATGGCTAGCATTGATATGTATAATTGACATGATGATGTAAGATCAATAAATACTTTTCAAAGGAACCAAGAAATGATAAGTGTTAACTCGTAGGAGTTAATGAGTCAAATCATTAAGATCTACAAACTACATTAGCCTAAGCATAGATGATCGATGGTGCAAGGTCAATATAGAAAATTCAAAGTTATTGGAGTAAGCAAGGAGCTACCAAGTGGTATAAAAACATTAAAGTTATTACTATAAAGAGCACAAAGGTCCCATGGAGCTTCCAAGTGGCATGCTCATGCACCATCACATAATAGATCAATGGTGCAAATCGATAGTGGACTTTTCCAATATCTAGACCCAATGAGGTAGGGACATTTGTCCTAAAATAAAAATTCATATTTTTAAAGGTAGTAAATAAAATTATATGGATAGAGTATGTAGATTTTATTGACACTTGAGCTATATTTATCGATAGTCATTGGGTATCAAAGTTAAACTAGATCAAGAATATGAACAAGCATGTGAATATAGAAGTAAAGATTGAGAAACATGAAACACACAATTATTTTTTATTAGTCACTATGTCATTGGTTCTAAAGCATTGATACATCAATACTTATCTTTGACAAACAAACTTACAGTTCTAGTTTCTACCACCTCAACCATTTAGACCACATAGTCTGAAAAGGCTAAGACTTTATGCATGTACAGTTGTATAAATGGCACATATATTTTAAAGTTTTTCATGTAGTTTAAGCTATAATTATAAAAATTTCCTTCATATTTATACACATGCACATGTTGCATAACTTTTGCAAAGGTTATTTTAAATTGATAACTACAGGTAGACTCTTAATGGTTTTAGACCATAGTTAGAACTCATGTTCTGACTACCACATGTAATGACCTTGCATAAACTTGGAGGATGGGGCAACCCCTTCCCAATATCTATATAAATAATTTTAATCCAACTTTGATTTTGGTTAGAGAATTTTTGAGTACATGAGTATCATCAATTTTGATCATCAGTGAATGTGTTTGTGTATTTTATTTCCAATTACTTTTTTTGGTTGTATGTTTTAATAATATTTAGTGTGTAAAAGCTATGAGTGGATTCTTGATTATTTTGATTGATTTACTAATCCTGTAGATGTGTAACAACTATTGAAAGATTGGTAAAATATATTGATTAAAATAGTTAAGTTGATTGATTCATAATTCTAACTATGCATGAGTGTTTTCTTGGATGTAGTTTTCTATGTGTGTTCAACATCTACCTTAGATACTTTATTAGCCCAAACCATAATCTTCTGATTAAGGGTGTGTAATAGCTGATCTAAAAAGAGCAACCTTTGTCTAAGGCTTGTGAATTTCTTGCATATTTATCTCCTTAGACTTCTTATCCATGTTTGACTCTGTGTGTAATTATTAATAGTAACAGGCATATATTCTGAGAGAACTTGTCCTTTTAAAAACTAGCTATAGAAGTGATTCCTAAAAACCATAAAGCTTTATTTTCTGCCTTACCTTTCCCTCTTTTATTTGAGTTTGTTTTTGAGACCCAACCAGTCTAGCTTAACAACCAACTGCCCATCCAACTCACATAGAGATTCATTACCCTTATTAAGAACCACACCTCCAATCAAAAATTTTGTAAATAACCTGCATGTCCTACCATCTATTTCATCAATAGGTTGTAATAGACCACATACCTATAAATTTTTCCCTAGAGTATATTTTATCTCTATTGATATCCTAAATGTTATAGGTTACCTCATTAAGGCTTTGGTGTACATAAAACCCACTTCAATAGTTTCACTATAACTAGAAGGAGGGGCATCACACCTGATAGTATTAGTTATCATTTACACAGAGTTGTATTGGAGAAACCCAATAAACTGACTAGATCTAATTCCTAGGCTAGTTTTCTATTCTCACCTTTTTCAAATCATAGGAGAGATAGAACTATTCTAAAAGTCCCAATTCAAAACAATCCACCTCCTCTAATAAGTAATCCTTTCCCTATAGGGAACCCTTTGCTTGTTAATCAACCAATGGCTTAAAAATCACCCTAGTTGATTGGATCTTTTCTTTCCATCACAAGAGATGTGCATGATTTACCTCATAATCCTAACAAGTATCTACCATCCTTTTCTCCTTTAGGAACAAGGACAATGGAAGAGCATATCAAAACTTTTAAAGCTACTTTGAGATTAATGAATGTTGTTGATGAAGATGTGGCATGAATATTATTTCCTTTTACATTAATGGATGATTCTTATGATTGGCATTTAAATCTAATGGATAACTCTATCACTTCTTGGCATGAGTGTTAAGCTGATTTTCTTGCACAATTTGGATAGGTTATTAGTCCTAGCATAGTATATTATCTCTTCACTAGTATGAAGAGAGAGCCTTACAAGCCTATATGTGCTTCAATGCAAGATTTCAAAATATGTACAATTAGTTAACACCATAGTACAAACCAAAGGAATCATTAGCATTAGTGATGTACAAGAATGCACTAGATTTGATTACTATAGTGTTCCTAAGGAGAGCTAATATAACTAACAATTTGGTATGAGAATTCAAAGAAGCCATTAATATCAATAGATAGTTCAATCCTCAAGTACCCACTATGTCCAATGTCCATAATGACTTTCCCACATTGAATCTAATTCCACATGAAAGGTAGAATGTCCTCGCATTCAATTAGAACCAGGTATATATGTTACCTCACATGATGCAAACAATGCAACCAAATTATGAATTCTTAATTAATCACATGCAGAGTAATGGCTACCAATAGAATTAACAATCTAATATGTTTCTTACTACTATTCTACAAGGCATTGACTCTATAAAGGTATAATTGGATTCTATTTGGAATATGGTTAAAAGTTTTGGTAATGATTTATTAAATATGCAAAGGAGGATGGGCAATGCCAATGGCCCAACTGGTAATTAGAATGCTAGATTTTAAAGATACAATCAACTATTTAATAAGACTATCAATAATATGGATCATCCTAACAAGTTCTCAGATATCAACATATTAGAGAAGCTCTTCCCCATTGGTGGAAATTTCATAATACTTATGAGCATGGTGAGCTCAACTACATTTAATTTTGTGTAACATTCAAAATATTTTAAAGAGAGGTGGTTAGACAAGATTATATGCATAATCCTTCTAAGTATCATTTGGATCCTATCTCTTTCATCACCACCATGTTATTTGAAACTCATGAGTTTCCCTTTTTAGGTGAAGATGAAAATGAGTTGGAGGACAACATGGATGAATTTCATGTTTTTTAGTAGTTTTAGAGAGGTGCATACAATCTAAGGAATAAGCAACCACTCACAACATTGACTCTTCCAAATACTATGGTGATTCTTCCTAATCCTAAAGTAGATAATAATCCACTCCCTCTAAAGGGTAAAGATCAATATCAAAGCAAGGAAGGACCAAGTAAATGAGGATACAACATTGTTGAGGATATAAAGAAGATCAAGGTGAATATAACTCTTCATGAGTTAGCCCAGATTATTTAACAAAAAGAGTTATTATATAAGGTTATGATTAGGAAGACACATATATAGAAAGTAAAAGCATCCATAGATAAACTAAAAACATCTAACAAATAATGTCACATATAAGAGCAAGCTATAAGTTCCACCCTTCTTGATGACTATCTGGGCTTTCGATAAGAACATTCATAATTATTTAGTTGATTCTAGAGCTTATGCAATTATCATGCCTATTTCTATATGTCAAAAAATTGTTTTGATGCCAATACCTTCAAAGAGAATAGTTTCACAAATGGATAATACAATGGTCCCTATATTTGGTGAACTGAGGGATGTGTATTTCCATGTAGCCTTTGAACCACATGTTTAGATGACCATTGATATTTTAGTGGTGGACATACTTAAAGGCTACAGTCTAATTTTGAGTAGAGATTGGTCCAAAGTTATCAATAGATATCTCTCTACATATTTTTCTCATATATGGCTTCCTTTGAGAGGAGTTTCAAATCAAATTATGATTGACAAAGATTTGAGAATGAAGTATCCCATTACAAAGTATAATGTCAAGAATGAAGAGGTAAAGTATGAGTTGCCCAACCTTGGTATTTATAATTTTACCACTCATAATAAATTACAAAATCTAGAGCCCAAAGTTTCTAACCAGATATGGACTTTACACTTTGATGGTGCTAGATTCAGGCAAGGATCAAGCATTGGAATCAAGATAATTGATCTAGAAGGTAAAAAATATTGGTAGCATATAGATTGTAGTTTCCATGCAGTAATAATAGATCTGAGTATGAGGATCTAATTTTAGAATTATAGTTTTCACTTAAGAATAATGTGAAATAAATACTAGTATTTGGTGACTCAAAACTGGTGGTCAATCAAGTTAGAAACAAATATCAATGCAAGTTGTCTTATTTGAGAAGATACAAGCATAGAGCATGGGACCTAATCAAGATATTTGAGGCTTTCAACATCTTAGTGCTTCCTAGAGAGTAAAATCAAACTAATAATTCACTTTCTAATGTTGTTGTTAATTTAGAGCCACTACAAGAATCTAAGGTAAATAAGTTCTCAATTGAATTAGTATAATGTCCTTTTGTTCTAGATAATGTAGAAAAGTTCTAGGTCCTTGATGATGACAAAAAAATTATCTAGTTTCTAACTTTTTTATGGGAATTCAAATCCCAAATCATTGATTACAAGGACATTAATCACCTCTATCAAGAAGAATTAGATAAATAAGGCATTCTTTAGCTTAAAGAAAATTGAATTCCAACTAGGTTGGTATCCTTAAAAAAACCATTTGACATAGATCATCAAGGTTAGAAACTTAGACAACCCAAAGTCAATGAATCTAAATTTGAAAGATAAAATATAAGAGATGATCTTAACCCATGTTATGTGAATATAAGCAAAGACTATACCTGAAAATAAAGATAATGACTGAAGTATTTAATCACTTGATATAGGGATGTCATTGCTTAGACTTATGAAGATTTGAAAGTATATGACCTGTAGGTCATTACTCATATGATTCATTTAAAGCAAAATCATAAACCATTTAATTAGAGGTAAAGGCCAGTCAATCCAACTCTAGATCCTCTCATTCAAAAAGAAGTAGATAAGCTTTAAGTGCAAAAATCATCTTTCTAGTAAGACATTCTACCTGGGTGGCTATTTTGGTACTAGTAAGAAAGAAGAATGGTGAGATCATATTATGTTTATATTTTAGGAACCTAAACAAAGATTATGAAAAGGATAATTATCCCCTAAATTCTATAGATGAGGTGATAAAAATAGTAATTGGTTCTAAAATGATGTCCTTTCTAGATGGATTTTAAAGCTATAATCAGGTACTAGTACAATCTGAGGATAGACTAAAGATAAAATTCACTATGAAGTGAAAACTTATATGTATAAGAGGATGAAATTTGGCCTAATAAATTAATGAGCTACTTTTCAACATACCATGGACCATGCATTCAAAGGACTAATAGGAATATGCATAATCATCTACATGGATGGTCTTATAGTATTTTCAAAGAATTGAGAAGACCACATAAGTCACCTAAAATCCACATTCTAAAGATATATAAGGTTTGGTGTTTCATTAAACCCAAAGCAGAGAATATTCAAAGTGACTAAAGGTAAGCTTTTAGGGAACATCATCACCAAGGATGGGATCACCATTGATCCAAATAGAATTTAAGTAATTTTAAAAATTTGGCCACCCAATAGCAAGAAGGAGCTTAAATAATTCTTTTTAAAGATTAATTTGATAAGGAATTTTATCTCAAGATTTTTAGAGATTTTTAAACCTATAAACACCATGCTCAAGCAAGATGCAAAAATAGAGTCGATAGTTAAAGCCAAAAAGTCCTTATAGGACATTAAAGATGTAATATTATAGGCTCCAATATTAATCAATCTAAATTTTATGAAGGATTTCTGCTTGTATACATTCACTTCAAAGCATACAATTGTTATTTTCATCATGCAAAAGAAGGATGAGATCAAGCATCCAATCATGTTTATGAACATAAATCTAAAATATGTATAATTCAAGTGATCTATGATTGACAAATAGATTTTTTCCCTTGTCAAAGCCATGAAAAAGTTTCATCATTACATATTGAGGAATAAAGTCATTGCCATCATGCCTGATCCTGATGTCAAGCTCACCCTATCTCAGAATGAGATATGAGAATGACAATGCAAGTGGATGATCAAGATGTAATAATTCAAAATAGAGATCAAGCCTACAAATATCATTTGGGGCCAGGGCATTGTGCAACTTATGATTAAACTAGATCCATGCATCATCATCAAAGAGGTATGTGAAGCTCAAGTATCTAAAGCAGAATGGTATATTGATATAATATAGTATTTAATTATAATAACTTTCTCCCCATATCTCAATAGAGAAATAAGGAGAGATTTAAGGCTCAAAGCTGCACATTAGATGATCAAGAAGGTAATTATATATAGAAGAAATTATGAAGGTATTTATCTTAGGTGTGTATCCACAGATGAATCTAAAGAAATATTAAATAAATTACATTATAAGATAGGTAATGGTCATCCTTATATAAATACCATATCCCATAAGATCTTAATAATGGGATATTTTTGGCCAACCATTTTCAAATATGTTCACACTCATGTTAGAACATGCCATAAATGCAAAGATCTAACCAAGAGAAAGGTGCACACAGTAATGCATTTACAATTAATTATTAAAGGAAGGCAATTTACCCAATGGGGTTTAGATTTCACTTGTGTCATCAACCTAAATTCCTCATCATGATATAAATTTATACTTACTACTATACACTATTACACTAGATGGATAGAAGTCAACCATAAAGGATTGTAGAGCACAAGATGCGATTCACTTTGTGGAGGAACACATAATAACAAAGTTTGGTACACTTATTTCTTTGATTTGTGAAAATGGACTAGATTTCATATCAATATAATTTATTGAGTGGGCACATGATAACCAAATTATTATCAGGTTAGCTTCTAACCATTACCCTCAGTGAAATAGACTGGTAGAATCAATTAACAAAAATCTAATTGATGTAATTAAGAAATCATTTAGATACAAGCCTAGGGACTAGCATAATTTATTAAATTATGCTCTTTAGGTGGACTATACTAGACATAAACAATCCCTTATAGCTTTACCTTACCTATTGGTGGATGGATGTAAGCCTGTATTCTCAATTATGTTGAAGTTACCGACTTATCAGTTCATGTAGGACTACATGGAACTAAGTGATAAAATAGAATCAAGATTACCAGACATAATAAAAATGGAATATTCAAATATTGAGGCCTTAAAGGCATTTATCAAAAACTAAGGCATGCTCAAGAGGTGGTTGTATGAAAGAGCAAAGGTTAAAGCACTTAGGATTTTGGATCTAGTACTACTTTAGGATAAAGCCCATGAGAAGAAAGGATAACATGAAAAGTTTTCTCCACTATGGATTGGACCATACCAAATTTTAGAGATAATGATAAATAACACATTTCATCTAAAGGACCTCTAATGCAATGATCTTACATATCTATTAAACAAATAATTCTCAAAGCACTAGTTCAGGGTTGTGCCATCTATGGATATTACTGATTAATAAAGGATGAATGAATTTAGCTATAGGATTAGATTAGATTTCCTAATTTCTTAGATTAGTTATCTACTTTCATAAATTATATTTCTTTCTTTCATAAACTATTTTCTTAATTTTAGATTACTATTTCTTTCTTTCAATGTTTTGCTTTCATAGATTAGATTTCATGATTTATAGATTAGATTTTAGTGTTTTCTTAGTTTAAGTTCTTTGCTTTCTTAAATTATTTGTTCTTTGATTTCTCTAATGTTTAGAAATGTGTTTGATTTGACTATAAATAAGATAAAAAAATCTAAACAAACTAAGCTCATGACTTGTAGAAAAGGGGAAAATTAAAATCTTGACACTTTGGGACTAATTTACAGATTAGGCATATTTATGTGTTTTTGAGTCTTTAGGATGAAGGTAGGTAATCATGGATTATTATGGATAGTGTCACAAATGAATACTTCTACTAGGCATGTGGAATTTGATTTCAGAGTACTTCATACAGATTTAGAAAGTTTTTCTTGTTTCATTGGGCTAAATGCACTTAACACATTAAATACCTATTGGAAGTAGTAATTTTGGGTATAGGTGTAGCTAGTAGGGACATTCTATTAATGATTTATTTTATAATTATACCATCTTATTTGGGTTCCAGATCTTCTCTTTTCAATTCAAAAACAAAATAAAATCAAAATAAAAACAAAAGAAGAAAGAACCAATGGATTCAAAAGAGCAAAAAAAATTTAAAGAAAATAAAAAGGCTCACATGATGAAATAAGGTCAATGTATCATGCATCATGATTAAAATAATAATAATAATGTAATGAGAAGATAAGGATCCCAAGGTATCTCTATCATGGCTATAGATGCCTAGATAATAGCATAGTAGTACATGAGATTCCCTTATTTTTTAGCTTTAATAAATACTATAACGAAACCTATAGCTTCATCAAGCCTTTGAAAAACTCATCATAGTAGGGGTTAAATAAAATACATGTTTTTACACATAGATCCAATAAATTAAAAGGTAAATGTTGTGTGAATTAACTTAGGAGTCTCTTTCATGTTTTTGATTTAAGTATTCTTCTGTGTCACACTTCATGACTAATTTGAGATTGCAAACTATATTTCTAGATTCTTGAATACTCAGGAGTATTCCCCCTATAAGTCATCATTTATTGTACCCAACATCCCCTCTTTCTTTATTAAAATTGGGACCCACTTTTTTGGACTATGGTCTTGATCCAGAGCCCGTCTTCTACATGTTTATGTAGAATTTGGTAGAGGATTTAATTATTAGAATTTTCAAACTTAAAAAAAAATGGCATTGGTATTATGTTCATAGTCTAATTCTTTATATTGGGCATATGTCTTTGAGCTTATCTTTATTATACTTATGAAATATATCTTTGTCAAGTATTTTATCCATTATCTAAATTCCTTTAACCTTTGTGTTTTGAACTTATTATTGTGTGATTTGGGCCCGTGCACTTATCTTTTTTAGGGACATTATTATGGACATTTTGTCTAAAACAATTCCCCTAATGAAATTGGGTTTACGAGACTTTTTTTATGGCTATTTTGTTCAAGACATTTTAACCATTAATACTTTTATCCTAGGCCTTTTCCCATTGCACTTAATCTTTAGGACTTTTTCCCTAGGCCCTTTTTCCCTTTGATCTAATTCCTTTGGATATTTTGTCTAAGATATTTTTCCCTTCAACCCATTCCTTTGGACATTTTGTCTAAGATATTTCACCCTTTGACTTATTCTTTCAAACATTTTGTCTGATCCATCATTCCATTTGGCCTTTGCCCTTCACACTTACCCTTCAGGACTTTTATTCTAGGCCCTTTTCCCCTTAAATCCTATTCCTTTAGATATTTTATCTGAGAGATTTTTACCTTTGACTAATTACTTCAAACATTTTGTCTGAGCCATCATGCCCTTTAGCCTTTTCCCTTCACACTTGCCCTTCATGACTTTTATCTTAGGAACTTTTGCCCTTTAAGCCAATTCCTTCAGACATTTTATCCAAGATATTTTTCCCTTCAACCCATTCCTTTGAACATTTTGTCCAAGATATTTTACCCTTCGACCAATTCCATTAGAATTTTCATCTACGATATTATATCTGATGAAAATGTAGACCCTTTAAACTTTGTGTCTTAGATAATTTGTCTAATGAAATTAGGGTCCTCAAAATTACCCCTACATAAAAAAATTTATAATAATTTCCCCAAAATAAATACCATACTATCAAGTGGCACCCCTTCTTAGAGTTTATGTTTTGATCCTAATTTAATATTTTAGCCTAGGTCCCAATAATATTTTATTCATAAAACTAAGACCTTAGGCTATATTATTTATGCAATATCCTGTTTATATATTTCCCAAAGTACCATGCTAAGTCTTCTTATCTTTTATACTTACAGGAGTAGAGTGAACCTAGAAATAACAATTGTTAAGATCATAAGGAGTTAAGTCAACATGATAATCATGTGGACATCTTTAACAGTTGTACGAATGTCAATATTAAGCTCAAAGGTAAAAAATTTATGTTTAAATTTTGATGGTCATATGGATGTCATTGATGGCCATGAGGACATCTTTGATAGTTATGTGAACATCAAATTTAGGATCAACAACTAAAAGACATGAGCTAAAATTATCATAGTCATGTGAACATCATTGACAGTTGTAAAGAAGTCTTTGATGATCATGTAGACATAAAATTTAAGATCAACAATAAAATGATAGGGGTTTAAATTCTAACTATCATGTGGATACATCATTGATGGTCATGCAGATGTCAAATTTAAGCTCAAAAATTATTTATTTTGAAATCAAAGGTTATTCGGCCCAGGCAGATCGATGGTCAGTGTTGATCCATATAGTTAATCCAAGGGTGTGATATTGGAAAAGAGTTTTTAAAGGAACCAAGAAATCCAAGGGTGTGATATTGTCAAAGACTTTTCAAAGGAACTAGGAAATGACAAGTGTCAAGCTTGCAAGAGTCAATGAGTCAGAATTATGATCTATGAACTATATTATCTTGAGTATAGATGTTTGACAATGCAAGGTTAATATAGAAAATTCAAAGGTCCTATAAAAAGTGAGGAGTTACCAAGTGGCATAAAAATATTTGATCTATGACTATAAAGAGCACATAGGTCCCACAAAGATGCCAAGTGGCATGCTCAAATTTCATCATATAGTAGATTAATGGTGTAAATTGACAGTGTAGTTTTACAAGATCTAGACCTAATGAGGTGGGGACACATGTCCTTAAATAAATAATCATATTTTGAAAGGTATAAAATAGAATGACATGGATAGAGTATGTAGATATTTTTGACACTTGAGCTACATTTTTCGACAATCATTTGGTATCATAGTTAAACTAGATCAAGAATATGAACACACATGAAAATATAGAATTAAAGATTAGGAAACATGAAATATACAATTATTTTTTGTTAGTCACAATTTCATTGGATATGAAGCATTGATACATTGATACATGTCTTTGACAAACAAACCTACAGTTTGGGTTTCCACTACCCTGACCATTCAGACCACATAGCCCTAAAAGGCTAAGACTTTGTGCATGTATGGTTTTATAAATGGCACATATATTTTGAATTTTTACATGTAGTTCAAGCTATAATTTTAAAAATTACCTTCATATTTATACATATGTACATGTTGCATAGCTTTTACAAAGGCTATTTTAAACTGGTAACTACACGTATACTCTTATGTGATTTTAAACCATAGTTAAAACTCATGTTCTGACTACCACATGTAATGACCTTTCATGAACTTAGAGGATGAAGTGACCCCTTCCCAAAGTTTATATAAACAATTATAATCCAACTTTGATTTTGGTCAGATAATTTTTTAATACAAGAGTAACATCAATTTTGGTCGTTAATGAATGTGTTTATGTATTTTTTTTATAATTTATGTGTAATTAGTTATTACTTTCTTTATTGTATGTTTTAATAATCTTTAGCATAAAAAAATTTTTAATGGATTCTTGATTATTTTGATTGATATACTAATCTATAGATGTGAAATAGTTATTGAAAGATTGGTAAAATATATTGGTTAAAATAGTTAGGTTGATTGATTCATAATTCTAATTGTGCATGAGTGCTTTCTTATATGTAGTTTTTTATGTGTGTGCAATAGCTACCTTAGATACTTCACTAACTCAAGAGATAATCTATTGATTAAGGGTGTGTAACATCTTCTCTAAAAGGAAAAATATTTGTTTGGGGCCTATGAATTTCCTACATTTTTATCTCCTTAGACTTCTTAGCCATGTCTAACTATGTGTGTACAATTATTACTACTAACGGATAGGATCTGAGAGCACTTATCTTTTTAGAAACCAACCAAGGAAATGATTCCTAAAAACCAAAGAATCTTTATTTTCTACCTTACCCTTCCCTCTTTTTTTTGAAATTGTTTTTGAGATCTACCCACTCTAGATTAGTAACCATCCACTCATCTAAATCATATAGAGATTCAATATCCTTATTAGTAACTACATTTCTATCCAAAAAAATTGTCAATAGCCTACATACCCTACTAGATATTTCATCAATAGGTTATAATAGACCACATACCTGAAACTCATGCCCTAGAGTAGAGTTTACCTTTATTGAGATCCTAAAACATTAGAGGTTACCTAGTTAAGGATGTGGTGTGCATACAACCTACATCAATAGAATGTCCCACTATGATCTTGAAAACCTACAATATCTCTCCCAATGGAGGATCTTAGATGAGAAAAACATGATAAAATATAATACCTAAGTTTTCTCAACCCATTTACCCTTTTTGGCTCCAACTTGCCTTTTTCATTTTGCATTTTTCAAATTTTCCTTTTCACATATTTTCCCTTTAGGGATTCCCTCATATTTTTTAATGTAAAGATGCATTATTTTCATCTTTTGACTTGTTTGGGTAATCCTTATCCCTTCTCACAAATTTTCAATTTTCAATTTTCAAATTGTCAAGCTATTATTAGTGGTAAAAGCTCTACTAAATATTATGCATAGGGTTTTTGAATGTATCATGCATGACTATGTGGCATTTATAGATCCTTGTATGAAATATGAATGGGATCATGCCACATGGCATCTCTATGGGATTTCAACATCTATTTAGCATTATCCTTTATTATAAACCATTATATCTCTATTGAGAACCCCCACGATCATGACACATAGAAAATTCACATGCTTTATATGCTCTATACAGTCAATCTCATCTTAGACTAACATCCTTACCCCGTGTGGCTGATCCTCATCCATCCTAAGTACTTTGGAAATTTAGATTTCTCTCATGTTATTGATATTAAAGTACAATCAAATTCAGACTATCGATCTAAATCTAAAGGATCAAATTCCATTAGTTGTCTATTATGGCTTAAATTTCACATATGTGTACCCATCATTTGATTTTCACATGAATGTCTTTAACAGGTGTGTGACCATCAAATTTAAACCCCAATAGATAGTTACCATGGTTTAAACTTGATGTTCGTGCACCTGTTATTTGATTTTTTTGTGAACATCAATGGCATTTTTATGACTATCAAATTTAATCCCTAATGTATAATGATTGAGATTAATTTTGACATATGCATGACCATGAATGATATTCATGTGGTTGCCACACTTATGCAATATGAATGAATTTATTTAGGACTTTTCTCCATAGCAATCTAGTATTTGGTCTTTTGATGTTAGGTTTCCATAGAAATTTCCTCACAACAATCTTTATAAAGCATTTATCACATTCAATCTTTTTACCATGGATAAAAATCCAATGAAATTCTTTCAAGCTTTTTGCCTCAGGCAATTTTCCTGATAAAAATTATCCTTTGGACTTTTCTACCGAGCACTTTTCTCCAAACATTTAAACTTTACATTTTTTATGAAATAATGTAATTCTTTCAAGATTTTTACATAAGAAAAATGATTGAAGGAATTAACCCTTCAGATCTTTTGCATGAACAATTTTCCCATAAGACTCTAAGGGCTTTATACATATGCTAAGTAAAGACCAAATAACACTTAGCCAATTTAGCATGAACTTGACCTTTCAAAAGAACACTAAAAAAAAGGAATATGGTTAAGGACTTAGGGTTTTACACTATATAAGGGCGTAATTGCTTCAGTGTAATTTTGGGAACTAATAGTACTAACATACCTTGATGACATAATAGTATTATCTAAATATACTAGTGACCACTTGAATCATCTAAGGCTAATTTTTGAAAGGTCTAGGCCATATTGGGTTTCTCTCAATCCCAAAAAAATGTGTTTTTGCTATTCATGAGGGTAAACTACTTGGCCATATTATTTCTAAGGATGGGATTTCTATAGACCCTGATAGGGTGAGTGTTATACTAGCTTTATCATTGCCTAAGCATAAGAAAGATTTGCAAAGTTTTACTAGGAAAATAAATTTTTTTATGAGGTTCATACATGTTTTTTTCAATTTTTTGATACTTATAACAACTATGTTAAAAAAGCATCAAGCATTTGTTTGGACCAAGGAAGGTAAGGCTAGTTTTGATGCCATCAAACAAGATATTGTTCAAGCTCCCACACTAATCAATCCTAATTTCTCTAAAGAATTATTCTTTTATACCTTTTCCAACATTGAAACCATATCTTATATGTTAATTCAATATAATAATGAAGGAATTCAATAGCCTATAACCTTTCTTAGTTAAGGGTTAGAAGGATATGAAGAGAGGTACACATATGTTTAGAAAAAAGTATTTAAAGTTATAAGAAGCCTTAATAAATTCATACATATGGTGTCCAAAAAAAATACATATCATGGTAACCCACTTAATAATAGGAGATTTCCTCTTGAATAAGGCCTTAAATGATAAAAGAGTTGGATGGATAACTAAGGTGATGTATTATGATTTTGAGATTAAGGTCACTAATCTAGTAAGAAGGAGAGGGATGTGTTAACACATAACATCAAACCTTAAAGAAGGAGAAAATATGGTTTTGGAATTGAAAAATGTTCCTAGTATAGCTAAAACTTTATCTTCTCCAACTTGGACACAATAAATGCTATGTTTACTTCAAATAGGTGAGTATCCTATGGGTCTAGATCAAATAAAAAAGAGATACTTCAGATTGTAAGCAATACCTTATGTTATTGTGGATGGGGTTATTTTTATGAAATAACTCAAAGGGATGTTATTAAGATGTATGGAAATATATTAGGTTGATAGGTTTATAGAGCAATTCCATGATGGACCAACTGGAGGTCATTTTGCACCAAAAACCTTTGCTGCAAAAATAATGAGGGTCTATTAATATTGGCCTAACCTATTCAAATATTCATATGCTTGGGTTATGAGATGTCAAAATTGTGCACTCTTTATAGGTAAACAAATACTTGCATCTCTTCCTCTTAATCCTATTCATATTTAATAGACATTCATGAAGTAGGGACGTGACTTCAATAGAATGATCAATCACCCATCTAGTGTAGGCAACAAATGGATTCTTACATGCACTGACTATTTCACAAGGTGGGTAAAAGTAGCATACCTAAAGGAGGCTAATGAAACTTTATTTCTTGACTTTTATGAGAGCCTAGTAATAATATTTGGGTTCCTTGTAACAATAATTTTTTATAATGTCATAGATTTTAGGGGTGTAAGAATAATGGAATAGGCTTTCCAATATGGTATCTACTTAAGTACTTATTATAATTACTACCCCAAGAATAATGGGTTATCTGAGTCCACTAATAATAACTTGATCTAAATTATAAAGAGGAAAATAGAAGATAATCAAAGGACTTGTCACACTAGATTTAAGATATCATTATGGGATAATAGGATCACTCTAAATATTTTCATTCGTAACTCAATATATATGGTTCTTTATGGGAGAGAAGACAAGATAACCATTTCACTTGAGTTTTTATCTCTTGAGTTGGCACATTAGATTGAGAGAATGGATAATGATCCTATAGAGATAATATTGGCATAACTAATGGCCTTAGAAGAAATAATAAACCGTTATATACACACCATCGAATGTCACCAAGCACAAGTGAAAAGAAACTTTGACAAGAAATCTATCTCAATAATATATCAAGAAGTAGATCTTGTCTTTAAGTGGGATACATATAGAGTTAAACTTGGTAATCACACTAAGTTTTATGCATTATGGAGTGGACCTTATGATATCATTACTTTCAAAGAACATAATGCCTTTTAGCTTTCAAGACTCAATGGAGAGGATTTGAGTGTCCTATTAAATGGGATAAACTTGAAGCCATGTTATTGAGATTAAATTTACAACTTTATACATATTAGAGTAGGTATTTGTGTTCCCTAAGTTATTCAATAACAAGTGTGTGTCATGTTTTCTTTATGTTATTTTTCCTCCAAGTGTCTTATGACATGTGTCTGGTATGGTGTGGTGCCTTATATTGTGTTTTTCTAGTTTAGTTGGTTTCACTATTTTTTTCAATTTTAATTATTTGTTTCATCAAAGTTAAGTTGTATTCATGACTCTATAACCTAATGAATATACTAAACCACTAGTATAGATGCATGAAAATCAGGCATTCATAGGAGATCACCAAAGATGTTACCCAAATTTTGGCTACCATAGACTAGTTTAACAAAAAAATGATTTTTAAAGCCTTCACTTTGGTTCTTAAGATTGAAAATCTTTCATAAGGCATGTTTAGCATATTTTAGGTATTTTTGACAAGTTTAATGTAAGTTGTTTTATCATCATGCTTGTCTAGTCATGAATTGCCTTGGTAAATTAGGTTAAAGAGTGTCAATGGGTTAAAATTTTTTTGTTAAGTCATATATTCCATATCAAATTCATTTTATATGGTCCATCATCCTATCTCAAAAGAAGTCAAACAACTTTTTATAATGTTGTAACTAGTTTTGAATAGATTTTTTACCACTTGTAACATTTCAAAAATATATATGGTATGTATGTTAGGTTTATAGTAGATGGAGGTGGTTGAGACATCACCACACATCTTTAAAATCATGATAAATCTCTAGGAACACTTTTCATTCTAGTTCATTTAGTTTCCAAGAAGAACATGACAGTTCTTAAGTAAAAAGGAGAGGTTTTCAAGAAGTCCTTACAGTTTATAGAGTAAATATCACTTCCAAACACTCATACATATTACTCCACTATTCAAAGGTTCAAATATATAAATTTTATGAGGTTTCAAACTTATCCATATAAAAACCTATTATTTTTCCTATCGCTCTCTTTGGTAGCTCTATAAGGCACTTCAATTTTCAGTTGGTATAAGTAGGAGAGAGAGAGATTTGGAATCTTATATCTTGAGAATTGTAATGGGTATCTATGACCTTCCACTTCATGGAATCATTTTCATGTTTAATCCCTTTAATTCTATGAATATTTTCTAATAGTGTAAGGGGCTCACAATGTCTTATTCATCCAGGTATGGTCCATGTTTGCCTTTATTTCTCCACTTCAGATCTAGATGGAATAAAATGGCTATTGAAACATGATTTTATGGATAAAAGGGACATTTGTGATGTCAATTTCATAAGTTAAATTAGCTGATCAAGATGCTTATAGCTAGAAATTAGTGCCTCATGTATGGTTTGAATGTTACAGTGTTGGCTACAAGCATGTTTTGGTTGGGCATTGAGTATTGTCATCTGTAGTGGTTTTAAAATTGATTTATCAATAATTATATACATCCCACTTTCAAAAAATCCATATGAATTAATCTTTAAAGGTGGTTTCCTTCAGATAACCCATGGTGGCATGGTCCCATTGAAGAATGGTGTAGTAAATGGGATGGCTTCCTACAGGCCTGATTACCAAATTTATCCCATATAACTAGGGAGAGGTCAATAGTGGTGTGAAAAGTATCATTAGATAATTATTAATTCTTAGTGAATGGGGAAAGATTCAAGACATGATAAAAAACAATTCCAAGTTAGGTTTTATCTACCCATAGGTTTGTAGACCTATAGGTAAACATTTATGATCCATAAACCTCATTTTAGAGATTTATATGCCTAATAAGGTCCTGGTGTATACTTCTAAGTACCCATATATCCATAAAAATCTTATATCATCAGTTTGAATATCATATGGGTGCATAAACTTCAATCTCCATGCATGACTCTTATAGATGGAGTGATCACGGTTATAGGTCTATAAGGGAAAATGTATACATTGTTAAAGTTAAAAGAGAAGGATACATTGGAATGCTAGACATGATAATATTCCCCACTTTATATTTATGACATATGAATTAATCTCATGATCTTTATCATTTTACTCTATGAGACTATCCTTAAGCCTAGTGAAACAATCTCTCAAATAAATACTAAAAGGCCTCTACCAATAAATGTGGAAACAATGAGCCTTGTGACCATTATAATGAGAAAATTCAAGGTATAATAGATTGAAATAAACATAATTTAATCACTCAACCTAATCAATATAGTTCAATAAATATAATTTGAGGTTGAAAGGTCATATCTAATAGGCTTGACAACCAAAAAGCCTTCAATGAGCACCTACAGGTTGGTAATAGTTAGAATAGAAGAAGTTATATCTTATAGTGGGATGGGATAATTGATATTTAAGTCTAATAATAGGTTAAATATCACCTGAATAAAGAGACCTATATAATAAATGTAGCCCTATTTATAGTCAAGAGACCTAGTTGCACACTGCTGAAGGCCTACCATATCTGATGAAGTAAAAGATACGAAATGGGGTTGGTAGAGTTGATAAGAACATGATTAAACATTTTAATAATTTAAAATAACCATCAAAGTGATATAAATTCTATAGAGAGGCGTTAATTCTCAATAGTTTAGTTTAAGAGGCCTAATGAGCTTCTACATGTATGTGTGTGCAAGAAGGGAAAATATGCATGTTGTGAACATATTTGATTAATGGAAACCTAAAAGAATATTTTAAAAACATTTTCATCCATATTTATGGAGTTTATAAATAGGTAAATAGATAAAAAGTGGCTAAGTCAAGCCTTTAAGGTTATTTGTTCTATAAGGTAAGTAAACCCTAAGCATAGAAAAATGGGGTATGTAAAGGCTTTAGTGAATTAGAAAGAGATTAAAACCATTGGAACATGTTTTTAGGGATGTTATAGACCACATAAAAAAAAATTATATTCAAACCCAAACATTTTGATACCCTTTTCACTTGAAATTCCTCTCTCAGCCCTACATAATGAAAGTCTACTAGCCCAAGAAGCAAGTTCTCCAAATGTGATGAACCATAAGGAATTGAATGGTACTACTAACTCATGGGTAATATTTAATAATAATATATACTATAATATTTGGGTATTATTTTAGAGATTGAAGTCCTCAAGGATATGAATGATCATTAAGAAGTCATGTCACTTAAATCATGCATAAACCTTCAAAAAGGACTTGATAGAGAAGTTTGGCATCCCAAGTGAATAAAATGGATTATAAAAGCCTTTAAATGACATGAATTACCTTCCTAACTCTTTCAATTATCTTCTCAATCCATCATTTGGCATGTGTGCACTGAGACAGTATAGAAAATATCCTAAAATGTATGGTTGCAATTTTTTTATGAGCTAAGAGGATGGTGGAAAGTCTCCAAATCAAAGAAAAGGGATATATAATCATTGAATATATACTATCATATTTAATTACCCTTATCAATTGCACTTAAGAAAATAAATTATCCACAAGCTTATTATTTTGAGTAAAAGAGACAACTCTTTCAATATCCTACCTAAAAGGCCATTGATGCTTAGTCTCTCTTCAAAGATATTGATTTGATCCTCATAACTCTTAACCAATGATCTTAGTTTTTGATTCTTCCTTTTTTGGAAATTCAAATCCTCTAAAGCACTCACCAATTCTACCTCAAGGTTCACTTTAGCCTCTTCTTTATTTGATTCTTCATCATTCATAAGGCCTTTCCCTTTTGATCAACCCTCATTGTCTATTTATATAGCCATGAATAAAGTTTAATTATTACCATGCCCATTACTATCATCATCACTATCATATGCACTTATGTCACTTACATCAGATGAAATATTATCTTATTTGGTATAGAAACTTCTTGTGTTATTGAATGACCCTTTCTTGTCTTCATACTTCCTAAAATCTTTCTTGTTTTTGTTAGGATTAAAAACCTTATTATCATCACTATGATGTTCATCATTCTCAGTCTTATCATTGTTAGGACACCTAGATGAAAAGTGACCAATCTTACCATAGTTATATCATTTTAATGGTAATTTACCCCTATACTTACCTAAACTTCTCCCTATTTTTTGAAAATAATGGCTTATATCTTACTATCATTAATGTATCTATTATCTTCATTTTATTTATTACCTTATGACTTCTCAACTTTGAATACAACTTCCTTCTTAGAAGGTCTTCCATCACTTGTTCTAATTTAATAGGTAGTCAAGATGCCATGAAGCTCATCCATTTATGTGTTAAGATATTTGATATCATCTACCATGGACACTTCTGAATCAAACTTAGAATTTAAGGATCTTAGTACCTTTTGTACTACTTTTGAGTCTTCTAATTTCTCTCCTAGACCTCTGATGGTATTTACCACTTCATTTACTCTCAACAAATAAGATGTAATTTTTTCACCCTCCTTCATTCTCAGACTTTCAAACTACCTATGATGAGTCTGTAAATTGGCCAAATTAACTTTAGTGTCTCCTTAATAGATGGTTTAAAACTTTTCCTAAATCCATTTGGTTTTATCACAATGCATGACCTTAATAAATTATGCTTCAGAAAGATCACACAGGATGGCATTCATTGCCTTAGACTTGTTCTCACTTGCCTTCTTGCCTGATACGTTAGTTGGTGGTGTATAATCTAAAATGAATCCATCAATAATATATTACCATATGTCTTAGCCTAAAGACATGATATAGGTCTTCATTCTCATACTCCAAAATTCATAGTTAGTCTCATTGAAGAGAGGAGCCTTATTGGTTGAGAAACCTCCTTGTACTTGTTGACTATACATGGTTTTGCTTTTAAGATATCCTTCAAGATGTTAGGCCTAATTCAAAATACCAAGATTTGATAGTAATTTTTGGAAGCACAATAACTGAGAGGGGGGTGAATCAATCTTCAAAACCTTTCAATCAATTACACTTTAACATACATAAACCATTCAAATAAACATATAGATCAAGCATAATCAACTATCCACATAATCATGAAACACTAAAACACATCACATGTGTGGGAAACTCTCTATATACACATAATATTTTCAAAATTTTATTGATTAATGACACTTTGTATATTACAAGAACCCATCGAGTCTCAATCTCTCTAATTGCACACCATAAAGGGTGTACTGAGAAAGGGGTGGGTAGACCATTAGTGCTTTATAGGACTATTATCACTTTTTCCACCTGTTATCTCCACACTTCTCTCCTAAAAAACTTATCCCTAAGATTTTTCTTCTCTATTTCACACTCCTCAATCATTTCCTACATTATATCCCCCTTTTCCTAACATTAACCCCCTTTTGATTATTCACTATACTAGGTCAACACTATAGACTCTATGAAGTTTTTAGCCTATGTTTATTTTACTAGATCAAGTGGGTCAACCCTATATAGTTTTGGGTGAAATTCACATAGGGTCTAGGTTGGCTCTTGGCTGACATATCACGTGACCTAGTGAATTCGTGTCCAAAATGGTGCTAGATTGACTGGGTCAACCCTATTGCCTAGAACTTTTGGAAGGGCTTAGGGTTAAATCTACCTATATATACAAGTTTATTTCATCATTATTTAGAGAAGATAAGAAGTAAGAGTTATTTCACATTTGCTTATCCACAAAACTACATTGATAGGGTTGACCTAGTTTGACCATGTTGACTTTGGACATTTCTAGACTTTTGAAAGACATACTAGGCCAACCCTATTGACACAATACATTTTACAGGTTTTAGAAAATAGGGAACTCCAAAGCTAGCTTGACCTAGTCGACCTAGTTGGAAAAATTTGCAAGTATAAATTAGGGTACTTCAATATAAATCTCATTTTCCTCTTCATCCTCCAACCCACCAAAATTTCTTTTTATCCTTATCAATAATTTTTATCATTCATTATAGTTTTGTTTTTCATAGTTTGTAGTATTTAAAAGTACCCCTGTATAGTTAACTAGGTCAACCCTGTCAATGTAGTTTTGTATTCTATATTATGTCTAAAAAACTAGGTCAACACTATCAACATAGTTATTTTTTAGACCCTTTACTTTCAAAGTAAAAAATTGATATTGTTGACTCTATTATATAATCTCTACATACATAGTCATCTACATTGGCATTTTACTATGTTTCAAAGTTGGAATTAACACTTATATGCTAGTAATTAGCTCACACTATCATTCCTTATGTCTTTCATGCTTAGAATAGATCATATAGTCTAATTAGTTGGTTTTTAAATATAACATTTAGTTTCACTATTTTATCATTTATGAACACACTAGCAAATCACAAAATCTTAAAACACACTTTAACAATTATCTACCCAAGGCCTACCTAATTGGATTTCATCACCATGGGGGAAGCTGACTTGGTTTTCTGGCTAAATATAAACATGTGGTTAATGGTATATATTGTATAATCACCTAAAACCCTTATATTTATGTTGTATGAAGTGAACGGGTAGGCCCCAATACCAAGCTAGTACCATTTCCAACATAGATCCCTTTTAGTGTAAACATCCTGAAACCATCCATAGATTTCTTTTTAATTCCTTATTTACATCCAACTTCCTATCACATCAAAAGTCATATTCTAATAATATAATAACATTCAAGATGACCACTTATTTATCTTTTAATTTTTAAGTATATTTCTTTCTCTTTGATCAATTATATGTTGTATTGCAAAAACTTACATTAGTTAGTGTTGGTGTAAGGTTTTGTATTGTGTGCCTCAATTGGATCGACCTCATTGATCCAATTGATTGTGTGTTTCTTTTCATTTATTTATTACAAAATTAGTTTCTATTTTTTCATATTTTAGTACACATTCATTATGTTTGACACAATCTATTACATACTATCTATTTTTCCCCTACCTATAGTATTAGGTTGACCTTATCGACTATGTATACTTTTCAAACCCTATCTATAATACTAGGTCAACCCTATCGACTCTATATAGTTTTTAACCTCTATTTCTTGTACTAGTTCAACACTATCAACTTTGTATAATTTTCAACCTCTATTTTTACTACTATGTCAACATTATTGACTTTGTACACTTTTTCAACCCATGTTTATATTACTAGGTTGAAATTGTCAACTCTATATAATTTTCAACCTTAGTTTTTAAAACTAGGTCAAGACTGTCAACTTTGTATAGTTTTTAACCTTAGTTTCTTGTACTAGGTCGACATAATCAGCTCTTTACTCTTATCTATCTCTTTGATTTTTCACCTATTCCTTGTTTTTTTATCTAGTCTTATTTCATATTGATGACATATTTTTAACCTACCCTTGGTCAAGTGCATTGCATCATCAAGGATTTAGATCATAACCTCACTTCTTTCATTACTTCATACGAAACTATTCACTTTCTTCCTTCTTCTCCTAATCCAAAACTAACCACTACACAATGTAATGTAGTTGAGGTCATTCATCCTAATCTTCCTCCTAATACCAATGTTGGGAATCCTCTACCAAATAATCCCCCTCCCACCAACACTAATACCCCACCTTCAAATACTAATGCACAAATTGACACAACTCAAATTCTTGCACACATATTTCAACAAATAAACAACATGTAAATAACTAATCATTCTCAAATGATGAACATGAAATAACATTTATTAAACATGACTAGTCAACAACCTCAAGTCATCATGTCAACCAAATCAGAATTGTGTCCATTCTTTTAGAGATATCAATGGGAATATCATCCCCAAACCTCTAATGAATCACAAAATACTTCAACATATTTCAAATGAACCTTTATCCTCATTCATTTCATCCATAGATGTTGGAAATATTTCTTCAACTATCACATATAATGGGACTAAGGACCTTACTATCTCTCTTAAGTCTTTTGGTAATATCTATAAGGAATGGGTCCAAACAAACACTTTTCTACCACCAAGATCTTAGCCAAAACTTTTGTTGGCAATGCAACTAAATTGTACAACCAAATTCCTAGACATTACATCTCACAACTACAGGATTTAGTCAATGCTCTAGTGAAGGAATTCCAATATGATGACTTTCCTTAAAATTGCCTTATCCATTTTATCATTTCCAAGTAACTTCCTAATTAATATACTCACACTTTCATCATATTATCAAATTCTCTTGGTCATAAAGTTGACGATGACATGAATGATGATATTTTTCTAAAACTATTTGTTACTACTCTTAAATCTCCCATTCAATACAAAATTTGAATCTTTTCACCTAAAACTTTAGACAAAGCCTTAAACTAAGAAAAAAGTCAATAATTTATTATGACTCAATTTGAAATACCTCAAACAACTATTAAAGAACCTTTCTAATCATTTTCTCATAACATTGATTCATCCAAGCCTCCCCAACCTCAAAATTGAGCATCTAATTCAACTAATTTTTACCCAACCCACCCTCTCTTGAGTCTCAAAGAAGGTAAGAAGAAATCACCACCCTCTAAACCCATGAGCTTTGGTCCTTATAAATCTCCTCCAAAATGTTACAGTCCTAATAAATTTTATTGGTGGAATTATACAATAGGTCATTCTCATGAGTCTTGTCATGATCTTCATCAATTTATTCTTTTTTCCTTTCTTGGTTTTCATTACAATATTTATACTCTCACAAAATAACATTATTAATATTATATTCAAGATTCTCAAATTCAATCTCAAGAACCAAAATCACATCAAAATCAACTACCTAATGATCAACAACAATCATCCCATACCACCACCTCATCCACTAATTTTATTCAAACCACAGTTGATCCTTCCTCCTACACCAATAAGGAAATGATAGCTAACATGAACAACTATAAACATATCATTACATTTATTTAACTTTAACCTCTTAAGTCACATGAACCAAAAGAGTACCTAATTAAAATGTCTACTCTAAATCATATCATACATGGTATCCTTTACCTCCTTTACCTATTCATACCTCTCCTACAAATCCTATGTCACATTCAACACCCCTAAAATATAACAAACCTACCTATATCCAAATGCACCTACCAACCCAATGTAAATCATTTTAATGGTTCATGTTACTTTCCTCTAACTTGCATGATCAGGGATCTTGAAATTCCCATCCATATGTCCCTTCATAATTTGGGGCATCTTGTAATGCCCATCCCTACATATAATTACCCATTATAACATCTTACGATGCTCTATATTATTCTAAAATGCATAATAAAAAGCAAATTCAGATTTAAGAGACTTTCTGAGGCTTATAGACTTGTGTTTCACATGTTCATCTTTGATATAAATGTTAGAATAGATCTTACTTGTTATTTTTGTCTCATGTTTCCTTATTTTAGTCATACTTTATTAACATAATTATTTTCCTTTACATTCTTTGGTTTTATTAAAAATTACTTTTCAAATTTATTTTCATTTTTATCTTTATATATCTCTTTCATTTTTTATCTTTTTATGTAATACTCTGCCTTGGTAGATTTATGATTATTTTACTCTTTTAGCAATCAACTCATTGGTGTTCAGCTTATGAGTTGTAATGTAATACCATGGATATAACCTATCCCTCCTCATATATTACCACATTAAAACATATTTATATCACTTTTTGGGATGACTACTACTTTAATTGGTGATTTTGTTAGATCTATTATAGGATAGCATGGATTCTCTAGTGACATGAATATAATCAGTATAGCCCCATCTCTTTCATAGTACTATTTTACTTCCTTATGATAAACTATGAGAATATTCATCATTATATCACTTATTACATAGATGGATCTCTTATTATCCCCATATTTCCCATATTTCCTTTCATTTGAGGCTAACATCAGTCAATTTTGATATTGCACACTTACTTATGGGTAAGTCTAGGAGTCTTTAGACACCTTGGTCTTTAGGTCTTTTTCTCTATTTACCAAGTGTAAGATATATTGTTTTTTTCATATTTAACACCCATGTTTGGTTTTCCAAATCCCTATGGAGGAGGAATAGAAAAATCCATCAAGAAAGTTAAAATCCAAATCATAAAATACAAACAAAAGGCAATGATCTAAAAGGCAACATTAAAAATTCTAATAGTTAAATTACACTAAAAGACATGATTCTAAGCACATCTCCTTCTTCTAGTCAAAGCTCAAAATCCATAATTTACTTCATGATAGAGTTGAGGTCCATTAGGGTGCAATAAGATAGTAGATTAGAAAAAGAGAATAAAAAAATATTTTAGTGCTACCTACTTTCTCACCCAAGTACCCAATATTCATAGTAGTTTGAAGTCTCTGTAAGGGGTCCTGAGAAATGGGGAACACATTATGGGAAGGTAGGTCCATTTTAATTTTCATGAATTTATCATTCATGGGATGATCTATATACTTCATTTGTTATCCCAATCTTTATGTTCATTAGTGTTGATATTTCTTAGCCATTTTCACTTGCCTAGTGTGTCTCATGTTTTTTAAGGATGTTCATATCACCCATGTGGCACCTCACATTCCTTATTTATATCATATGTTCCTTATATTCCCCTTGTTGGATATTGATTTTAGTTGATCTCATCATTCATCACATCTACCTTATTATGCCTATTTGTTTATAGTTTGTTACATTGTAAGACTTTAGATAGGACCAAGCCTTCCTCAAAAATACCCTTACACAATTTGCTTACCACACCATCTCATTATCCTACTAGTCATGTCATTAGGTGATTGTTTTTTCTTATATTATATTTTAGAACAAGCACTAAGTTTGATTTTTCATCCTTTATAGCTTTTTTATTTTCATTTCTCCATCATGTTCTTATTTGATTTTTGTGAACTTCACCTATCTTATAAATGACATTTTGCATTCTTACATGTTTCTATTTATGTATGACTTCTTCATGTTTGTCTTACATCTTGACTTACATTTCATTTTCAACCATACATGTTTTTCTTTATGTTTGATTCAACATGATTATCATACATGGGGTTACTTGTCATTTACTTCCATATATTTATTAGATTTTTCTTTCATGGATATTTCATTTTTCATTCATGTTTTACATACTTCCCAACACGATTTCATATGTTCTACATTATTTTTTTCCATTTATGTTTTACATACTTCCCAACATGATTTAGTATGTTCTACATTTCATTTTGTCATTTATGTTTTACATGCTTTACAACATGATTTACTATGTTATACAATCATTTTTCATTCATTTTTCATCATTTTGTCATTCATTTACCTTCAATATTATAACCTTGCCTTAAACATTCCTAAATTGCCAATTCTCTTAAGACCCTCATATCTTTATCTCTACTAACTCATTTTTCACTACTATATACCTATCTTCTAATTTTTTTGATATTTGGCCATTTTTTGCACTAATCTCTACATGTTCACCTAATATTATTCACATTATATGCCTTCCATTATATTTTAGTCTACTTATTTATCTATATCACTAATATAAGTAAATGTATGTGTTTTTCAATTCTGTCCTTTCATTTTTCTTATTTGTTCCTTACTAATTTTTACTTAGCATCAGTGTTATGTGTTATCATGTTCTATTCCTAAACCACTATCTCATGTTGCACTCATATGAAACATGATGAGATTTGAGTGGGGCATATGTATACACATAATATTTTCAAACTTTTATCGATTACTAACACTTTGTATCTTGTAAGAACCCATCAAGTCTCAATCTCTTTGAGTAGATGCCTTAAAGGGTACACCAAGAAAGGGGTGGATAGACCATTCATGTTTCATAATATTTTTTTCCCTTTTTCCACTTATTATCTACACACTTGTATTCTATAAACCTTATCCCTAAGCTTATTATTCTCTATTTCACACTCCTCAGTCATTTCCTACCTTTTGTCCCCCTTTTCCTAACCTTAACATGCTTTCAATTGTTCATTATACTAGGTCGACACTGTCGACTCTATACAATTTTTAGCCTTTGTTTACTATACTAGGTCAAATTTTTGACATTGTATAGTTTTGGGTAAAATTCACATAGGGTCTAGGTTTACTCTTGCCCAACCTAGCCCAAGACCTATTGAATTATTGTCCAAAATTATTTTAGGTCAACTGGGTCAACCCTATCAGTAAAAACTTTTGAAAGGGCTTAGGTTTAAATTTGCCTATATATACAAGTTAATTTTACCATTATTTAGATCAGAGAATAATAATTAATATTTATTACACATTTGCTTATCCACCATTCTACTTGAGGAACAAGCTTAGGGTTACATACTTTTTTTGGAGATATGGATCATGTCTTATGGGGAATCTTTTAGATGCATTGATAGGTTGTGTATCCTAGAGCTGATTTATCCTTGTCATCCTTACATACCATAACAACCTCTTGTGAAGAACCTTGGCCAAGGGAGATATTGAGGCTCGATAGGTTCATCTTCAAAGGCAAGTATTCCTAGATTTGTTCCTCCTTTGTAAAAGTAGATAGATATGCATTTTTACTTCTATTCCATGCATTAGGATTTTGTATATATTAGCATTAGTATGTGTGCCTTATGTATGTTTAATTTTACTATTTCTAACCCCCACTTTATTCCAAAATCTTTGGTGAGCACTAGATTAAATTTTCTTTACTTGTTATTAGTTTAGTGAGATATCAAAATATAGGACTCCCTTAGGGTTATTTCATTATTGTGATTAACTAGAGGATTTTTAATCCTCCCTATCATTGTGTATTATGATAATACACCCCATAATTAGGTCTAGTGGATCCTTGTATTAGTCATATTCTTGATTATCTAATGTATCTCCAATCAAAAGTGTACAATATGATCTATTCTCTCTAAGTTATGATTGATTTATAGACATGATGTATTTTTGATTTCATACACCCTCAAGGGGAATAAAATCCACTTATCTAAAAAATACACCATAGTATTATAAGATAAAAACTAAATTTATTGAAGCACCAACTCCATGTGGAGCACCAACCCTAACTTGCCAAGTACCCACTTGAATAAGCTTTAGTAAATACCCACTTGCAAGGAGGAACCAAACCCTAGATGACTCAGCACCAACTCATCCACTTTATTTATTTTATCACCTTCAAAATACCTTATTTCTCACAAAACATATGATTATCACCTTATTTATCTTTACACACTCTTTAACCCTCTCAAACTGCCTTTTAGGCTTCTTCACTCAAGTAGGTCTCTTCAATATTTATTGGGTCATATGACCTTGATATTCATACTAAAAATTCCTATTAGATATTCATTATAGTTTTTATACACCCCTCTAATGGTCTAAAATACCTCATTATATTCTTCAATCTTCTATTTCATTCACTTCCTTACCTTACACAAATAGGCCTAAAACTACCTTTAATATATACCATTCCTTGTTCATACACCTCTTGGTTAGCCACACACACTTTCACACTTAGATTAAACACATAATATGCCTTAGGAAACATTAAAATTAGGAATAAATCTTTACATTATGTCGATAATAACTCAAATAGACCAAATCCTTTTTTAGGTATCATGCAAACTTAATTCCATTAGGCCTACTTTAGGACACATTACCTTATGACCCCTTGGAACTCTCTAAGCTTCTATAAATATCACAAAATTTTCATTTAAAAATAAAATAGTCCTTATCCAACATCCTCTGATCACCATGACACCTTTTAGGTCCAAACACCACTTGAAACACTCCATTAACACTATTCACATTAGGCCTTTAAACACACAAAAAAATACATCTTGAGAAACTGAAGATAACACATCATTTATAAAAAAAACATGAAAATAAATCACTTATACATAACCTAAATTAACTCAAAAATATTATGATATGAATTAGACACTTCCACTCAAGAGATAATATCTCAAGAACATCTCTACAACTCACTTATTCAAAACTACTAGTTTACCTTAAAGATCAGTTATGGTGATGTAGACCTCAAATACTTGTATAGACATTTTAAATGACTTATAATTAATGTATATGGTTTTATTATATCTATAAACCATCCTAAAATATAAATATCATTTGGTCAAATGGCAAATATTGATCTTTCAAACAATCTTGTGACCTTATATCTCACTCTCTTATCTGAATAAGATAGGTTAACGTGTGAGAAATTTTTTCACCATATTACTAACCTAAAAAACTTATACCAAACATTAACATGTCTTAAAATTCTTAAGAAACATATCTATGAACTTTTTTTCATTATTCTATCATCAAAATACATTCCAATTCATCTTCTCACTATTGCCTGAGTTTTTCACTATTTACACCATAAGGTCTATTACTAACTAGATAACTTGGATGACAGTTTAACACACTTAACCTATCTATAAACCTTCATGTACATATATTATTAGTGTTTTTATTCTTCTTATATCCATTTACTTACTATGTCTAATGTAACTTTTGACTTTTATTGTAACTTATCTAGAAACAAGCCTATAACTCAACATTTTCTCTCTCTTCTCTTTAACCAATACCACTTTGTGGTGCCTAGGAGAGTCCAATACAAGATATAATAGCTTAAATAATCAATAAAATCCATATTGATCACTTTTGAGCAACATATTCATCATCGGGTCTTTATTAGGGTTCTAAGAGGGTTTAAACCAGTTTTCACTCTTAATGATCATTCATAAACCATATCCCCTCAATCCAAAAAATAATGCATATAATTTTTATTAGGACCCGCCTTGACATATGAAATACTACCATTTTTCCTTAGTCAACTTTTACATCAACCTTGACATAATACATATTTATCGTCAATGACCATTATGTGTTTCCATGATGCACCATTTTAACATCAATGAAAACAACATGGTACATATGCTTAGCAAATACAAAACTTGAGTATGGTAGATCAAAGAGTGTAACCAAGAATATTTAAGTTCAATTACAAGTTTGGAAGTTGAAAATACATATAAGAGACAAGGGTTTGAATAGAATCTCCTTAACCATGCCACATGTTAGTTAAGTGTTTTATAACTACCATTGTAGTTGAAAAAGTGCATCCTTGAAAGGATGGATTTATATTCAAGAGCATAAGATTTCTCAACTTATTATGCCAATATGTACAAGGAATCTAATAAGCACTTGGTCATGAGAGTTAAATAAATAATTTGACAACACATCTTCCATGGCTTAGTTTCTATTTTATTCTCTTTTATAATTATTCTGATGATAAATTTCAATGATGGACTACCTATTTCTTTCTCACCTCCTCTCTCTTCTACCTATAAAATAAACATTGAATGGCTAAGAATGGATCCTCACATTGGTTATGGTGAATTCCTACCAAAATTAAGTCTTGTAATTTCCTATTAGAATTAATTCAAACTAGATATTACTATCTTCATCTTGCATATAATGATCTTGAATGGGTTATTTTGATGAATTTTTAGTTATAGTAATTTTTTTTCCTTGTGTTTCTCCTTCTTATTCATACCTCTATGTAAGTTTTTCTTCTTTCACATGTCATATGAAGTGTTATAAATGGTTTTCTTAGTTGGATAATTAATACATCATTAGTGTCTACTTTTAATACCTCTTTCTTGATCATCTTAAGAATTTTCAACCTCTATAGACTTCATATTGAAGCACTAGTGTGATAGGGATTGTCTTGAAAGGGTATAATGAAATTGTAAATTAGTATTTCATATTGCATTCTTTAGCAATATAAGGACATTATGTTTGATTCATCACCTCTAAGTTTTATTATTAGTTTTAGCTTTCATCTTTCCCTTTTCCAAGCCCATAAATTATTATAGTTGTTAGTGTAGGTGTTGTAATTTGGAGCTAGCACAACATCTAGATATTTGGTCCACTTAGACATCAACCACAACCTATGACCAGTCTCATTTCATATCTCAAGTGAGAGGGATTGAAGACACCCTCTCAAGGGTGAAAAATTGTGATATAATAGGAACTAATGATGCCAAAACAAAAATAAAATCAAATAGTTAATCTTCCTCAACTGGTGAATACTAATAAATAAAATAGCCATGGTTTAGATCATTATGATAATGATGATGATCTAGCCCATGATATGACAAATGAGACATTGTGAAAACTTAATTTTTATCTACTTGATAATCTTTCATATAACCTATTCACACCTATAAGTCCTATTATATATAAGATAAACTAACCAATAGATAATAAATAACCAAATCAAGATAATGGAAAATAAATAATGGCATATGAGCATGTAAATGCTTGTTATTCAATACACCCCTATTGGATTCACGCATCAAGTTAATCATACAAGTGTAAAATATAGATACATCATGTAATTAATGTGTAGTTATCCCATAAGACTCCATAACATATTTTATAGATCAAAACGGACTAATATACCATATATACAATACTTTCCATGTTTCTTTAACATAGCATGTTATCTTTACCTGCTAATAGGCATTGATCAGGAAATAGAATTTTCATTAAAACTTGACTACCATATTGTAACTATCATCAAATCATTGGCCATCATAGAAATCAATATCTATCATTGAAAACAAAATTTATAAATATAAGATTGAGGGTTACATACAGATTGTGTTAAAGAAGATAAGAAGATAAACAACTTCCAAAGATTCAAATGAAAACCATCCTATAAAGTGACCAAGGCATGAAGTTATAACTATAACTTCTTGTATTGATGAGTCTATTGTCAACATCTCAAGTTTCCTAGGAATAATTGGGATACAATTTATAACACCACATTTCTTTAATAGATTGGACATAATACAACTAGACTAACATAATCTTTTTTCATGATATAATCTCTTAGGTACAGTATACTACCCATTACATGTGGAAAAAATCTAGTAGACCTTGTTGTATGGACAATGGATCAACAACCAAAATTGACTTTACATCTTGGACAATAATGGTTGAGTGATAAGAAATAAATCATTAGCACTATAAAATAATACCCTATTTTCCAACATGACAATAATAAATTTGTATCCCACATGATTGATATGATAGTATCTAGATACCAATAACTATTGGTAGAGTATTACCAATAAATATATAAGAATTGGAAATAAAATTGTTTGAGGTACAATCACTAAGAGGGGGGTGAATCAATGATGTAAGATATTTCAATTTCAATTCCAATCCTTTTAAACCCTTATTAAATTACTGTAATAAATCATAATATATACAAGTCATTCATAAAAATCAACAATAGATAATGAAATATCATACACACAACACAATATCTATGTGGGAAACCATCTTGGGGAATAAAAACCACTCTCAAGCCTACAAACACATGGACTACTTATCCTATAAGATATTATAAACATGATGCTTTAGTGGAACACACATTCCACAAGGATAAACTACCCCTAGGATGGTCAAGTTCTTCTAACCAAAATTTAGAGAAACACCTATTTCACAAGAATCACCTACCCCTAGGATGGTCAAGTCCTTCTAACCAAAATTTAGTGAAATACCTATTCCATAAGGATCACCTACCCCTAGGATGGTCAGGTCCTTTTTACCTAGATGTTGATAATCATCCTAATACCTATGATATGAACATCTCTTAAACATTGATTTCCTACCAATCTGATGGAGATACAATGTATACCATCCCCCTTCACTTCTTCACATAGCCACAAACATCCAAAACCACCTTTTGGATCACTCTACACTTATCAGTATTAACTCTATCGCATCATTAAAAACATGAACAAATGGTCATACACACATTACACATTATTATTTACCTCTAAAATCAACCACCAAGTTCACACATACATTATTTATCCTTCGCTCAAACTTAAGGCATCCCAAACATCCTTTTGGATCATTATATACCTCTTCACTCATCCTCAATCTTCAAACCTATAAGAGCACTATATTGACATCATAAATATGATCTACAAGTAATACACATAGTCATAAACCTACTTTTCTCTAGAACTCATCCACTAGGCACACACTCTTTCCTTCACTCCATAACTCTCACACACACCTCTTCTCTCTAGTCTCTCACATCTAGAAATCAGCATCTTTGATTTCACCTTTTATAAATCCTTCATGATTATTATCTTCTAGGTCAGTAATAATACTTTCCTTATCCCTTAATACATATATATATATATATATATATATATATATATATATATATATATATATATATATATATATATATCTCAATTACATCTTCATAGGTCAGCCATAGCATCCATGGGTCATAATTAAGTAGCTATGCCTTTTAATTAGGCCTCATTATCTCTTATAGGTCTCATGGAGACCCATCCATCTCTTTGGCACTTATTTAATAAAATTAAGAATAAAATCACTTTAAAAACACATAGATCCATGATACATGATATATAGGTCCTATTTAAGTGACAACATCCATCACAACACCCTTCTACTAAAACTTAATTAGCCCAAACATCATTCTGTGCATATGATTACTAAGAATGAACACATAATCAACTTCTAATATTTTGATAAGATAGAATATAGATTGGTAAAACCTCCATAATACACATAAATCATCCTTAGGGAGTCTAAAATACTTTTAAATTTTTGTCACCTTGAAACATCCAAATATCATCAAGAACAACTCAATTATCCTTCTCAGGTCACTTATAGACCATGGTCAAAGACATCGTCAACATTAGAGATTAATATTTAAAACTATATAGATATTCAAACATTCTAACCAATTTTTTTGGATGAACCTTGGATTCCTATATAACTTTTATTTTTACTACACCTTTGAATTCATCTTGGATCAAAAGATATGAGCAAAATAATGCAGACTCATTTTTCCTTTTGTTAATGTAAATTTTCAAATTCCAATGGTCACTATTAAACATTGAACACATTGCCATCATCTCATGTCCTAGAATCTTTGATCAAATATGCACCATGGATATCTTTATAAGAAGATAAATCTTCACCTTTTTTCACTATTAAACATTGAGCACTTGTCATCATCTTACTGCTTCTTGACAATTTGGAACAAACATGCTCTATCGATCTCTTCGAGAGTAGCCTAGACTTTAACCTACTTAAATTTCAGACACTTTGACCTCCTTGACTCAATACACATCATAGATCTGTATGTTATAAAAACCACACACCATTAGACCCTTATCTAGACTTGGTTTTTAACTCTGTAAATTTGGCTAAGTATGGGAACCATTAAAATGTGATTGGAAGGCCAACTTTGAACCTTAATAACTTTTGTTGCACTTAATCGTATGTCTTGAAATTTTAAACATATGATCTTCTTTCATAGGGGAACCCATCAATTTATTAAGATGCTCCTAGAAACTTAATGCATCTAAAATATGATTCCATCAAACTACTTATATTTTTTTGAAATTATATATTAAGCTCAGATTCATTTCATGTCATAGATCTGTGATGTGATTAAATGTGCACTATTATATCTCCCTTGCAAATTTAGCTAATTATGGTAAAACATTACAAACTACCCCATAAGCTAACTTTTCATATTTATATCTTTTTCTCTACTCAAGGACCTAAAACTTAGACCATAACAAGCTGGGACTAATGTGATCACACCCATATGACCAACTCCCCTGCCTCATCTATATGTATAAATGGTGATGTTAGCAAACTACCTACTCAGATTTTTCTATCACATAACTGACTATGCCAAGATGAACATAATGAAGAATTGGATGAATAAAATGCACTTCCATAAGATCTCCAATAAGCCTTAACCTCTAATAGGACCCCTCATACATCCTCAATACTTTAGACCCATCCCTAATCATGCTATAACTAAAGATCAACCAAGCCTACTTCAAGCATACTAAAACAAGAACATTGCACACTTTGTCATTTACACTTAGACTATTAAGACACTTTATTCACTCACTTGGAAACATCCATGACATCACTGATAACTCTCCAATAATCTCCCCTTTTTAATTGATGTCAACACCCATCATACAACTCACCTTTCTTCTCTCTCTTCGAGCACTCTCATAATAGGAACCTTCTCCCCCTTTAACATAATGATAAAGTGGTCACAAATTGATCCTAAGGACCTAAAAATACCACCAACATGAGAGGAATACCTTATAAATATGATGCAAACTACCCCTTACCTTGAGCCTACCTCTTCTTTACCTTGACAACTTCATCTTGCTACATGCAAACACTCTCTTCAACCAAACATTGTAGCCAATTAGGAAAGACCACACAAAAGAATTAAAATCTAATAGAACTCACCAAGAAACATTTTAGATGGACTACCCTTAAGATATCTAAGCCATTCACCTATTGAGAATCTTTAGATCTCCATACATCATAAAGAACCACCACACAAGCTTATTAGCCTTCTCTCCCAAGCCACCTCAAGGACCACCAAAAAAACATCATACCACTCACCAAAAAGGAAACATTCTCTAGACCAGCCTAAAAATTTACCTTGAAACACTCATACCATGCTATTTTGGATAGATTGATTAAAAATCACTCTTCTTCACACTAGGCCTGTCTAATCTCCTTGTATCCCTACATGGTACTTGCAAAGACCACAACCTTTAGTCATCATATAGACACTATGTACATAGCAAAAACACCTTATGACATTACTCTGACCTCATCAAAGCACTTCTCCCATCTTGACATACCAACTCCAATAGGAAACACTGATCTCTTTCCTTCTATGACCTTCTTAAGGACACCACAACAACAATTTATTCTACATTGAAAGGAGTCTCTTAATAATCATAGAGATAGACCTCCTACTTCACATGGTTCCTTAGAATAATGTGAAACTAGGAGTTTCCCATAATTCCTCATATTCCTTATCCTCCTTGGTCATTTGATACTTTTAGTTCTTCTTCTTCTTCTTATGCTTAAGAAAAATAACTTGATCATCACTACAACATTATCCTCTTCTAAGACTGTATTGACAACACATGGGGATAACATAAATTCATGACATACATTTTTAGTTGAAGAATCTTCTTTGAAATTTAGAACCTCATCACTAGGTATTGATAACTGATTGTGTTTGTATGAAACATGCTCATCAATAGTAGGATGTTCACTTGAATCCATACACACCTTATAACTAGCCTCAACTAAAACCTTGGTGTTCTCCTTGAGCTTGGTCTCTTCATTCACAACATGATCAAAAAATGAGAGCTCTTGGTACTCTCCAACTTTTTTAGCATTTTACACCATAGAAAATAGATTACTTACACTTGTATACTCATCATGACTCATACTTACCACCTTTTATTTCTATGAGTTAACTTTCCTTATTTATTTCACTCTAGGAGCCTAATTAAACCTATCCTGTCTTATAGGCCTTTACTTGTAGAATATAACAATGTGATCTCTTTTTTGATAGTTGAAACACACTATACCTTTTGTAAGAATTTTATCCTACCTTTCTTGATTAAAAAATGTTGAAATATGTCCATTTTATTGACAATTGAAACAAACTACTCCTTTTAAAAAAGACTCACTTGTTGATTGATGACCCCATCATAGTTCCATGTAAAATCATTACTAACAAGTCTCTTATATTCTCTAGTTCTATGCACAAACTAATTACATGTGTAATAATAACCATTAAAACTTGCATGCCTCATGGTATTTGGTTTTCTGATCTAATTTGTCTTCATTATGCTAGTATCTTCATTCCTTGACTAATTGTTGACCTTCAAGGTTTGATTTACATTAGTCTTCATCTTGTCTTGAGTTTTATATTTTGGTTCTTCTTTGTATCTAAGACTATTTATATCGCTTTCATCATTTTAACCACTCACTAGATCACTTGAGCTCTTTTTAAATCTCAAAAATGAATTCATCTTAATATATGTCTTCTCTAACTCATCTTTTAATGACTCATTTTCAATTACATCCTTAAACATTCATCTTCTTTAGATTTTAGGCTTATACACAAGATCTCTAGTTGACAACTGAGATGCTTGGTTATATCATCATGCTCCTTTTTGCATTCATTCATTCTTGGCTCAAACATATTGAATTTGTCTTCATAATCCTTGATTTGATATTTCATATTCTTCTTAATCTTTTTCTCAATCTTTAGTTCTTCAAGAGCATTCATCAATTTAGTCTCACAGTCCACCTCATCTTTATCCTCATCTAAATCACTCCAAGTAGACTCTTTTTGATATGATAAACTTCCTTCCTCAACCATGAAAAGGAATTTATCTTCAACAAGACTATTATCTTCATTATCAAACTTAGAATCACTGTCCTCACTCTCATATGATGAGCTGCAATATTTATTGGTGTAAATACGCTTCTTGTTCTTGAAGGACTTCTTGTTGTTGTCATATTTTTCTAAATCCCTTCTTCCTTTTTTCATACTTGTATGTCTTCTTGTCTTCATCTTGGCCATCACCATGCTCTTCATCACCATTCTTCTTATGCTTATGAGGAAACTTATTATTAAAATGTCCTACCTCTTCACAATTGAAGCATTTTAAGGGTAGTTTACCCTTATACTTTCCAGACCCTATTTCTAATTTCCTTGTAACCAAATAAATTAGTACATCTTCATCAATATCAGATATGTCATCTTACTTCAATTTATTATGTTAGAACTTATTATTTAGCTTTATTTCTATCTTGAATTTTGTTTCCTTCTTTGGTGGTTTGTCATCATTGACTCTCATCTCATAGGTAGTAATAATTCCATGAAAGACATATATATTCAAATGAGTAAGATCATGACTGTATCCTATAGTAGATACTTTAGAATCAAACTTGACAGAGAGAGGCATTAATACCTTTTGAACTATAATAGTTTCTTTAGGATTCTCTCCAAGACCTCTGATGATGTTCACAATCTTATCAACTCTCTGTAGAAGGGATGCCATAGAATATTCTTCCTTCATATTAAGAATCTTAAATTATATTTGGTGAGTCTATAAATTTACCAACTTAACCTTTGAATATCCTTCATAATAGTCTTTAATTCATCCCACATTTCCTTAGTAGATATGTAATAGATTACCATGGTGTATTCAATCTCTAAAAGACCAAAAGTGATAGCATTCATTACTTTCAAATTATTCTCAAATAACTTCTTATCTATAGCATTAGATGGAGGAGTATTGGTGTAAGGTAACCATCCACAATAAATTACCAAGTATTAAACCCTAAGTACATGATTTAGGTCCTCATCCTTTCACACCAAAAATCATAATTAGATCTATTGAACATTAGTTCTTTCTTAGTGTAAAAATCTCCTTGCATTATATGGCTACTTATATTGTACCTTGGATCTTCCTCAAGTTTTCAAGCCTTTACCAAAGGACCTACTCTAATACCATTTATTAGAGGCATAATCACTGAGAGGGGGGATGAATCAATGATACAAGATATTTCAATTTCAATTCCAATATTTTAAAACCCTTATTCAATTACCACAAGCATTCATATAATATATAAGTCATTCATAACAATGAATAATGTATAATGCAAGATCATACACACAACACAAGATCTATGTGGGAAACCCTCTTGGGGAATAAAACCCACTCTCAAGCCTATAAACATATGGATTACTTATCCTATAAGGTATCAAAAACATGAGACTTTAGTGGAACACACATTATAAAAATAGAACTTTCCCCTAGGATGTTCAAGTCCTTCTAACCAAAATTTAGTGAAACACCTATTCCATAAGAAGTACCTACCCATAGGATAGTCAAGTCCTTATGACTATAATTTAATGAAACACATATTCCATAAGGATCACATACCCTTAGGATGTTCAATTAATTTTAACCTACATGTTTATAACCCTCCCAACACCTATGATATTAGCATCTCATAAACATTGATTGCCTACCAATCTGATGGAGATACAAAGTATATCAACCCCCTTCACTTCTTCACATAGCCACAAACATCCAAAACCACTTTTTGGATCACTCTACACTTATTATAAATAACTCTATCATAACCTTAAATACATGACTAAATGGCCATACACATAGTCCACACTTTGATCTACCTCTCAAATCAACCACCAAGATCACACAGACATCATCTATCCTTTGCTCATATTTAAGGCATCCAAAACATCATTTTGAATCATTCTAGACTCTTCACTCATCCTCAATATTCAAACCTATAATAACACTATTCTAACATCATAAATATGACCTATAATTCATACACAGTGTCACTAACCTACTCTACTCTATAACCCATCCACTAGGCACACACCCTTTCCTTCATTCCATAGTTCTCACACACACCTCTTCTCTTTGGTCTCTCACATCTATAAATCATCATATTTGATTTCACCCTTTATATAACCTTAATTATTACTATTTTATAGTCAAGAATAATACTTACATTATCCCTTAAGACATATATATATATATATATATATATATATATATATATATATATATATATATATATATATATCACTTACATCTTCATAGGTTAGGCATAGCTTCCATGGGTCATAATTAAGAAACTATGCCTTTTAATTAAGCCTCATTAGCCCTTATAGGTCTCATGGAGACCCATCCATCTATTTGACACTTATCCAAGAAAATTAAGAATAAAATAAAACTTTACCAATATATAGATCCATGTCACATGATCTATAGGTCTTCCTTAAATGACAACATACATCACAACACCCTTTTCCTACTCCATAGTTAGGCCAAACATCATTATTCACATATGATTGCCAAGAATGAACACATAATCAACTTATAATCCTTTGATCATATATAATATAGATTGTTAAAACCTCCATAATCCACATAGATCATCATAAAGGAGTCTAAAACACTTTCAAATAGCTAAGTCACCTTGAAACATCCAAATACCATCAAGAACATTTCAATTATCCTTCTCAAGTCACTTATTGACCATGGTCAAACACATAGTCAACTTTGGATCTTAATATATAAAATTATAAGAATATTCAAAACTTATAACTAATTTTTTTGGATGCACATTGGAGTCCTCTACAACTTTTATTTTTATTACACCTTAAAATTAATCCTAGATCAAAATATATGAGCAAAATACTGTAAACTAGTTTTTCCCTTTATTAATTTAAATATTCAAATTCCAATAGTCACTATTAAACATTAAACACATTGGCATCATCTCATGTACTCTCATATTTGATCAAATATGCACCATCTATTTATTTATAAGTAGCTCATTCTTTACCTTTACTCATTGTCAAACATCGAGCACTTGTCATCATCTCACTACTTCTTGACAATTTAGAATAAATAAGCTCCATCAATCTCTTCGAGAGTAGCCTAGACTTTAACCTACTTAATTTTTAGACACTTTGACCTCTTTGACTCAATAAACATCATATATTTTCATGTATGAACACTCACTCATTTTTAGATCCTTATCCGATCCTGGTCTTTAACTTCATCAAAATTTGGCTAAGTATGGGAACCATTACAATGTGCCTAGAAGGCCAAATTTGAACCTTAATAATTTTTTTTTTCACTTAATATCATGTCCTAAAATTTAAAACATATGATCTTCTTTCATAGGGTAATCCATCCATATATCAATCTACTCCTACAACCTTCATGCATGTGAAACATGACACCATCAAAGTAATTACTCGGCTCTTCTTGAACTTAGAAATTAAGCTCATATTCACTACATGCCATTGATATATTATTTGATTAAATGTGCACCATTATATCTCCCTTACAAATTTGGCTAAGTATGGGAAAACATGTCAAACTACTTGGGAAGCCAAATTTGCATAGTTATATCTTTAGCTCTGCTTAACTGTATAACTTGAGACTTGGAACATAGAAACTTAGAACTAATGTGAACACACCTATATAACCAACTCCCCATTAATCATCCATATGTGGCAACTATGGCATCATTAAACTACTTACTCAAATTTTTTTGTCATAGAACTAACTATGCCAAGATGAACATAATGAAGAACTAGATGAATACCATGCACTTACACAAGCTCTCCAATAATCCTTGACCTTTGATAAGATCCCTCACTCATGATAAATAATTTAGACCCATCCCTAATCATGCTAAAATTGAAGATCAACCAATCCTACTTCAAGCATACTAAGACAATCACATTCCATACTTTGTCATTAACACATAGACTATCAAGGCACTTTACCACTCACCTGGACACCTCCATGAAATTATTGACAAATCTCCAACAAAAAAAATATAAGAAATTTTATAAAATAAAGACACCATGCAATATCTTGGCTCCTAAATTTGATGAATTATTGGACCAAGTGTTTCCACACCTCAAACATATTCCAAACATACCAAATATATGAAAAAAAAATAATAAAATTAAAAATTAAAAAATCAAAATAAAAAAATTAGCATTTACATATTTTATTTACTCCTTGCATATATGTTATTGGTTCTATGTTGGTATATAACATATCATTTATTTATATATACACATGTTTCATGTATATTTTGAGTGTTATTTTGGCATACACAGATACATGATCTATGCAATTTTGGATCTTTAGCCTTCCCTCTACTCTTATCATGTGGACATTGGGGGAATCCACTTCTTTGATAATAATACACCTGGGTTATATAATTCTATGGTCACTTTACATTGTCATGTTTAAGCTTATACACTTACACATGACTTTATCCATGCTTATATCTTTCATAGTGTACTTGATATGTTATATACTTAACATTTTTCCTAACACATATATCCAAGAACTAGTATAATGTGTTTATGTTGGTTTATTATCTTTTATTTATGTACTTCCTTGAGTGTCTTGCCTTGATTATTAATAATTTAAATATACTCCATTATTTGTAGCCCACATGCCTTTTTCTACCTCTTTGACATTTTAATATGTCATCCCTTATTATATGTTGACATTTGAATATGTCATTATTACTTTTGTGTACATTTGACTAAGTCATGTCCCTTTGATTGTGAGTCATTTGAACATGCCCCATGTTTTAGGTCTCATTATACCATTGCATTTTGATTTTCTTTTGAGTGATCTTGTGTGTATGCTTGATTTATTCATGATCTTTTACTATTATTATCTAGATAATTCCATGATTTACATCATGCATCTTAGGGCTTGGCGTGATCACATTCTTCATACTTTAATGACATATCTACCTAGACATGTTCCTTTTATATGCTACTTGGTTCATACACTTATTATATATCTAATTTATCCTTTTGAGGTAAGGTGACTACTAGTTTCTACTTCCCCTCACCTCAAAAGGGGGCATATTAGTGGGGGCATGTCATAGATTCATGGCTTCCATAGATTTCAATAGATTTAGATATATGGTGGGTGCATTTTAGAAATGTGTTATCCACACTTACACTTGTTTTTTGTTTTAGCTATACATTGGAGGCAGTTTTGGAAACATGTTCTCCACACTTACATGAGTTATTAGTTTCATATTATAGTGAGATCAGGTTTTGGAAACATTTTATCCACACTTAGTTTTTAAATTAGTTAAATTATGTAGTTATATGATTCAGATACACATTTATGGTATACATTAGTACCATTTGTTTACATAGTTTCAACATGAGACATATCTAAGGTGCATATTATATACAAATAGAACTTATAATTTACAAAATCAAATAATATTTCATATTTCAAATACTTATATGGACTATCATCACCCACTAGGTTGGAATTTTATAGACTATATTAAACCATCTACTATAGTAGTTGATTCACTTTAGGTATGATTGAGGTGATTAAATCACTCAATCTTGCCAATTTTATAGGTTGAAATTGATTATACATCCACCCTCACCAGTTTTATAGTGTGATTTAACTTGGTTCACTCACATTCATTAGGTTATAAGTATGAGTGGGTTTCATAGTTGAGCTAATCTCAACTATCAAGTAGAAACTATTTTTTATAAAAAAATTGGTGGAATTTGTCCTCCAATCTCTCTCTATCTCTCTAGATATATGAAATTTATATATTTTATATTTTTCCTACTCTCATCTCTAATTATTCATAATGATAAATATTTTCAAATGAAATTGTAAAAAGGCAAGATGGTTGCATCAACACACAGGTGTACTCTTAAACCTTGATTTGTTTTAATTTCAATCATTTCAATGCTTTCAATTTTAGATTATATACACTTATTATATACTATAACATTCTCTTGGTTGTAGGTTAGTCACCAAAAAAGCACTAAATTTAGACTCAAGTAAATTAAATGTGTGTTATACACACCCAAGTATGCATTTATTTTCTTTTAAACTATAAATATCCTTAAAATATTAAATAGGGGTCAAATGTAGACACTATTTCTAAATTATATAACACCTCAATATTGTACACTTTGAAAATACATATCATGGATGTACCTTTAGCTTCTAAACCTTTCACATTATTAAAAGTCTCACATACACTATCTTTATATGCATATTGCTTATCTCTTAGTCTAACTAATGTTAGTCTAATGACTCAGATTATATGTCAAGTTTATAATGTTATAAACATGTTTAACATCTATATTTTCAAGTTAATCAAATACCTACATCAACAAAAGTGTCATACCCTAATGCAAGTGTCTATTTCCCTAAATTCATCTAATTTACAAATGAAATGTATTCCTATGGTCAGATTAAGTTCTTTAATGTGAGATATTCTCCAAAGGGATTGATATTTATATATATATATATATATATATATATATATATATATATATATATATATATATATATATATCAAGCACTCAAGTGAGAAAAACTTCCCTACTTTTTATTATTTCCATATCAGTCATAGGGATAGTGCATATATAGGTCTGAAGTATTGAAGGATCATTCCATGAGCCACATTTTCTAGGTTACAATCTAGGTCATTATTTTACTTTCTTATATCACATTTCATGATACAAACACAATCTAACATGCAGGGGAGAAATATATAAGTCTAAGGCCCTCTTCAGAGTATTGGCTATATAGGTAGTGTTTATTAATAGATTGGTGTTTAGGGTAAATCAACACTGTGTACCAAATGAGACATTTTTCCCATAGCCAATATGAAGAATAAGAACTAGGATTTTCTTATTTTATAAATAATGATAGTCCATGACCTATAACTAAATTTAATAGAATGAAGATGATGAAAAAACTAGAAGAATCTAAGTAGTTACATCTAGTTTCAATAGGTATTCTATATTAGACACCTACATCCAAGTCATACATAAGCATTGACATAATTTTCTAGGGTAGAAACAAGTGTCATAGCTATAAAGGTAAAATTTATAGGATCAAGCTACTAATCCAAAATTTAAATCCTGTCTAGTATTTTCTTGTTCTATATCTAGATCTATATTAGCATTAGAACCACTTGCCTTGTTTTTATTATCATCATAATATCTAGCATAGTTTTAATTTGTATTTTTAGCATATCTCAATCAAATAAATTTAGTATATGTTTATCTATGTTTTTAAATTATTTATCCTACTTTAAAGATAATCTACCACCCTTGTGCCCTAGGATATCATTTTCCATTTAAACCTAGATTCCTCAATCTAGATTTTAGGGTTAACCAATGGGTAGTTTTTTGTATCTATTGTAATCATCTATAGTTTCCACCTTGGGATGGGAATCCATATTTTTATTTTTATTTCTTGATACATTTGAACATTTTTTTAATACACCACCTATAACATATACTATAGTTAAGGGTCTTCTTACAACTCATCATGTCATTCAGACTATCTTTATTTTCTTTGTCAAATTGAAGAGTTATTTTATATTATAACTTTAATTTCCTTTCCAGCACCAAACATTTTCCTTTTTTTAATCTTCTTTAATCTATTAGTAATTTCATCAAATTCAAGGGTAATCTTTGGTGTCTCAACCAACACTAAGTGTTACCTATAAAATTTATGTATTTGTAGTTATTGCATCCACTATGAGGCCAATTCTAGTCTAAAATCATAATCAATCTCTAGTGGTGAAGTAGGAGTGGATGAAATAGTGGATGGACATCCCACAAATTTTGGAGGAGTGGATTAATTCTATGTAGGCAAATGAGGATAAACTATTTTCTTTATAGAAACCTTGATCCTTGGTAGAGTCTAGTTAAAGTACATAAACACATTTGGAGACTCCTAAATAGCTGTAACAATAGAAGAATCTATGGGAGAGCCTGAGGGCATGGAATTCCCTAGTTAAGTGGATAAATGAGTATTAAATGGATCAAGTATTTATTATGAAACTAAGTCCTCAAATTTTACTTCTTGAGAATCCATAGGAAAAGGCTCCTGTGGGTCTACTATATCCTCAAATTTTGAAATAGTAGCTTGGGTTAAGTTTATTGTTTCTTGAGGAAATAATATAATAGTTTATAATATAGTATTAGTGTATATGGAAGTATTATAAGTACCAATTAGTGAATCATCTAGAATAATAGTACTTTTAATAAAATGGATACTAAAATTAGTATACAAAGGAACATAAATACCTATGAAATCAATTAAAACTATAGAATCTATAGTAATAATATGAATAGTACAAATTAGAGTAACACTAGAAATAAGAGAAAGGGGAACAATATCCTATGTATTAATTTTTAATGTAGTGTTTGCATTATCCATTCCACCAATGGTTGATGTATACAAAAGAATTTTTGTAATGGTGGGTGGAGCAATAACCTTTCTAACTAAAACCTCTTGTTATTGTGTTTTAACCACCTTTGATTGTGTGTTTTGAGATCTAGAATTAAATTACACTTATAAAGGTGTATTATAGAATACACCATGTTATAATTCAGTTGCTTCTTCTTTTGTTTGATGTTATTTTTATATTTCCATTTATACGAAATATTCCTTAGTGAATTCTTCTTCCTCTATTAATTATTTATAAGGATTAAAATAACTAGGTAATACCCTTTTTACTTGAATAATTAGAATGGGTCTAGTTGAATTAATAACTACTATTTCCTAACTAACTACCAATGATTGTGATGATGAAGGTGGTTGATTGGGTTAAACTATAAGAGTAAAAGAAACTGTAATAGGAGCTATTAAAGGAGTGCCCATGTCTAGTGTTGAAACATGTGGTTGGGTAGACATAGGAGGTGGAAACCTTTTTATTATCATCCTAGTCAATTGTTCATCAGTCTCCCCGATATGTTATTCTTCAAGTAGCCCTATAGGAATTAAATCCCTTTTATTTATGTGTGGGTCGTATTGTATATTTTGAGAAAATACCATTATCATCTATGCTCCATACATCTTAATCCATACCTTAGAATCATCCTCTCTATCCATAAAAATGTAGTCATGTGAATAACAAACATGACCATAGTTAGCCTTTATTATTCCTAAATGATATTTGATATGTTGGGTTATTCTCCCATAGTTATCCCAGTGTCTATAGTCTACTAAGATAAAATAAAACTATGATTTGTTTTTTAAAGATCCAATCATTTAACTCTAGTATTTGTACTAATATATACCAATACTTAAGGGTGTTATATGGAAACCCCCTAGTTTTGTTGATATATAATTAGTATCCACACTCTTAGATAATTTAAAAAATATCTCTTATTATATTATATTGTCTAAAAATTTTCTAAGAAGGTAGAAAGGAATAACATGAGTTCCCTTTATTCTGATAACAATGTGATTAGAATAATATCAATAATTTCCCAATGTCTTTAATGACCTATTAATTTCATCTAAAAATATGGGCATAGGTTTACCATTGATTTATTTGTAACTAAAAGTGTTTAAAATATCTCAAATACTCTACATATGTTCTCTCAACTTGTGGATGTGGAACTTATTAAAGTCATCACAATTCTACTATCTACATTTTGTGGTCATAATTAAGCTTCTCCCGGTAGGGTGACTATAGCACACATGATATCTAATAAATAAGACATCATGTAAAAAAATTCAACTGGTCTGTTTTGAGACACCCTATGTTGTCTCAAATGGTAACTAGTAACATCCTTGAAATTAGGAAATTTCCTATCAGCCAGTATCATTCATAATAAATGGACCCAATCATCATCTACATATTATATAAATGGGGCTCCATATTTCCTTTCCATAAGAGCCATAAAAATCTTAACACATGGCCTAAATTACATGATGGGAAGGTTTTTTTAATTTAAAAATTTATTGGGATTGTTTTTTCATGCCTTTAATGTTTCTCTAACATTTTTTTTCATTCAACCATTTTGATACATTATCAAAGTCATATGCCATATCACTATCCAAGAGTCAATAATATTTCTCAAATATTGGCCTAGTTATGAATGTTACAGGTTTAGTGCTAGCTATTATATGAAATATATCATTGGTATAAGCACCAACTATAACCAAATTTTAAAATACATCAATATAGGGAAATAACTCTATCTTTGTAGATTCCTTGTGAAGTCATGTTACTTTGATAGATAACAAGTTGTTGATGTATTCCTTATTTGTTAGAGATATTTTGTTTTCATCTTTATATGGTTTGACCCTCTCTACTTTTTTATACTAAAGTTAAATACTATATTCATCAATTTAAATAACCTTCTAAATCAAAATATCAAAGTTGTATGGAGATTCTCTTCCATATTCATTATTATAGTGTAGTCAATCTTTGAATTCTGGTTACCAATTTAGATTTCATAGTAGATAGAGATCTCCAGATTCTGGTTGTCTTTGTATTTTCATGAAAAATAATGATTGATTCAAGTTGGGTATGATGAATAATCTTATGTAATACAAATTTAATGCCATAATATTTCATTAATGGGAATTAATTTTAGATCAATAGTCCATGTCAATTATCTTTCCTTTTAAATCTAATTTTATGATGTACACTTTCATAGGATTTTCATTTTCCATGTGTCACATTTTTGGCTATATTTTTTACTTACTCACTTGATTAGCCTTTATAAATTCTTTTGTAGCTAAAATTTATCAGTATATCAATAGGTCTTATCTAATTAAAGAGATGACTAGATTGATATCAAATTTAGGGTCTAGTTATGCCAATAATAAATGTGTCATAATGTTATTTGATCACTTGATTAATAGATTCTCTTTAGTATTTTTATATTTTCTTATGTATGAGGATGCATGGTGATGAAACATGGCATGACACATAATATGACACATAGTATGACACATGGTAATTGACTATGATAGGAAAGACACATGGCTCCTCATCACTCCATCACTTAGTTCATAGTTGTAAGATCATGTCACCTTTATTGCATATCTTAAGGTAGTGAGATGATGCCATGTGGCATGATCTCCCTAATTCAGGTAGTCATTTATTTTGATAACTTGGAATTGAAATTCATAGTTTATGATGTACTAAGATTAAACCATGTGTCTTGATTTCACTGAGTCACTTAGTTGGCACCTTTTTAATTTTAGATATTTGTACACAATAAGTGATGGATCAAATGAATGACACCTAAAAATATTTCACTAATTCAAATAGTCATCACCTTTGGGTATATGTAATCTTGGTTTTTTTTCTTTTGAAAATTATTGATAAGATGAGTAAAAGACATGTGGATCTAATTTTATTGAGTCATAAGGTTTGGATAAATGCCTAGTTAGCTTATTTTATTAAAACTATTGATAAACCAATAAAGTGTCATGTGGCATAATCTCATTGAATCAAGACACACAGAAATTAACTTATATCATGTCATGGAAAAAGTGTCAATGAGTGATGACATGTATGGCTAACATAGCATAAAAAGACAAAACAAGACATAAACAAAACACCTTGTCAGTTGTATTAGTCTAAAATTAAAACCGAAATTTGATAATGTCTAGAATTTAAGCATCAAATAGGTGCATAAGAACAAATTAAAAAATAGTGCCCATTTAGATTTTTAAAATAAGGTCACAAGACAATGATCAAATTAATATATCAACTTGTAATTTGTAATTCCAAGTTTTTGTACCAAATATAGACATGAACATGGGATTTTTAGCTTAAAGTGGGTCCCCATCTAGAAATTTTAAAGGTGGCGGTGTGTTGGTCACAAAAAAGGTGACTCAATGGGGAAATACTCTTGATTATTTGAGAACCTAGAATCTCGGTTTGAATCATGCATAACTTTAAATTTTACTAGAAATAAATAAATACATCAAAAAATTAAAAGAGACTTTAAATGTAATCATGAAATATTCTAGCCTTTCTCAATACTTGGATCATGTGTGATATTGTGAAGGTTCATTTCCCATTTTTTTGAGATTTTTAGCAAAGAGTTAGACAAAAATAAATATTTAATTGATCTTATTTGTTTAAAAAATATATTTCAAGCATAAAAAATATGGGAAGCTAAGCATTTTCTATTGTTGACTAGGTGTCTATATCCCTGATAAATATACCTTTGATTATGCTCTAAACATTTCTCCATTTCCATCCAGGAATTCATAACCATGGTAGAGGTTACTTGAATCACCCTTTTCCAAGTTTTAGATTTTTTTTAGTGTTTTCCCTAGAATAAGGGTTGAGAACCACCATTAGCTGGATATATAGGAATAAACTTCATCTAAAATTAGATATATCATTCATGTTTTAGCTTTTCTCAATGTTTATTATATCTCAAATAATTTATAAATATGTAGATGTGCAGTTAATCTTTTAGAATGAGAATTTTTTATAAATTTTGCATGAAAAAATCAAAACAACTTTCAATGGTATAAATTACTTATTAATTAAAATAAAATCTTTCATTCAAGTATGACACATACATTAATTTTAAGATTGAAATCCATCATGAACATACCTATGATTAATCATAAGTATGATTAACTATCCTTTGGGAGAGTCCTGGTAGTCCACATGTAAGTCTTAGTTTTGCATTTGGAAATCCTGAATTATAATCTAAGAAAGTAGTAAAACTATTCTAATAAACTAGGAAATATAACCTCGAAAGAAAGAAATCTAATCTAGTCCTACCACTAAGTCAAAACTTATAGTCATTTAGAGATACTCCCAGTTGGATCAATCATGAAATAATGTTCCAATAATTGTGCATTGACTAGAAAAGTCAATTCATTACCTTAAAATTCTTTTAAATGAAAAACATTGTTACCAAAAAATTTAGAGATTTGATATGGACAAATCCAAAATGGAATTAACTTATCATGTTGTCATTGTTTTTCATGTACTTTGTCCCATAAAAGGACTAAATATATATTTTTTAGAACTTTTGTCTTTTGTCAAACCATTTCTTTACAATTTTTTGATGCTTACTTAAAATATGCAGAGCTTTTGTTTATGCAACATCTATGAGAACAATGTCTATCAATTTAGACCAAACTTTGTCATCCTCATCCATGTACTTGCATTAATTGATATGTTGGAATCTTGAGAGTAATAGGGAAGAAATGTTGATGTCCATATACCACCAAGAAAGGTTAAGCCTTTAGATCCTACTTATGCCTAGTTCTATCTACCCATAGTGCATATTTTAGCAATAAGTGCCATTCTCTTGGTTTACTTTCTACTAATTTATTTATGGCATCCATCAAATTATTATTGGCTGATTTAGTAAATTCATTTCCTTATGGGTAGTAATTTAAATAAAATTTATCAATAATTTGATTGGTATAGGCCCACTCAGTGAATTTTGTAGATTGGAAAGCTAGACTATTATCACATACTAAATAAATTGACATTCCAAACCTAGTTAGAATGTTCTCTTATATAAATTTGATCACGTCTTGGGATTTGTAATTATTGGTTGTAATAGATTCAATCCATCTTGTGAAATAGTTTATTGCAGTCAACACAAAATTATTCCCAACTGATGGATTAATATCAATGACTCCTATAAAGTCCATATCTCATTATGCACAAAAGGGCATATTTTAATCACATGCTATAACAACATGGTTGTATGAATATTCATTTTCAAAAAAAACATGGAATTAGTGGTAGTTTATAACATGGTTATAGGCATATTTAAAAATAGTAGGATAATACTATCCCATCCTTATAATTTTATGAGCTATAATATTACCTAATGGGTGTCCACTATAAATTTTATGGTGGAAATTATCCAAGATGTCAATGGCTTATTCTTTGTAAATACACCTTAGATAGATTCATGTAGAGTTATTCTAATAAATAAATCCCTTTTTAATCATGTAGTGTGTTGATTTGAGTTTGAGTGATTGTCTTTTCTCTCTATTTAACTTAGGAGGGCATGTACCTATAAGTAAATAATGAACAATATAGGCATACCAATCACCTCAAACTACCTAAGATTGGTTGATATGTTTGATGGAGATACATGGATCATTTAATATAATTAGTTGTTTAATACCTTGATCACATACCATTTTAGTAAGTATGGTTTTCAGATCAAACTCTTGTAACTTGGCCATCCACTTTCCTCTTCTTTCGCCCAACTAATTCTACCCAAGTGTAAACTTGATTGTTCGGTCTGAGGATATTGTGTATGTCTTATTTCATAGAATGTGGTTCCTACGTTTATTTATATTTTTTGTTAACGTGTATATCTATTTTTCTATCATGGATTAATTTGAATATGCATCCTTCATATTAGTAGTCATAAATATAATGGGATGTTCACTATCATTTAATTTATGAGTGAGCATTGTTGCTATAGTATGTTCTAATTTGCATAAACATAAGAAGAAATCCTTTTTGATATTTTGGTTGATTAGAACTAGAGATTGAGTGATGGTAGTTTTAATATCTTAAAATTATTTATTTTCCTTTGTTTTCCATTCTATTTTTGTGTCATGCTTTAGCATAGCATGCACTGGCCTAACTATTAATGCAAAACTTGAGATGAACTTTCAAAAAAAAATTGTCTTACCAAAGAAAGATTTGAGTTCCTTTTTTTTGTTAGGATATGGAATTTTTTAATAGTTTTATGTCTTTTAGGATCAATTGATATACCTTATTTAGTGATAACATTAGTCATTGATTTACCTTCTATGACCCCAAAAATACTCTTCTTTGGGTTTAGAGAGTTCTCATACCTTATGCATCTATCAAATATTATTTATAGGTGGGCTACATGATCTATTCTATATTTATAAAAGATAATCAAATTATCCATGTAAATATTGATACACTTACCAATGAGTCATTAAAAATCAAAATCCATGGCATGCTAAAAAATGGCACCAACATTGATAAACCTAAAAGGCATTCTTTTGTGTGAAAAATTTATCCATAGTAGTGAAATTAGTATTTATTATGTCATCATTCTCTACCAGTACCTAGTTGTAACCTAAAAATCCATCTAAGAAATATATCATTTTTTATCCACTAACATCTGAATCACTTCATCCAAGGATGGTAGAGAGTAGTCAACCTTTTTTATGATCGATTAAGGTTTATAAAATCTACATAGTATGATTTATCCATTATTGTTTCATATAGTAACTTGATTAGCCACAAAAGTAGAGTGTATGATATTAAATATGATTTTAGCCTTCAATAATTTCTAGACTTTCTTTTGAATGAGAGTCTTTATAATGGGATTGACTAGTATTGGTCTATATCTAAAAGGCTTGTGATTAAATTTAAGTGGTACGATGTGTGTGATAAATCTAGGATCAAATATATTCAAATATTAATAATTCCATGAAATCATGTTTATGTACTTGGTCATTAAATATTTTTATTTTTATTTTTCTTATTTGATATAACTAGTCTATTGTTGACCTGTTGAGGATGTTCCTTTGTTCCTAGATTCACTTTAACAAATTCAAATCATTATTTATAATTATTTCTATTTTTTATCGTGAGAATCTATGTCAAAGATTCATTCTAGTGACACCATCCCCATAGGTATGTTAATTTATTTCAACTAGAGGATGTTGTCATTCCCAATTTATTTTGCATTCATTAGATTGTAATCCTTCTCTTCAATGGTATGAGATTCAAAAGAACTTGAATTGTTCATGAATAATATAATCTATTGATTTTCATCAAACACATGTAAATTCTCCACATTATATGGGAATAAAGGGAAAGGAACTATCTCTATAGATAATCTATATATCTTAGATTCTTGGAGTGTTACCAAATTTATTATTGATGTAGATAATGAATTAGAGGTCTAATTTCTTCACTTGGGATTGAATTTGTATTGAATGCTTCAAATGAATTGATTAGATCCCATGATATATGTTTGTACTTATTCAAATATGAAATAGTTAATTAATACTTGCTTCTTATGTAATTAATAATTAGCTTTGAATCCCCCAACATTAATAACTATTTAACTTTGTGCTTGAGTGAAAAATTCAAGCTAAGAATTAAAGCCTCATACTCAATGCAATTTTTATTACAATGGAATTGTAACCTATATGTAGTAATATATTAATTTCCCTCTAGATAAATCAAAATTATACCCACACTTGAACCCAGCTTCGACCTAGCATCATCAAAATATAGGGTCCATTGTTTTGAAAGACCTTCAAATTCTTGTTCATGATTCTCATAATTTGTTTTGAAAGTATAAACTCACACATGAGATGACACAAATTTGACCCTTTATTACTTTCATTATATTGTGTGATCATATACCTCATCTTTGGCTCTTTATTGACTCTAATTTGATTAGTTACTCTTTTCTAAGGTAGTCACATGTTTGAAAACTCTATTGACATGTATTTATTCAATGTTTATGACTAGTCATGGATTAGGAGTAGACTGTAAGCTTATGTAATGTCAACTAAAATAATTTCAATGTGATAGTATACAAATGGTTCAAGAATGAGTTACATGTATATATTTATTTATTCTCTAATGACTAGGACTAAATATTTATCGAACTGTAATACCACTCTTTTTTATTTATCTAGTTTCAATCACATTTTTTTACATATGCTAGTTGACATCCCATTAGAAAAATCACCAGTGTCAACCAAATAGTTATGCACTTGATTTGTAAACATTTTGATAGTTATTAAAAATGGTGGGACCTTAGGTTTGTCTTTGTAGATGACCAAAATTGCATGTGCAGTATTTGATTTATTAGCAGATGACTTGCTAGTCGACACTTTGAGAAAAATCTCTCTTTGTTCTATAATTTGAGCCAACTCATGAAGATTAATATGTGAATTAATATTATTCATGTCTTTAACTATATTATATCCATTATTTTCTTGTGAATCAACCTGTTGTGTCTAATCATTTCCTTTAAGAAGGGGTGGATTGTTATTAGTCTTTAGATCATGACAATTGACTAAATTATTATTTTGAGAACTAGAATTCATGTAAGGTTGATTATTTAAATTTTTTATATGGTATTTAATTATGTGTAAATATTTACAATCATGTATCTCATCTGTGTTGTCTTTTGTCTCATTTTCATGATCTACATAGAATGGAAAATTAAAAGTCTCAAACACCATGGAAGTGTTGGATGTATTGGAATCACCTGATGTGGATGAATTTGGATTATTAGGAACATATTCATATATTTCCATTTATTTATATAATATCTCAAAGGTAGTACAAAATTCTATGTAATATAATTAATCATGGTAGGCAGTGTTGTGGACTCTACATAATTTGGTTATGGTAACCTAACAAATATTTAGCTCAAGTAGTTTTTTATGTCAAGGATATAAATTATTTTATGGAATGCTGAATGGTAGGTTTTATCTTGATAATGTAAAATTCATATTTTTTGACTCTACTATAGTATTCCCTAATCATTTTTACATGCTAAACAACTCATTACTAAGTTTGTTGGCCATGCATTGAATGGCATCCAATTTAGTCTTAGTGGAATATACATTTGTTCATTGTGTAGTGGAATTATTAACTAGGACTAAGGCTTGAATATAATTATTTTTATTAGATGTTTAGGTGGGTTCATTTATAAAACTCAAATTCTAGTTTGGTGTAGCATAGGACCAAGGCAGTTGAATCTAAACCTAGTTCTGATTATTGGCCATGATATTTTGACAAGTGTTGAGAATAGGAGTTAAAGTTGGGAATTTTAGATTGACATTAAGTGTAATTATTATCCAAAATGGATACCACATGAAATTACATTTAGAAACTTTGCTTATAAGCCACCTTAACTTTATTGATAGCCTTTTCATGCCTATGATTTGTCTTATGATGTATTATGAGTGCATGATGTCTAATTAGGTGGTCTTGAAGTGTTTTGAAAGGTCTCATGTAAGGTATTGTGAGGATTGGTAGCCTAAGACACTTGATAGGTCATCTTATTATTCAACTTGATTAATATGTGATGACTTAGCAAGGGTTAAATAACTTTTGAATAAGTTAAGGTTTCTAACGAGGTTAAGGTTAATGTTTTGCTTAGTCTAGGCCTTCCCAAAGCCTATTTATTACACAAGCCTCTATTTTCATGAGTGATAAGGTCTAGGTCAGTCAAAATATAGTTTTTTATGGTAAAATCCTCACACAATGTATTAAATGTGGTCTTAATACTTATTAGTTTGAGAATAATTTATATTAACCCTCTTAAAGGGATTTCACAACTTACCAATGTACCATAAGGCTTCTCAAGTGGATTAAAGGTCAAATGTGATGGAATAAACCTTAAAAGAGATACTTTTGAAGATAATATAGATATATTCAATGTTTAATTTGGCATAAAATGGTTAGAGATTATCATCCTTGGTAGTTATAATGTAATTTTTAAGTTATCTTCTTTTTTAAAGGTAATTTAAAGAAGGTTTATGAGTTTTAAAGGTAAATTAGATATCTTATAATAGGTTTAAATAATGGTACTTATTATCCTACCTTTCTTAAGTAAAATCCATGATAAATATGGTGTTACATGGCCAAACAAGTAGAAAACATATTCAGAACCTACATTGGGTTCTAGGCAAGCTTGAGAAGTCAAATGGTTTGAAGATGGTTCATGAAGGGGAGAGATATTTGGAACCAACTATATTAGGAAAATAAGGGGACACAAATTTCATTCCAAATTGTGTCATTTTTTATATATTGAATTCCTCTCCTTTTTGAATAAACATTAAGAATGTTTACAGCTCTTAAAACCCTACTAAAACTCCATAGGCATGATTTTCCCTTATTTGAGAAAGTTTGAAAATTCATAGATGAAAATGAAAAGTTTTAAAATATCCTCATGGATATACATATTTCTCCCATATCACTCTCCACCATCATTTGGCACATGTGATCAGTCAAAAGGCAAGAAACCTCCGTACTAGGTAGGTTACAGACTTGAGCATAGGGGTTTTTGAATACTAAAAGAGTATGACCAAGTGTATAAAACATTTTCCCAACTGAATAATAAGGTATTTAAACTCTATATATAGTCCTTAGATCCATATAAAACTCCCATGATAAAAATATCATCTATAGGTCTCCTCGACTACCTTACTAGTAGATCATGTAGACCTAAATGGTAGAATGATGGAGGTTTTAAACTAGTTTTTTGAAATAAAAGCATGATAGAGAGACATATAACAACATAAATAAAATAAACCTTACCTTCGAATCAAAATTTTCAGAGTTTCTTGTAAATTATCCATCTAATAATGAGATTTAATGAAATTTTTGATTGTGGAATGTAGAGTTATAGGTCTGAGTTCTTGTTTTGAGGTGTTTAAAGCCTCATGATCATTTGGTGAGTTTCTCACACATGATTAGAGTTATAAAAACTCCATCCAACCTTATAATTTTCATACTAATAAATTGAGAGGTTAAAATATGAAGGAACCATTCTAAATATTTATGATAAGTATGATTGGGTAAAAATGTGGACATAATCATAGGTATGTAAAGAGATTTTTAGGTTCTGAGTCAAGTTTGGAGTTTGAGAGATAATTAAAAGTGTGAGAAATCATAGTGAGGATTTAAATAATGTTTCTATTGTATTAGACTCTTGGTAATGAAAATAGATCAGTTAGAGCTAGGACCTATTAGACAAGGTCTAGTAGGCATTGTTGACTATTTTAACCACAAGTCAAAATAGGTCAACCCCCTATAGTCAAAAAATGTATATATTGGTATATTAGTATGTAATAGGGTGTATCATTTTCCTAATAAATGTCATTTGATATTCTATTAACTTTCAATATAGTCATTTTTAGTCTTAAGTCATTTAATGTCACTTAAGGTCACTATTTGAGCCATTAATGAAGGTTGTGTGGTCTTCATTGGTATACAAGTGTTCCAAATTTTTCCTAAACATCCCCTATGTCAGATTATTATCATTCATGTTATTAATATCTAAAAAACTTGTAGTTATTAATTCAAATAAAAAAAATAGTTAGAAAAGAGGATGTTTTGGTAGTTGTATGGCCTATACAAGTGTTGTGGCACATGTGGAAGGTTTTTAAATGACTCTTCATATTCCTTTATTTCACTTACATATTTTATATTCTTTTTATAGTTTCAAAATTAGCTTAAAACCATTCATCTCCTCTATCTCTCTTATTGGCATGTAAAATTGGTCAATAGGGTTTCTCATGATACAAATTGTAGGAGTCGTTTCAGTTCAAATGCCTCCAACGGAAATTAACACACTTAGTCTAAATAATATTCATGTAAGGAGTTAAAATATTTTTTTTCCATGCTTTATGAACCAATTCTAAGAATTTGTCTGCTCTTTTCTTCATGCTTATCCCCACACCCTGTACGTTTTATTATTGTTTGAGTTTTTTTATACAAACCAATTAATGAAAGTGATTATATATAAAGTGTACATCCTTATATCATGGTTTCCATATTTTATTTCATATGTGGAGGTGATTTGATGAACAAAATATGTTAGTTAGTCAGGTAGGAAATCTATTGCTAAATTTTAGGCATGATCATCAACTACAAAGGTTTTCCTCTCCTATAGTGGTTTTAAGAAAAAAATAGATATGTTTTTTTCACCACTAATAAGTTATGATAATCACCCTATCCTTCCAAGCTTAGTCTCAAATGCTAATTTCAATGAGGTTGCATTCAAGAAAGGCTAACACAGTTAACTTTCTACATGACTATCATACATAGTGAGGTGAATGAAGGTCCTGAGTATAGTCATAGAGATTCAATGAAGAGTCTCAATAGGTTAAACACACTCTTGGAACATGAGAAACCAAACTAAGTTATTTAAATTACATATGACTGACTATGACAACTAGTTATTCTATATGCACAATCCTATAGCCTAATGTGCACCTACAAGTACCCTACAGGAGGCTAATCATGTTGGAATAAGGACATGAGAACTATTTTGAGGTACTTAAAGGTTAAAAAGATAAATTTTAGGAATAATAAGAGGTATAAGATTGATCATAAGGCCATCCACGAAGCATATTATCCATTTTATACCTTCACTATCTTGTGTCACACCTACATATGCACTTACAAGTTTCCACAGAGGTCTGAGTAGTTGAAATGTAAAATTTGAAATTGGTTTGAACTCTACTTAATGTCTATAAATTTTTAAGGTTCCATATAAACCAATAGTATAGACATATAGTGGTAGGCATACTTAAGGATTCAAGTTCATATGTGGAGAAAGAGTTTTAGGGACCCATTACCTTAAGAACTCCAAAAAAGGGCCTTGTTCATTCTTTGTGCATAAAGTCTTGATAGATTTGAATGATTTTATTTTATATCCAAGGTATAAGAGTGAATCCTTGACCAAATAAATCAAGTGTTTGGTCCCAATATTTGATGAAAAGGAGGCCTCCTTTCTAGAAAATCTTTCAATGTAGGTTTTTAGTGTCCTCTACAGTGTTTTGAAATTTCAATGACCTTATAATCTAAGGTGGCATAATAAGAGCATATATTCAAGAAAATGATCATATTGGGGTGATAATGATATTATTGATTCAATAAAATTGGATAAGTATTTAATTACAATGTATTACCTATATCAACATCTATAGGTGTACTTTTCCCTCAAAAAAGTTCACCTACAGTCTAACTATAGGTACCTACAAGCTCATGGTGTGAACTAAGAGATGGAACCATGAAAATATGAACATTTTCAAGTTGGATATGCCTCGAAAGACCTCAAAAATATCCTATAATGTGTATCATAGGTTTAAAAGGTTTTAAATCATCTATAGGACCTCTTTTTCTCCAAGAATGGTCACATATAGTCAATTGTAGGAGGATAATGCATTAGCATGTGATAGTCTAGTCTTGTCACAAGTATTTAAGCATGAGGTGAAAAAAATGATTTATAAGTGACCTTTATGATTTAAATGGGATAATATAAAATTATAAAAGGTCTAACCTATAATATTAACCTTTATTCATCCCTTTTCTGAGGGGAAACACAATCATAGTTGACTGAAAATTAAGCCTAGGTTAGTAAAGAGTGCACTTTGAAGAGTTGGAAAGCAATAATGGGTAATATACATGATTATAAAACCTTAAACATGGTTATAAAAAATTCATTAGATAATTATTCCAAGGAAATAGAGGTGTAACTTTATATCGATCCTTAACCTATAGTTGACACACTAACCCTGCACATAGTGAGTATTCCACAAAAGTTTGCTTTGAGTTTCATGATATTTGGGGAAACTAGAAGTGTGGTCCAGCTATAAAATTTGATATAAAACACCCTCATGACCAAAATTAGACCCTAATATCCTTTTTTCCTTGAATATATAAGATAAATACCCTCTATTATATCTCAGACATAGGGCACTCCCAAGGAGTAAAGTCTACAAGTAATATATGAAAATGATCAGAGGAAGGTGCATAGAGTGTTAGATCATTGTGGAAACATTGCATAAGGGTGTAATGATTTTAGGTTAATGATTATCCCCATAAATTTAATATTATTATTTCCATCTATTTTACTCATCTATCTTGATTTCTATGCTTTTGAACACTTTTCCATATAATTCCCTACTTTCATAAGCCATATAGCATTATGTTTTCAAACTCTTTTGAATACTTATAATTATGTGTTGAAATTAAATATATGATGGTTATCTATTAATTTTATATTATTTATTATTAATGTTTTTTTAATTTTTTTTTATAAATAGGTATATATCATGGAGCATCCTGTAGTAAAATGAATCTCATTACATAGACCATCCTGCAGCCAATGCATGACCAAAATTACAAATGAACAAATTTTGATTCTCTTATAACCGACCTATATAAATGACTCTAACCTCTATATATCTCAATAATGAAGTGTTTTAATAACAAAACAACCTTGTTTGTCCTACATCAAAGTCACAAGATTCATATGAATGACATCTTTAGTGAAGGAACCAATTTTGGTTATCCCAATTTGAATGTATATTAGAATAGAATGTATATATTGTTTTACATAAAATAATCTCCTTTGTATTATATAAATATGTATAATTAGATTTCACACACACACACACACACACACACACACACACACACACACACACACACACACACACACACACACACACACACACACACACACACACACACACACACATAGTATATGTTGAATAGAGATTGTCAGAATTACATTATGTTAAGCAATTGTGATTATAAGTTCATGTAACAATTCATTACTATACTTTTCATTAATATGAGTGAGCAATTCAAGTTCAATTTAGTGTTGTAAGATGAAGGGTTGAAGATAGAGTTTAAAGGAGTAATTTCCCCCTTTATAAGGCTACAATAATAATCCAACCTATTTTTTTAGCTAAGCATGTTATTTAATTTCCTTAAATATTGTGTGTTTCATTTATGAATTGTGTGATTTACATTCTTTCTTAGGTTAAATTAGGGAAGCTTCCATGCATAAGTATTTATTTTATTATATATTTTTTATGTTTCATTTTAATTATTTCATTTACTTCACTTCAACATCTTAGATATAACTAGTAGAATGTCAAATTAAAGATTGAATGTGCATATATATTGATCTCATCCTATCAAGTTTACATCCCTGGGTTGACATTTAAATGAGGTAGAAGGTATAGATCCATGGTTACTCTCCTTATTCATTTATATCAAGAGAAGTATATCTAATTTAAATTAGTTACTATTTATTTTTGTCACTATTACCAGGGATGGGTGTCACACACTTATAATCTTGAATCTTGATAGCAATTATTTCTCGATGTTTATTATTGTTTTTCTAAAGCTTGTTTTTTTCTAGATTAAATATTTCTTACTTTCATAGTTTAAAATTTTCATTTTTGAAATTATGATAGTAAAATTTTCAAAAACCCCATATTACTAACCCTATGCAAGCAAGGTGGGAAAAAAGTTAAAAAAAAAGTGGTTGACATATGCAAAGAGAAGGGCAATATATAAGAAGTTTTTGCCTAAATCATCGAACATTTTTTCAAGATTTAAATTACATCTTGAAAAAATTGAAGAACATGAAGGAATTATTGAAGATCACTTAGAGTTGTCAATAGAATAGGTCGAGAAAGAAGAATTTTTGGCTAGACTAGTAGCACAAGATGGAGATATTGAAGAGGTTCATACCCATAAGAGAGACACACAAGTACCACCTATAATAATTCCCACCTTATCACCTCATACTCAAGAATATAAATTTCACTTCCCTCTATCGACCAAATTTCTTGCTAAAGAGGCATTCAAAACTATTCTTTCTCTTAAAAGAAACATCAAGTCAATAAAATCTTCTAATATAGAGAGACTTTTTATTGATACAGTAGTGAAATCTTTTGAAACCTCCACACCATTCCCATTGTATATAAATCCATATATTTATAAGAAAAAATATAAAATCTCCATCTTCTATACCCCAATAAATAAAAGAATTGAAAGAAATTTTAAGAATTAGGTAGAAATAACCTTGTATCTACTAACATAAAGAGTATTCATGGGGGATCACCAAGAAGAAAACAATACCAATAAGTCTACTAATTTTGAATTTCCTATCCTTACTCTTGATGGAAATACACTCATGAAAAATATTCCTCACTCTACCCTCCCTACCTTTAAAGGAAAACCATTTTAGGATGTAGATACATTTCTTTTTGAGTTTGACATCTTAAGCTATAGATATGACTATAATCTAGACACTCAAAAACTCAAACTATTTATAGAAACACTCAAAGATGTAGAATTTAGATGGTTCATGGAACTTGGAAAGGATGACATCTCTACTTGAGAATAAATTAAGGAAAAGTTTTTTGATGAAATACCAAGACTATTATAGGGGTAGAAACTATATGAGAGATAACATCTTCTAAATGACACAAGTTGATGATGAGTCATTAGAGGGATATATGGAAATATTTTTCTTCATCTTACAAAAACATAAGAAAATTAAAATGGATAATAAATTATTCAAGTTGATATTCTTGAGAGGAATCAGAGATGATTATCTAGAGGCAATAGATTTAATGTCTGGTGGTGATGTTTCTACACTACCATTTGATGAATTAATAGTTCTATGTATGAAATACTCCAGGTCAACCATGAACAAAATAAGGGGTAGAAACCTTCCTATAGAATCTATTGTAGGACTATCTAAAGGTGAAGTTAGTAACCTACTCTAGGATATAAAGGAAGACATCATCAGTCATCTAGATACTTAGCTTCATACATTACATACATGGTGAAAGAAAGAAAAAATCAAGAAAGCCTTAGCCACCTATTGCCTTAAATGCAGAAAGAAGAAGGTGGATTACACATGCCATTCCATGAAAGCTTAGGTAGCTAGTATCATTGAGGAAAATATTGAGATAGTAGATTTTCGTGCCATAGGAGAAAATGAGAAACAAGTGTTTTTCATGGCTCAATGGAAACCATGGGTATAAAGACTAGGTATGCCATCAAACTCTATGTTTGAAAATTCTCAATTCTCAAATAATCTTCAATACATTTCTTGGATTAAAACACCCAATCCAAATTGGTCTATAATATATCGGTAGCTACCCTAGAATTAGTTATAGATGAAATAGAATGGACAACAACCTTAACAGTGACAATTCCAAAACTAGAAATAGTTATATCCCTCTAATCCTTGAAAACATCAATGGAGAGGAAATCAAGGCTTTTCCCAATAAATGTAAAAACCATAAAAGTAGGCTATAATTTCAAATACTTAGAATCCTATTCAAACTACTTAATTACCCACCTTTCCCATCCCCAATCTTTCCAGTAAGTTAGTTTAACTGACACAATCCACTAAAATAATGCAATATCCACTATACACCTTGAATATTAATCAAGTTTAACTTCACTCAAGTCATGTTCTTCCATAACTCACCTCACCCATAATCATATAAAACTTTGAACTAGCATCATTCCATGCTAATATATAGCCTCTCATAGCCAATCTTGAGCCATGTCCATTAGAAAAAAATATAACAATCCTCCTTTTCTAGATAGATTGAACATATCACATCCTAAACCAAAGCTTGAATTTGATATTTTAGGAAAAATAAAGAATGTGTGCATCAAAATCCCACTCTTTCAAGTAATAAAAGATGTTCCTATCTACAACAAATTTATTTGAGAGATATGTTTGAAAAAACCAAGAAAAAAGAAGGATCATAAAATAGTCTAGGTTATTGGCCAATTAGCAGATATTATGTTGGGAAATATAGTTCCCCCAAAATATTCTAATTTGGGAAGCCCTGTAGTTAATGTTAACATGCAAAAAAAACCCATCTCTAATACTTTAATTAACTTGCGTACAACCATCAAAATGATGACCATGGAGACCATGCAACAACTAAAGTGTACCACTCTCCATCCAACCCCTACCATCCTCTAGATGGCTAATAGATCAAATGTTAAGCCTGGAGAAATTATTGAGGACCTTTTTATCACTATGAATTATGGGTAATATCTAGTAGACTTTGTTTTCCTATAGTTAAAGATCAATTTGGGGGGTTATCCTCTCATCCTTGGTCACCCATAGTTGGCTACCACCAATGCCTTTATTAGTTGTCGGTTAGGAAAAATGTTAATTTCCAATAGTAATCACACTGATAGATTAGTGTTGTGTCCACTAACTCAACCTTCCCTAAATGATGGACCAATCCCTTAGATTGATGACCTCAAATAAGATATCTCCCTTTAGACTCTCTACACAATTGATCAGAGTCCATCTCTGTAGGCCCAAGAAGAAGACATTATCCATATTGGTATCCTACAAAACACCTATCGATAAGATCATGTAGCCACTAACTTGTTGGAATTTACACCATGCCCTCTTTAGAATACCTTTCCTAAGAATCATTTTGCTAAAAATGCAAGAGATATTTGGACATTCCATTAATTACTTCCCCATCAATGTAGTTATGCTCCTTTAATCACCAACATAGAGACCATGATTTATTTAATAAAGTAAGTAGACATACTCCTAAACAAACCTCTCAACATTAGTACTTCTTTAACACCCCATTAAGAAATTCAATTACTTATAATGCTAATACAACATGCAAAATAATTTTCCTAGGATTTTCATGACATGAGAGGAATACTCCCAAATTTATGCATGTATAAAATTTACATTAAATAAGAATAAAAACTTATTTTCTAACCCCAATGATGAATGAATCTTGTAGTCAAAGACATTGTCAACACCAAGCTATAAAAACTCTTGGAAGTAGGATTTGTTTATCCTATCTTGGATAGCCAGTGGGTCTCTCCCCTAGTCATTATCCATAAGAAAGGGTGTAAATGACATATTTGTGTTGACTATTGAGATTTGAATTCTACTACCAGGAAGGATCATTATCCCCTTCCATTTATTGATCAAGTATTAGATATGTTATCATGGAACTACTTTTCATTCCTAGATGGTTATAGTGGTTAAAATAAAATATGAATTTCTCCACAAGACTAAGATAAAACCACTTTTAGTTTCCCTTAGGGAACCTATGCCTATGGCATCTTGTCATTTGGTCTTTGAAATACCCTAACTAATTTTCAAAGGATTATGTTGAACATATTTTCTAATCTCTGCCATGATAATGTTGAAATCTACATGGATGATCTCCCCATCTATGGGTAGACATTTGAAGAAATGCTAACCAACTCAGAGAAATTTATTCAATGCTACTAGGACCATCAATTATCTCTAAGTAATGAAAAGTGTTACATGCTTATGATTGAAGAGATTATGTTAGGACATCACGTATCCCCTGCTAGAATTCAAGTTGACCCAACAAAGATAAGTATGATCAAGGATCTACCCACACCAAAGAAATAGAAAGATGTTAGAAGTTTTTTAGGACATGTTGGTTATTATAGATGATTCATCAAAGATTTTAGTAAAATTATCACCCATTATTTAGATTACTTACTAAAGATGTTGAATTTACATAGACTGATGATTGTCAAACTACCTTTCAACAACTTAAAAATATGATCATAACAAATAGTATTTTGAGAGGGACTAACTTGAAGAATCCTTTTCACATTCATATAGATACATTTGACACAACTTTAAGAGTTGTCCTTAGCCAAAAAGATGAATCTCTGAGCTATGCAATTTATTTTATCAACAAGAATCTTCAAGGGGTTAAACTTAACTACACTATAACATAGAAGGAATTTCTAGTTGTCATCTATTCCATCAACAAAATTTGACACTACATTATAGGTTACCAAGTATTCATCCACACTGATCATGCAATAATAAGGTATTTAATGAAAAAACATGTTGTAATAGGTAAGATAATTCTTTAGTTGATTTTTCTATAAGAATTTGATACTACCATTATGGATAGGCTAGGTAAGGATAATGTAGTATTAGATTTTCTATCTCAGTTGCAAAATGATGAGCATAGTCCTATTGTTGATGATTCTTTTCCTGATGAACATTTATTTTCCATAACAATTCAATCTCCTTAGTTCATAGATATTGTTAACTATCTTGCTATAGGATAAATACCACAACATTTCTCACCTAGGGATAACCAACACCTGATTTAAAAGAGTAAAAATTATTCTTGGATTGTATGATATCTCTTTATCACTAAATCAGATTTAGCTATGAGAAGATGTATCTAAGAAGATGAAGCTTATGACATTCTCAAAGCATACCATGATGAGCCTTATAGGGGTCATTTTACTTCTAAATAAACTACCATGAAAGTATTCACTATGAGATATTATTATTTTTCTTTGCATAAGGATTCCATGATGTACACTCAAAGAGGTGATTAATGCCAACATATGGGAAAACCCACTCACTCTAATAAAATGCCATTATAGCCACAACTAGTTTTGGAACTCTTTGAGAAATGGGGATTGGATTTTATAGGTCCCATTGATCCTAAATCCAACAACAAGGCATACATACTAGTGTGCACTGATTATGTCACCAAATGGGTAGAGGTTAAAACCTTAACCCATGCCCAAGATGAGAAGGTATCTGAGTTCCTCTATGAATAAATCTTCACCTACTATGGAGTACTAAGAAAAATTATCATAGACCAAGGCCCATAATTTACATTAGACCTCAAAGCTACCTTGGTAAAAGAATATGAAATCAGACACAAGAAATATACCCCCTTCCATCCTCAATAAAATGGTTAGGTAGAAGTGACAAACCAAGAATTGGAAAATATCCTCATTAAGACTATCAGCCTACATAGAAAATATTGGTCAACTCATCTTCTAGAAGCAGTTTGGGCTTATAAAATTATCTAGAAAACCACAACTAGTTTCACTTCATATGAACTAATTCATGGTAAAAATCCTATTCTACCCATTGATTTTGAACATAAGATATTAAGGATATAACTTGATTTGGGATTAGATCTTTCTCAATCTCAACAAGATTAGATCATGCAGTTGAATGCACTTGATGAATTAAGAAAGGAAACACTTCTTCATACTAAAATAATGCAAAGACAACAAGTAAGATGGCATGACAAGAACCTCAAGACTAAGAATTTCAAAATAGAAAATTAGAAACTCTTTTTTTACTTTAAATACAAGGATCATAAAGGAAAGCTATAGTATAGATGGCTTGGTACTTATGAGATCAAACAATTTTTTGACAATGGAGATGTAAAGCTCATGACCATTGATTATATTCAGTTTTGACTTCCTTTTAATGGCCATAGGCTCAAGCTGTACAAGAAATGATTTTCAAAGGAAAATCTCACTCACTAACTTATTGAAGAACAAGATCCATCTCTTATTAATTAAGTAAATCAACCTAATCCTATAGCTAAAAGGTATTTCTGTTAACCATTCTCTAATATTTTCCAGTAGTAATAAAGCTTCCTATAGCCAAAAACAAGTCATTCCCAATGGATTGGTTTAGGATGAATAGAATAGTACCCTCTAGAGTCTTGTGATTTTAGTTGAGTTTGGACCAAAAAATATATTAAAAAATCATAAAATTTAGTAATTAAGACTATCAGGTGTTGTTGACAGATGTTGTCTCAAAAAACTAGGTCATTGGCTGATCGAAATTCATTAAAAAAGGAAAAAGAGAAAAGATACTACTAAAATAAAAAAATTATTTTCCCTTGTTTTCTTATAGATTCATTCCCTTGGAGAAGAAATATATTTTCCTTCTTTCTACAATATGAATAAATTATCACTACAGGTGAAACACTTACTACTACAAGATAAAATTTTATTATAGGATAACACTTGTTACTACAAGAATCATATCTTGATATAAGATGTATTCCTATAATCCATCCTACCTCAATAATTTTTTTCCACTCAAATTCTAGTGTGTTCCATTATCACCACTTCACATCATCATTTGCACATTTATGAAAGGTATTTCTATAGATGATATGGTAATTATTCTATATTTTTTTCATATCATATTTTTTTAATTATTTCTAAAAGATGATGAGATTTAATAATATTAATGCACTACCTTATCCTATCCTTATCACATCTTCTTACCATATCCTTCATTGATGTGACCATTAACATAACTACTAATTCCACCCCTTACTCTTACCACAAGTGTTTAGTGCACGTCAGCGTCATCCTTCGAGGATAAGTGACAAATTAAGTTAGGGGGAGATTTTTCATTAATTTAAAAGGATTATTTCATTTCTAAATAAAAAAGTCACAAATTAATCTAACATTACCCAAAACCCTTGTTTCAAACACCTATACCTACAACTCACATAATATGGGAGGCAATTTCTTGAAAAATGAACCACTAGATATCACCCCCTTAACCAACAACCAAAAAAAATTGGCCTTGTTCTAGCATATAGGATGGGCATAGTATTTTTAAAAAATATAAGCCCTAGTTTAAGTAATTATAGAGGAATTTATTGTTACATTGCATAATAAATTGGCCATAGTAAAAGGGATGGAAGTAAATCTGACAAAAATAACCATCAGTAAAGTAATGAGACTACCTAGAATAGGGGAGGAATGGTAAGACAAATATGATGTCAAGGTTGAGAGATAAAAGTTTATCAGAGTAATGAACACCTAGAAACCTCAAATTAGGGCATCATAAAGTTGTCTCTACAAGCAAGATGGGTTAAGGCTAATAAGTTTATCTCTAAATATTTCATCTATTAAGGAAGGTATTTTATGTTACATAGCCTACACTTCAAGTTCCTGAATCATTTATGACATAGAATGGAGATAAACATTCCCAAATTTTTTCTTCATATGATCACCAAAATGTCAAAATAATTTCAAAAAGGTAATTCTAAATCTCTTTCCCACTATTGTCTCATCCAATTACTTGTTAAAAATTGTTTGCAAAGAACTAGACCCAACATCAATTGAGAGCAATTTCTCTAGATACCAATAAATAAAGAGAGTGATAGAGAAGGAAATGTATTATAGAAATAATTGGAGGTTGAAGAAAAAAGATCATAAGAGGAATCCTTCTCTGTAGAACTATAATAACCTATAGCAAAAACCCTTCCTGTAGCCACACAAGAACTTATAGAAGGTCTTCATGTAGCAACATAAGAACTTGCATCAAGATCTAAGGGAAAGAAAAATAGGAAAAAAAATGTATCTTAATCTAGATGAGTGTGCAGAGGAACTTCCACGTTCTTCCAAGAAGATCAAGGTAACCCATACTCGTAAATCTCATAGATTGAGGAGAAAGATGAGAACTAAACCTTCTTATATTATTCAAGTAAATGAAGAATCTATGGAAGAATGGAATTCTACTAGTAATGAATATTTAGAGACTAAAACATATAGGGGAACATATTCTCTAGTATTCCATCAAGAAGTAGTATAATTTGAGCATAGTTCTGAAGAATTCCATGAGGAACCAATGTAGAAAGAAGTAGAGTAAGTTGAACATAATCTTGAAGAAATGTATGATGAAAAAAATAAGTTGAACATAGTTTTGAATAATTTTATGAGTAACCAATATAGGAAGAAGTATAACAAGAGTTGCATGAGGAATTTGTGCAAGAAGAAGCTAAAAAATTAGAGCAACCTACTACAGTGCAAGTGGACTTTTCCACTTTTGAGCAAACCTTTCAATAAATTAAGAGACTAAAGAGGTAGATGCAAGACCAACCTAGTGGAGGACTAGATGCACTTACTATATTAGCTTGTTATTTGCATCCAACAACTAAAGATCATCCTACATCTAGCATTCCACAACCTTCTATAGAGGTCAATCAGTAAGAAGAACATAAAGTTACCCCTGAGGTCAATTATCACTCATGTTTTGTAATATATTATAAACTATTGAATTAGATGGATAATCAATTTGAATCTCTAAAGGAACTGAGGAAATAAAATAGGAAATTGAAAGAGTAAAAAAATTTAAGGAAGAGAGCATCACCAAACTAAAATAGAAAGTTGAGGACATGGTAGGTATAACCCAATAACTCCTTAATTGTAGGCTTCCTACAAAAGTTTATTTAGTTTATCTTAAAGAAAAATGTCACAAGTTTAGATTTATGAGAATTTATTATGATATTCCCCATGAAGTTATTGATCCCCTTTCCTTCTTTTCTATATATAGAGTATGTTCACAAGAAGAACAAGCACAATTGTGTGAGTTATACCTATACAATTATGTTTTTCTATATAATAGAGAATGGAATCCTAATCTATATGTTAGAGATGTCCAATTACAATCATTTTCATCATATTTATTAAATGAATAGAAACAAAAAAGAGAAATAGTAGAATATAGAGCAAAGGAGAATAAAATTGAGTTAATTATAAAGGGTGAATCAATCGCACATGATGTTGTATTTAGCTAACTGGGATAATATCATGTCAAAGAAAGAAGTTAAAACTTGGTTTGGATTGAAATGTGATGAGGTTCAAGATTTTTATTTGGGATTGAGAACTTTTATTTGTATTTCATCCAAAGATTCATGTATCAAATATTGGAATGAGCTCACTACTACACAGAAGAAGAGGGAGCCCTATTCGCCTCTTAATTTAAATGTAGAATTTAACAAGATCACAACATGCACTCTTCTTGTAGGTGACATGGAATTGTAATTACTAAACCTAAAGTTCTAGCCACCCCTATTTTGGTATCCTATTCTAGACTGGCATGACAAAATCCTGGTGGATGAAGCTTGAGAAGCCAAAATTTGGCAAATATTTGAGCAAGGTTGGGTTTTTACACTCACCTTGCCAAGGGTGTTGTCAAACCCATGGATTTTAGAGTTCTTTATGCACTAGTAATTAACAAGTATGGTGCTCAATGTTGAGAAAGATCTTAATTTGGGGGTTGTGATGAGCCCCATAAATGTCTTATTATTATTTCCATCTATTGTACTCATCCTACTTGATTTTCATGCTTTTGAACACTTTTCCATATAGTTCCCTACTTTCATAAGCCATATAGAATTATGTTTTCAAACCTTTTTGAATAGTTATAATTATGTATTGAAATTGAATATATAATGGTTGTCTATTACTTTTAGATGCTTTTTTTATGAGTGTGTTTTGAAATTATTTTTGAGAAATAGGTATATAGTATGGAGCATCCTATAACAAAAGGAATATCATTACATAGACCATCCTACAACCAATGTATGAACAAAACCACAAAATAACATATTTTGATTTTATTCTAACCATCTCACATAAATAACTCTAGCCTCTATAGAGATCAATAAAGAAGTGGTTGAAAAATAAAACAACCTTGTTTGTCTTGCAACAAAGTCACAAGATTCACATGAAGGATGTCTTAGTGAACCAATTTTGGTTATCTTAATTTAAATGTATCTTATAATAGAATGTATATATTATTTTACATAAAATAATCTCCTCTATGGTATATAAATATGTAGCATCATAGTTGAGAGATATAAAAAAATAGTATATGTTGAATAGAGATTGTCAGAAGAACATTGTGTTAAGACATTGTGATTGTAACTTCATGAAGCAATTCATTGTTTCAATTTTGATTAATATGAGTGACAAATTCTGAGTTCAATTTAGTGTTGTATGAAGAAGGTTTGAAGCTAGATTTGAAAGGAATAAGGGCCCCCTTTGAAAGGCTATGACAATAATTCAACCTATTTGTTTAGCTAATCATGTTATTTGATTTCCTTAAACATTATATGTTTCATTTTTAAATTGTGTGAGTTTCATTCTTCCTTAGATTCAATTAGGGAAGATTCCATGCATAAACATTTATTTTAATATATTTTTTTTATGTTTCATTTCAAGCATTTCATTTACTACACTTCAACATCTTAGATAAAATTAGTAAAATGTCAAAATACAGAATGAGTATGCACATACAATGATGTTATCCTATCAAGTTTATGTCCTTGGGTTGATATTTAAATGAAGTAGAAGATACAAATCCATGGTTACTCTCTTTGTTCATTTTGATCAAGAGAAGTATATCCTATTATTAATAATATATTGGTTAGTTAACATGAAACAATATGGAAAATAATTCATAGTGATAGAGGCCAAATATGATGGTCTAAACCCATATAGGTGTAGTCAAACCTATTAGGCCTATAATAAGCCTAATGTCGAAAGGGGATCTAATACCACTTATAGGATCAAGTGAAAATTATAAAGCATTAGAGATAGGGGGAGTTAAAAGGTTAGTCAAATGTTTTAGTTTTTAGAGAAAACCATGAATGAGCCATTTCTTAGCTTAGAAAAATGATAGAATGCACAAAATGCAGGGAAGAGCTTGAGAAGATAAGTTTGGAAGCTCATATATATATATATATATATATATATATATATATATATATATATATATATATATACATATATATATTCATATTCTTAGCATGGGAGATTTAGTAGTTAGGATATGTTGAAGAGAGTCTCAAGCTTGCATTTTGTGTGATTTATTCATAAGTTCAATGTCAAACTTTTATGAAAAATCCTTAAGGGGTAAACCAACTTAAAAGCCTCTAAAACATTTGATAATGACATGATGGGAAATAAGTTGATATAAATCCATCCAAATGAGCTAGTAGGCCTTGGAAAGTTATTTCAACTTCTAGAGGACTCCACAAATCTCCTTCCCATTAGATTGACTTGTACCCTATTTTTATGGATAAAGTACACAACTAGTTTTCTTGATATATTTTGATCAGGAAAAAAGGAGTTTCAAATTATGAGGATAATTTTAGGAGTAAAAATGGTACGTAAACTAAATCCTCATATCCATTTATTGCTTTAAAATAACACACAAGTACCTCTGAAAACACCTTCACTTTAGGTAGTCCAATTTGGCATAGTGAAGTAATAATGGTCACCAAACCAGAAGATGACAAGTCTAATTGGGAGGCCTTTTAAGGTCTTCCTGATGGATATAAGGACATGTGGACTCTTTACAATTGTCATACCATCCCATATATGGAATTTATTGAACAACTTATGGGCATCTTAGTGACAAGTGTGAGGAATGGGTGAAAGAAGGATGTTAGTGACTACGAGTAGTGAGAACACTTGGCCAAAAGAAGATCAATGATTAGGGACACATACAATTCATGTTGGAGATTTTTATTAACTCCCTCATCATAATGTACATGTGTTAATTGTTTTTAGTATGCTTTGAAGTTGTTGAGGCCATCATACCCCCATTTTTGAAAAAATAGGGACCCTTGTGTCAATTTTACAAATTTGTGTTTTGAATGCGATAATCCCCTTGATTAGATTGTCATTAACATGTCAGAACATTATATTTATTTGAATATCATTCACACAAATGGTTTTTTTGACATATTTACATATGATACTTGTTTTATTCTATCTAATATTGCCAATGGATGTTTTTTATGTTTTCATATTACATGTTTAATGGAGTCTTGTTGGGTGGAAAATGTCTAGGGTTTTGTGCTTTAATGACAATTTGAACCCTTGATATTTTATTGTATAATTAAATATATGATTAAAATAATTGTTAAAAAATAAGGTTTAGTTTGTTTTAACCTAGGTCTTTTTGAAATAGATTCAAAATTTATGTGGGTTCATTTTGGTGGGAACACTCTATATCATTTTAGACTTAGTTTATATTTTATATTAAGTTTTTGATCATATTAATTAACATGAATAAAACCTTAGTCTAAAATCTTATGTTAATTTCTATATATTTTTTAAAACCCCCTAAGTCTATTTTATCATTCACCTAGACTAGCTAGACATTAGATCACTTTGTTATATTTTATACTTAGTCTACATTTTATGATAAGATTTAATTGTATTTATTAATACAATTAAAACATTAGTCCAAAACTTTGTCTTAAGTCATTTATACTCCCCTAGCTCATAATATCAATGTGAGGATGTCATGTGTTGGGATCTCAAAGCTTAAAGGTAAGATCAATGGTGCACAAGCATCTACCCAAGTCAAATTATCAAAGCTCAAAGATAGAATGTAGTTGTGACAAGTGTTAAAATTGTAATGGATGAAACAAAGTCAAGTAGATTGATATCAATGGAACACATTGAAGTGTATAAAAAAGGATCCAACAGTGCACATGGGGAAATGTTTATAGCAAATGGATCAAAATCAATGGTACATGTTGATCCATGAAAATTAGATCTAATGGCACATAACAAAGTTAAAAAGTCAAGTATCCTACAAAGGAAATAAAATAGCCAATCATGTTTAACTTCATAGATCACAATCAATGGAGTGTGTTGAAGCATATAGAGAATATCCAATGGTACAAGATAAAGTTAACTTTTTAGAGAGTCTAGAATGAACTAGCTAATGACATGTATCATAACTATGATGAACCAAGTGGAGATCAACCAATGAAATTTTATCTCTTGGGTCATGATCCAATGGTGAGCAAGGCATAGACTTTTTAATGAGTCCAAATTGAATGAGAAGCTACCATGTGTTGAAATGGTGCTAAGTGGTGGTTCATGTTTTTTAGGCATGTTGAGAGCCCAAAAATCTACCAAGTGGCATGATCTTTGATGCTCATACCAAAGATCAATGGTCCACAATAATTCAAAGCTAAAATACTTGGCAAAAGATCAATAGATTGTATTTAATCAACCTCCAAGATTACATAGGTTTTGCATATATACCAAAAAGAAAAATGATCACATTTCAAAATGAATGAATAGAATGAAATGGAAAAGCCACATATGTAAGACAAGGCAGTTCAAAATATTTAGTGGACCAATATACATGAGAGGTATAAATGAGCAATCTAAGAAAAAAATAAGGCATAAAGATCATAAGTTCAAACTCAATTTCCTCCATTAAAGCTCTACATAGACATTCAAGAACTACCTAAGTGTATAAAAGCCCTAGTTTTCCCTTGTTTTCATTGTATTGAGCTAAGAAGAATTGAATCATCACTTACACAAAAGGAATTCAATTAAGAGTTGAATTACAATACACTAGTGAGCAATTTGATAAAATACATAGTAATGGTGGCTCAAAATAGTGTCTAAAATAAATATATTGAATTTTATGACAATAGATGATGAAGGTCACATTTTCAAAGACACTTAGTTTGATGATTTTGACTTGAACATAGGAGATAAAAAATGGTCAAAATTGTTCTAGATGATAGAAAATTAACTAGCCATCACCTGGGAAGAGGGAAAAAATATCTTAGCCAAGAGACTATATGATGATATAGTTGTAATTCAAATGACTAACCTTCACTATGTGGTAGAAAATCCTAAGGTACTCCACTATATTAACATTGTTTCTCCTATTTTTAAATAAATAAAGATAGATAAGGGCATGATAGTTAATGAGCTCAATCATAGGAAATTAATTATATTTTTGCTATAACATTCAAGTCATATTACAAACTACCTAAACCCCAAATAGATCTTGCATCAATCAATTCTTAGGCCAATAATCATAATTTTAAGGACACCCTAGCCATGTGGTTATATTTATAACCCAAGTCTTTTCACACTTTAGTAAAAGCATTCTTATTAGCCAATTCAGACCTGGGATTAGGATGATAATGACTATGTTGAAAAGATTATGTGGAGATGCAACTGTAACTTATGTCAATCTATTTTAAGTTCCCATAGTTTATTTCATGGTTGAAAAGGTACTTTTTCCCCCTTTAGGTGAAATACTAATCATATCATTGAGTAGGTAGATCTTTGCAATTAGGCAAAAGAAGAAGACCCAATTTTTCATGATGTCATATCTCTTAGATTCTTTCTGTGCAATAACCAAGATTCCAAACCAAATGGAATGGTCATAAAATGGAACATAAATAGTCTCACAATATGAATCTAAACTTCACATCTATAAATACAGAGATCACATTCAATTTATATGTGACTACATCTACCCTACCTTAATTGAATCCATAGCTAGCACTCTAATGTGAAGAGTTAGCCCACTAATTAGAAAATTTATTGAAATTATGGGGTATATCTAGTTATATCTACACTATACAGTCATAAGAATTTAAGAGACACAAAATTCTCCTCTCAGGCTACATGTTCATGTCCTTAATAAACTAATAGAGTAAGAGGTGGTATACCATGTATTTAATGGTGTAGATAGTCTCTACAAGACCAAAATAAAGGGACTAATTCAAAACTTCTTCATAATTATTTTAAATACCATGTTTAAGAAATGGGACAATATTGAATTTGTGTCAAAATATAGGACATCTTTCAATCTACAAATTGATGAACCCAAACAATGGGATCCTTAAAGGAATGGTGAATGTAGCCTATGATCATGAGCCTGATTTATTTGACCCCATTTATACCAAGGAATCATCCTATTTTAAAATGATTAGGAGATTGAAGGAACATAACCTAAAGCCTAAGTCAATGTTAGAAAGAAATCAAAAAATGGATGACATATGGCAATTAGGACCCAGAAAATATCTTTTTATCAGTGGTGAATCCTCTATACCCCTATGATTTAATGCACAAATAGAATTTTGAGTGGATCACAATCCTGAGGAGAGGCTAAAGTCAAGTGATATATCTTTTAGCTCATCAGTTCATGAAGTCCCCAAGGCAACAAAATTAGAAACACATCAATAAGAGATCCATGCGATAGCCATAAACCCTTAAGAGTTTATTAAGGATATTTTGAAGATGTTGTCTATGACATACATAGACTCAGATGAGGAAGAGAAGAAAAGTGTTGAGGAAGCTAAGGATAACAAAGGTATATCTTTGGACATAGTAGTTTTTGACACCCCTAAGAGGAAATCAAAGACTAAGTTGGCCATTGTTTCCATAGAAAAAAAAATCCAAAGTAACTTTCACTAGTCCTCTAAGTAAATTCAAACAATTTAGTGAGGAGAATTTGTTATATGGACCGCCAATCCTAAAATGGTTCTTTTATGAACCTAGATTGTAAAGGTCACCTATAATGCATCATCCATGGGCCTTGGTCAAGGCCACTAATATTCCTATGTAACCATAAATGAAGCCATCGATAGTTTCATTGTAAGAAGAAAATTAAAGAAGATTGGCCACTCTAGGTCAATCAAGATAAGAAAAAATATAATTCCTTGTCCCATAGGTGACTCAATCCAAATTTGGTGTCAAATATGACCCAAATATTACAAGCTTATTAAGAGTAACTGAGAAAAAGATCATGGTAGTTGGTGAGGAGATCACATGCCAAAAGATGGAGCCATTGACAATTTTAAACACAAAATAAATTACATAGTCTTGTAGAAGATCCCATCTTTGAAGAGGATCCCTTGGAATTAGCCCAAGCATAGACAAAGTAGCTATAAGGAGATATTAAGGGCATGCAACAATAAAAGAAAAACTTAGAGGAGTAATCTATCTTATATATTCTAGATGAAATGATCAACATGTTTGAATCCACTTTATATGATATGTTTAATTCATTAAAATCAATAAGGTTGAGACAAGGTGTGATGAACCATCAAAATGGCAAAGTTAAAGAAATAAGGTAAAAGATTTGATCAATATTTTAACAAAGGATCAAATCCCTAAATTTAAAGTAGTCAGCTTGGCTCATTTGAATATGGCCATGGTAGTATTGGTAGATAATATCAAAATCTTTAGCAAATGGTCTAAGAGCCTAGAAGATATTTTTGAGGATGGCAAGCAGTTATAAATTGGGATGGATCGTATACTGGGGAGCATAATCAAGGATCTCACTACACTTAGCCCAATTAGTCTAATAATGGATTATGAGTTCAAGCATAGATCCACATAGAATTTTAACACATAATAAAGTAAAAAAGCCTATATAAGATCCCATTTTTGAATAATATCCCTTGGAATTAGCCCAAGCATAGACAAAGTAGCTATAGGTAGCTATTAAGGGCTTACAACAATAAAATAAAAACTTGGAGGAGAATTATATATTTTATACTATAGAATAAATGATAAAAAAAATTTAATATAATTTATATGATATGTTCAATTAATTAAAATCAATAAGGTCCAGATGAGGTGTGATGAACCAGTAGAGTACTATGGCCATGAATCTAGCTCACCAATGGAAAAGTTTAAGAAACAAGGTAAAGGATTTGATCAATATTTTAATAGAGGATCAAATCCCTAAATTTAAATTAGTCATCTTGGTTCATTTGAATATGTCCATGGTATTAATTTTAGACAATATCAAAAGCTTGAGCAAATGGTCTAAGAGCCTATAAGATCTTTTTGAGGATGGCAAGTAGTTACAAAGGAAGATGGAGCATATATTGGAGAGTATAATCAAGGATCTCACTAAACTTATCCCAACTGGTCTAATAATGGATTATTATTTAAATCATATATCCACCTACAATTTTAACACAAAATAAATCACATATGCTTGGAGAAGATCCCATCTTTGAATATGATCCCTTGGAATTAGCCCAAGCATAGACAAAATAGCTACAGGAAGTTATTAAGGGCATGCAACAATAAAAGAAAAACTTGGAGGATAAATATATCTTGTCTATTCTATAATAAATGATCAACATGTTTAAATCCACTTTATATGATATTTTAAATTCATTAAAATCAATAAGGTCCTAATAAGGTGTGATGAACAAGCAGAGTACTATGGCCATGAATGTAGTTCACCAATGGCAAAGTTCAAGAAATAAAGTAAAGGATTTCATCAATATTTTAATAGAGGATAAAATCCCTAAATTTAAATTAGTCATCTTTTCTAATTTTAATATGGCCATGGTAGTATTGGTATACAAGATCAAAAGTTTGAGCAAATGGTCTAAGAGCCTAGAAGATCTTCTTGAGGATGGCAAGTAGTTACAAAGTGGGATGGAGCATATATTAGGGAGCATAATCAAGGATCTCACTAAAATTATCACAATTGGTCTAATAATTTATTATGAGTTCAAGCATAGATCCACCTAAGTCATGCATGAAGTGAAAAACTAGAGACAAGGAAAGATAGGAGTTGATAACACAAAGATCTTGGACATGATCTTTACTATAGAAGAGAAGATTACAAAGGCTAGGAGTATCAAAGAAGCTTTAGAAAGGGCTGATAAATATCTTAGAATCATGTAAAATCAATAGGATGAACTCTTCATGGATCCCATTGTCAACTTAAAGCTAATTGATGATCAACATGATAAATCAATAAAGATCCTATAGCAAAAATAGGGTATTGCAGCAGTAAAAGGATCTCAAAGTTAGATTTATTGATTAGAGCATATTGTTTTGTAAATTGACATGTATATTTTTGAAAAAGAGAATATTCTTTTTTAAATAAATGTGCAACTTATAAATCATGTAAAATCAATAGGATGAACTCTTCATGGATCCCATTGTCAACTTAAAGCTAATTGATGATCAACATGATAAATCAATAAAGATCCTATAGCAAAAATAGGGTATTGCAGTAGTAAGAGGATCTCAAAGTTAAATTTATTGATTAGAGCATATTGTTTTGTAAATTGACATGTATATATTTAAAAAAGATAATATTCTTTTTTAAATAAATGTGCAACTTATAGGTTAGTCCATTAGAAAATGTCATAGTTCTATAACATTGTAGAAAGGACACCTATCTATGACACTTGTACAATTATAATTAAACATGACTGACCAACATACCTCCTTAATTTTCTATATAAGGGGTACTATCATTTAAAAGAGGAGTGAGTTTTGAGAAACAAAACTTTTTGCTAATTTGGAGTAATCAATATAATTAGATAATTATGAAAAGTTTGTCACATTTATCTATGGGATTATTATTATGTCTTCTCTCTTACTTATCTAGTTTAAATTTCAGATTTGAATGGTTCTTATGAATTTTTGATGTGAAATTTAAAATGCAAATATTTCAATTTATGCTAATTCTAGATTGATTAAAAATTATTAGGTTCATTTCATTTTATTTTCTCTTCATGTAGATGTGTTAATGATATTTGCTTGTAGGGGTAAATCTTTAAAGTGAATCTAGTTCTTATTTACATTATTTTTACTTCCCTAGATGTTTGCTTTATGTGTGGTGGGATTTTATATTATACTATTTCATGTTGTACATTGGTTTTAAGTGTATAATTGGATGATATTCAAACTTTTTCGTTATGTCTATAATGAAGATGAGCAATAAATTTCTTCTCTACCCTACCCTTCTTTTTTCTTTTTTTGACCAATTCACCTTAGATTAGTTTTCATTATAAATATACATATTAGATTAAATTTTAGACTTAGTTATTAGAGAATAATTCACTTCACTTATTCTAGATCACTTTCATTTTCACAAGATAGCTATTAGGCCATGGTTGTGCAATGGTTCACTTATTCTACTGTTATTCTACCAAAGATATTAATAATATCACAACCTACAACTCATGCATTGGATTCTATAAATTCAAAAATGAGTAGTGTTTCTTAAACACTCAGAACCACCTATGATACACTTTCAAGGATCAATAAGGAACACATTTTTTTGGTGCTATAAGGAGGGCCTTTAGTTAAATCTTTGATAATTTGTAGTATCTTCACTAATTTTAATGAATTATGTTCAAAGATCAATGAATTATTTTCATACTTGCATTATTCTTAGCTTAATTGTGTAAAGATCATTGATATTCATGGTTTTAGACCAATATTTAGGCTCATGTAGTTGAGGATTGTCATTCTTTGAAGATTCATGGTAAATATTTACAAAGGTAGTTTAAGATTCGTAAATCTTCCTCGTTCAAAATTAGTGAAGGCAAATTTATTCAAATATTGATTGATTCTTTGTAAATTTCAATTTATTTAAACTTAGATGTGTAAATATCATTAATATTCTCAAGTTTAGATATATCTTTGAGCTTATTTAGTCAAATATATTTGTCCTTTTAAGATATTTACATAAATTTGTGCAAAGCTTGACTAACTTAGGAATCTCAAACCTACAAATATACTCATAGGTAAGGATTGGATTTTTATTTTCAATAATTGAGCTAAATATCATTCATATTTTCAAATATAAGGTTTATAAGTCATAGTTTTAATAGGACTCAGGGTTTACAATTTGGAACTACCAAGAATTAAGATTAGGTCAAGGTCTAAATCAAGATTACCTCTCCTTTAATTAGAAGTTCACAAGAAAGCAAGAGCATATAAAGGTAAGAAAAGGGTTTCTAAATATCAGCCTACTTCACCTATTTTTTGTTCGCCTATGTTCATTCCTTATCAAGGTATGGCTTGGTTAGGTGGATCTTCCATCATTGTGTCTAGTTAGGTACATGACCTACCCAAAAATCCTGAGAAATATTTGCCATCTTTCAATCCTAATAGAGTTATTAAGTCTTTCAAATATGCTTTAAGGTTGTTTAATTTAGTTCATGAAGATGTAGCATGTAGATTATTTTCATTTACTTTCAAATATGTTGCATATGATTGGTTTTTAAATTTTCTTAAGAATTATATCACTAGTTAGAATGACTTTAATAGGATTTTCATTGATCAATTTGGTAAGATCATCAATCCTTGCATTCTTTATCAATAATTCACCATAATAAAAAGAGATTAAAGTGAGACCATTAGAGCCTTAAATTCTAGATTCTATAATATGTTTAGTAGATCCATATCTCCTTATAGACTTGATGAAGCCTTGGATTTATAAATTTACAAGGATGCTTTAGAACCCATGACTTTTGTTTTTCTTAAAATATCTATTGTAGTTATAAACACATTAGCCCTAGCCTATTTTTAAGTTGTAACAATCAATGATCAAATGAAGCCTATGGTCAACTAACATATGTAATCCCCAATGTTAACCCTAATTTCCCAACACTAAATGTCATTCTTAATGCTAATCAAAATTTGTCTACCTTAAATTAGACACTAGTATTGAACCAATTTCCATTAAACCATGCTCATCGTGGCCAAAATATAGGATTATTAATAATGCTACAAATGGATTTCATCCACAGGAATAAAGAGCCTTGGTGCCAAAAAATAGTCATAGCAATTAAGTTCACAACTTAGAGGCGCCAAATAATGAGAATGAATCCATACTCAAAATGGTTCAAAATATGAGCACTAACTTCCTTCAATTACAAAATCAAGTAGGTAATACTGGGGAAAAATCCAATAGAATTTACTCTTATCAAAGGTTTAATAGACCTAACAACAAGTTTCAAAATGACAATAATAATATTGAGTCATCATCAAGCAATAACAATATTGAGATCACTATTTTTGATGTATCTCTAACTGAATATTACAGGATTCACATTACTTCAAAGCATGGCGAGTTAGAATGCATTGAGTTCTATAATGCTTTTAAATTATTTTAGGATGAATTAAAAACGTCTAAAGGTGGACCTAATAGAGATAATTCTATAAGTACATTCAATTATTTAAAGTCATCTAAGTCTGTTGATACAACCATTATGGTGGAGACATTTGATTTCCCTTTCCAAGAGGAGAATGAGCTAGAGGATACCCCAAAAGAGGTGCATGCCTTCTATTAGTACCTAAATAAGACTTATCCTTTTATGAATAAGGATTATAACAAACCTTTGACTACTTACACTCCACCAAATAACTTCAACACTCCTCTAGATCCTACAACTAACAACAATCCTGAGCCTCCAAAGGGAAGCACTTCTAAGCACAATGTTGATTCATTTAATACTGCTACTAGGGGTGTGTATAATATAGTTGATGACATAAAAAATATTAAGGATAACATCACTACTTGAGTTGACTTAGATAACTTATCAAAGGTATTTGTTACTTGATCTCTATCTAAGAAGACTAGTAAGTTACTCAAGGCTGCAAATAACAATGTTGTTATGTACAAGAATAAGGTAGATGTTCCACCTTTATTGCTAATAGTTAGAATTTTTGGTAAGATTTTGCATAATTTTTTGTTAGACTCAGGTGCTTCTAATAATATCATGCCTAAAGGTATTTTTGAATAGCTTGGTTTAATCCCAATAAAATATGATAGGTTTGTTCTCAATTAGATAAATCTAAGGTGAAAGTAATTGGAGAATTATTTAATGTTCACATGTAGCTTGTAGATAATCTAAAGTTATAAGAGTTTATAGACATCTAAATGGTGTATATTCATGATGCCTATGGAATGATACTAAATAGGGATTGGAAAAAGTCTTTGAATGGTTACATGTCCACTAACTATTCACACATGTAGTTTCCATAGAAGGGAGTTCCAAATCAAATTTAAATTGAAAGAGATCCCAAGATGAAACATAAGATCACTGAGTATAATGTTATAAATGAAAGGGTCAACCTGGCCAATTATGAGTTAATATTTTACACTCTTTACATCTCTATGTTATGTGACTCTAAAAATACTCATGTTATGCCTAGGATATGGAAATTATATTTTGATGGTGGTAGTTGTAAATCTAGTTCTGAAGTAGGAATTGTTCTTAATTAATCCCCTTGGGAAATAATTTAGTGCCTCTTACAAAATTCATTTTTCATGCACTAATAACTTGGCAGAGTATGAGGCTCTAATTTAGGACTGCAATTTGCCATCAAGCACAAGGTCAAAGAACTTTTAGTGTATGGTGACTCAAAGCTAGTAGCTAATCAAGTTAGAAGTAAATACCAGTGTAAATTATATGACCTTAAGAAATATAAGTTTATATTTTGGAACTTGATAGATTGATTTGATGATTTCAATATTGTATCAATTCCTAGAGAAATAAACAAGCTTGCTGGTGAGCTAGCCTCAACAGTAGCCAATCTCATGCCAGGTCAAGACTCTAAACTAGGAAAACTTAGTGCTGAGTTGGTTCCATGCCCCTCAATCCCTAGTAATATTAACCATTTTTAAGTATTCAATGATGACCAATATATTTAAGACTTCATGAATAGTTCAATAGTATTTTAGTCCCACATCATTGATGAGGTTAACAAAAATGCTCTTGATGAAGACAACCTTGATGATAGAATTGTGCAACTAAGTGACAACAAAATTCCCAAAGGCATGATTGCCTTATAATTATTATTTGACATAGATAGAATAGTTGAAACTATCAAGGCTCTAAAATTAAGTGGGAAATATTAAAAAGTAGTTGACCTAGGAACACAACATCAACCCCAACTAGTGATTATTGGCACATCTTATACAAATGAAGAGTTTAGGAAAGCTAGAGAGTTGTTGTCCAAGTATAGATATGTTATAACATGGTCTTATGAGTACTTAAAGATATTTGAACTAGATTCATAACACATAACATACCGCTAAAATAAGCCTACAAGCCTTTTAGGTAAAAGCAAAGACCTGTTAACCTTGTGCTAGAACACCTAATATACAAAGACCTTAAGAAGTTGTTGGATGAAAAAAAAAAAAAATCCCATTAAACATTCCAATCGAGTAGATAACTTATTACCAATCAAAAATAAGAATGGGGAAATTAGATTGTGCATAGACTTTAGAAATCTAAATAGAGATTCTAAAAAGGACAACTATCCTTTGCCTTCTCTTGACCAAGTTACTCAAATTGTTAGTGATTCTATAATGATGTATTTTTTTGATGGTTTTTGAGGATATAACCAAGTTCTTGTGAACAAGGAAGATAGATTAAAGAATGCATTCACAACTAAGTGGGGTAATTTTTTGTACTAAAGGATGCCCTTTGGACTAATAAATATAGGTGTAACTTTTTAGAGAGTTATAGACCACACTTTCTAGGGGCTGATGGGTAAGTGCATTATCATTTATATGGATGATCTAACTATGTTTTTTAAGAATAGGGTGGACCACATCATGCACTTGTAATAGGTATTTGAAAGGTCTAGAAGGTATGAAATTTCTCTCAATCCAAAGAAAAGTATTTTTTTGAGTTACTAAGAGAAAATTATTAGGACATGTTATAACTAAAGAGGGGATTTATATAGAACCTAATAGAGTAGATGCCATATCCAAGATAGAACCCCATAATAGTAGAAAATAATTGAAATCTTTATTTGTAAAAATCAACTTTGTGAGAAAGTTTATTTTTCATTTTGTATAAATAGTGAGGCCATTAAATGACATTTTAAAGAAGGATGTCAAGATCACATGGAATGAATAAAATAGAAAAGCCTTCAAGGATGTAAAATAATCAATAGTGAAGGCACTAGTGTTTATAAGTCCTTATTTTTCAAAAGATTTCTATCTTTATTATTTTTCTTCTAACCATACAATAATTGTTATCCTAACTCAAAAAATAGATGGATGTGATCATCCTATTGCATTCATGAGTACCAATTTTTAAAAAGTTGAGTTAAATTATTCTCTAATTGACAAGAAAGTATGTTCTTTAGTTAAGGTATTAAAACACCTTGGCACTAAATTCTTAGAAATAATGTGCATGCAATACTACCAGAGCCTACAACTATGCTCATGCTTATCCAATGTGAATTAGTAGAAATAAGAGCTAAATGGATGCTCATGATTCAATAATATGATCTAGAAATTAAGACTACCAAAATGGTAAGGTTCTAAGGATTAGTTTAATTAATGGCTAACACCAATCCCAAGTTAAGTATCATGCAGGTGGAGTAATAGAGTTTTCAACCAAATGATTGGTATGATTCAATTATTCATCTACTAATTAATGTATATTGTCTTGTAGGGTTGAATAGGGAGCAAAATAGAGATCTAAGACTCAAGGTAGTACATTTCTTAATCAAAGATAGAGTACTTTTCAGGAAGAATTATAAAGGCATATACCTAAGATGTGTTTCTAAAGAGGAAGAATCAGAGATGTTGAATGCTTTCCATGAAAATATTAGAAGTAAACACCCATCCAAAATGATAATAGCTCATATGATCCTTAGGGATATGAGGGAATGTCATCAGTGCTAGATATTCAACACTAAAGAACCCCAAGCAGCCATGCCATTGAAGTTAGTTATGATTTATAAACCTTTTTCTTAATAGGGATTAGATTTTTGGGGGTCATCAAACCCAATTCTTTATATAGACACAAATATGTCTTCACTACTACTGACTATTACGCCAGATGGATAGAAGCAGTGGAAACCAAGTAATGCAGGATCAAAGATGTGATTAAGTTCTTAGAGGAGAACATATGTACAAGATTTAGAACACTATTATCTCTAGTTTTTGATAATGGATTTGAATTTATATCCATTAAGATGACTGAGTGGGCATATTATAACAACATTGTTCTCAAGTTTTCATCAAATGATTACCCTTAAGGTAATGGAGTCTCTGAATCAATTAATAAATTTTTTATGAAATCTATCAAGAAGTCTACTACTGACAAACCAAGAACATGGCACAAGATGCTCAAATATTCCCTTTGAACTGATAGAATAAGAGTCAAGCAAGCTCTAAAGGTATCATCACTTGTACTTGTATATGGTCAAGTACTTATATTCCCCATCACTCTTAATCTATCAACCTACAAGCTCATGTAAGAGTATATGAAGAGGATCAAAAGTTGTAAAGTTCTTGGTTAGTTAACATTATTCAAATGAAAGATGCAAGAGATGAAGCTTTTACCAATTTTAGTAGAAATCAAACAATAGTGAAGAGATGGTTTGACAAATGTTCTATGATTAAGGTATTCAGGTAAGGAGTCTTAGTTCTTATTTGGGACAAAACATCTAAACCTAAGGGAAAGCATGGGAAATTCACTCCCTTATAGATTGGTCCCTATCATATTTTTGAGATACTAGGAGACAACACCATCAAGATCAAGGACTTACAAGGAGAAGAGTTTACTTTGCCAATAAATGGGCAATATATCAAGTACTACTTCTCTACTTCCCCACCTCAAGTATACATAGAGTAACTTGTAAGACTAGTTAGGATTAATGTAGGTAGGCTTAGATTATTTTATTTCCTTTTTCTTTCCTTCTTGTTCCTATTTTTACATAGTGCATATAAATATTTTTTTCTTTCTTGTTTGTCTACATGTTTTGTATTTCTTTCTTTTGTTTTATTCCCTACTTTCAATAAGTGTTCTCAAAATAGTCCTCAAGCTCTAATGCATGTAGTTGCTCAAAATAAAATCCAAACATCAATAATGTGGATATGAATTCTCTAAATAGTTGATCATGGATCTTGAAATGGGAGCTTGATGTTATAGTTTTGAGAAATTAGTAAGGGCTACTATCTAGGTTAATTATTCCCTAAAATCTTAAACTTTGTTTTGATCTTAGTATGATTATAATGTGGATTTCATATGTAGGATTAAATTTTGAATTATTAATATAAAGTCATGTTGCACTTAAAAAACATTGATTTTCTAGGATAAAGTCTACAACCAAGGATGATTGTCTAAAGATCAAACATTTGACCAAACCCCAAAACCTAGCTAATCTGGTACCCAACCTTTACTAAAAGAGTAAAAAATGTCTAAAAAATACAAAAATAAGAGTTTTATTGAAAATCCAAAAGATTTTTGATCAAAGGTGAATCAGGTAACCTCCATCAGGGCTATAAATTATTGGCTGGAAGTGGAACAAGGCCTAGAATGGAGCCAAAAATATCTCTATCGGGGCTATGGACACTTGGCTAGTAGTAGAGAAATTCTCAAGCCTTCCTTATTTATAAATCATGGTTCTAAATAAACAACTAAATATGCTACAAGTTAATGTTAATGATCAAGGTCATGAAATCTGGAAGTCATTCTCTAAATCCCATGGTAATCAGTTAAAGAATCAAAAGCACACACACAACATAACTAATTTTTGGTGTTTAAACCTAATTCTACACATGTAAGACTTGTTTTGATCATGATTTGATATTAATAATGGTACTTTATTGTATGGAATGAGTAATCTAGTTATTAGTTCAAAGCAAAGGATCTTAGTTCTAACATTTGGCAATGTTTCCCCTAGAAGTCACCATTTATTGAGGCCAACATCCCCCAATTTTGAAAAAATAGGGACCCTAATTTTTATTTTTAAAGTTTGTGCTTTGAATGGGATATTCCCCTTGATCATATTTAAATTATCATGTGAACACACTATCTTTATTTGAATATCATCCACACCAATGGTTTTTTTGACATATTTACATATGATACTTATTGTATTCTATCTAATATTGTTAATGGTTGTTGCTTATGTTTTCATATTGCAAGTTTAATGTAGTCATATTGGATGGATAATGTCTAGGATTTTGTTCTTTAATGACTATTTGACCCCTTGATATTTAATTATCTAATTGAATTTATGATTAAAATAATTGTTTAAAAACCATGGTTTAGTGTGTTTTAACCTAGGTCCTTTTGAAATAGATTCAAAATTTATGTGGGTTCATTTTGGTGGGAACACTTTATATCATTTTATACTTAGTTTATATTTTATACTAAGGTTTTGATTGTATATTGATTAAAATGAATAAAACCTTAGTCTAAAATCTTATAATAAGTTCTCTATATTTCCCAAAACCCCCTAAGTTTATTTTACCATTCACCTAGACTAACTAGACATTAGAGCACTTTTTTATATTTTATACTTAGTCTAAAGTATATTGTAATATTTATTTATATTTATTAATACAATTAAAGCCTTAGTCCAAAAATTTATCCTAATTCCTTCATATTCATCTATTCCTAACTTGTTTATCTCAATGGCCCATATGATCAACATGAGGATGCCCAAGTGTGAAGATCTCAGATCTCAAAGAGAAGATCAACGATGCACAGGCATCTACCTAGGTCAATTTTTCAAATCTCAAAGATAAAACATGGTAGCGACAAGTGTTAAAAACATAATGGATGGAATAAAATCAAGTAGATCAAGATCGATGGAGAGCATTAAAGAGTATAAAAAGGATCCAATAGTGTGTGTGGGCTAAGGTTTACATCAAATGGATCACAATCAATGGTACACATTGATTCATACCAAGTAGATCCAATGGAATGTATCAAATTCAATAAGTCAAACATCCTATAAAGGAAACTGAGTGCCCAATCACATTTGACTTCATACATCATAATCAATAGAGTAAATTAAAGTATATAGAGAAGATACAATAGTGCGAGATGAAGATGACTTTTTAAAGAGTCAAAAATAAATATTGTAACAACATGTGTCATAACTAAGATGAACTAAACAAATATTATCCAATGGTATTTCATATTTTAGATCATGATCCAATGGTTAGCAAGGTGTATACTTTTAAATGATTCTAGATTTAAAGAGAATTTTCCACATGGAATGATGATGTTAAGCAGTGGTGCATGTTTACCAAGCATGTAGAGAGATTACATGGGTTTGGCCAAAAATGTCTACAAAAAATTGATTATCATGATAAAAGTTTGGATAAGAAGGCCTAAGACATCACTACACATATTTTAGAAGTTGATAATGTTGGTCTCCAAGGTTTGGGATTTATTAAACATCCTAAGTCATATCATTCACTGATATAATTTATCAAAGCAAAAAGTTTAGATACATAGGAAATGTTATAAAAAGAGCAAGAACTTACAAATTCAAAATAATTATAAGCCAACAAACATTATCAAAAGAGGATTTATATAAAAAGATCCTCCAAAGCACCATATTCCTACATTAGTCATGGTTTCAAATGGAAAAATCACAATAAATATTGTTAGAGAATCAAAGGGCTACATTAATAATTTAATACATGCAGAGCCAAATACAAAAATGAGCAATGCACAAAATATTTTAAATCATACTAAATAATATTATTTCTCACTATTGAATTCTCTGATTAATAAACATTTAGGACATAAAAAAATATATAGGAGTGCCATCCTATAATCATGGAAACATACTACCCATAATATCTCCCAAATAATCTCACAATCTCCTATAATAACTCATAATTATTATATTATTGTTACCAATAATATATTAAATGAATAATATAATAAAAAATATATTATTGTTACATAAAAATAGTATATTATTTACTAACTTACATAACTATAAGTACTATTTACTTTATGATAAATACTCAACTAGTTATTATTTACCTCTTCATAAATACCACACTAGAGCTTGAGGATGTCTAAAAGAAGCATGTTCAATGGTTTTATTATAAGGTATGTTGTAAGGCACTCTAGCTAGAATTATAAAATTTTAATGGGGGAAGTCTATTGGAAACTTAGCCCCTACCTCCATAGCTCTGATCAAAACTTCATCCTTGTTTACAAGTAAGTGATGATCAAACAAATAAGACTCATATGCTAACAACATTGTAATTTAGTATGGTTATTATTGAACTTAGTTTATAACTAATGGTATGCTATCTAGGTATTTCACATAATTTATAATTAATCCCAACATTTCCCATATAGTTGTTACATGGTATAATATATCTCATTTTTTATTGTAGCGTGCCACATCTATGTGTTCATGATCTTTACTACATATATGTGCCATTTAACATATCTTCCTTCACACTAATCTATTTTGGTTTTCATAGGTTCATCAGTAGCCTTCCAAAATGGTTTTCACAGGTTCACTAATAACCTTAAAAAATAGTCTTTTTAGGTTCACCAATAACCTTACAAAATTATTTTCTCAGGTTCACCACTAATCTTATAATATGGTTTTCTCAGGTTTACCACTAACCTTATAGAATGGTTTTCATAGGTTTACCACTAACCTTTCATCATGATTTCTACAATGATTTTTAGATCAATATTCTCTAATGTAAATATATAAAAGGGATTACATGGAAATATCATTCACAAGTGAATACATAAAACTATTCTTATTTTTCACACATGCTGAAAAATAAATGTAAGTACCACACCATTGAAAAATTAAAATCCACAAAACTAAAAATAACACACCATAAAATGTCACCAAAACATTGGCGTAGCCCCATCTTTGGTCACTAAAGATATTTATTTGAAATACCTCCATCCTTCATGTATCCTCCAACCTCGAATATGGGATATGGCCTACTCAAAAAAAATTTCTTTGAGATGCTCTAATGGTTCTATCAGGTTCTCTATTAGTTTCTTCCATAGAGATTAAAACCTTTTCATTTTTCAAATTTTGTGTATAACCAAAAATGCATACTTAAGGCAATTTTTTTTATTTTTACATTTTAAACTTTTTGACAAATGATGACACATGTAAAATATGACTCTTGACTCAATGAATCAATATACTTTATGGATGTAAAAAGAACTTTTTGACATATTTTGATTTTGACAATAAGAAATAAAATAAGACTTAATAACAATAGCATAAGGCTTATATTAAAAATTTGACCCATGGTGACACAACTCAATTTTAATTGAGTTTTTACTTAACCTTAGACATTTATAAATAATCTTAAAAATAAATAGACCAATTAATAAAGATAACCTAATATAAGACTCTTGGACCAATATATTATTCTGGACAACTTAAATTAACTCTAAAATAATTAAAATTGATTAAAACCTGTGAATTTTGTTTTACATGGATAGACATAATAAACATCTAGACTTCAAAAGATACTATTTAAAAAAATCTTATCAAAAGATACTAAATTTAACTCAATAAAGAAAGCCATCGATGAGAAAAATGTAGTATTAAAGACCATTTAAATACTTAGTAGCTCATTGTACAGATTGTATGTGCATAATTTCTAAGGATTTGTTGCTGAGCTCAAAAACATGTAGCTAGAGACTTTGATAGTGTTGGCTCAAGATTCAAGTCCAAATCTACATATGGAGATTGAATGGCATAGACCTTTTATTGTAGTGTGAACCAAATTTTACTATGCTGATCTAAAAGATCAATGTGGATGAAGTGCAAACCATGAGATAATATGTAGGCAAATTCATACATCACCAAATATGAATGCATAACCCTAGAGCATGGAAATATATCTCTAGCATAAAGACATCTCAAGAAAATAAACCTATATATGGCTTATTTTAATGACAAGCATGTATATGTTTTATGTTTTCTTCAATATGAATATTATGATGAATAATTCTACTTATACAGAAAATGTTGTGCTAGATTTTACAAATTTATTAACACGTTCTTATCATAGCTATGAAATAATTAGATAGATTTAGTGATGCTACAAATCTGATCAGATCTCTAATACATCACTATAGGTTTGAGACATCTAAGGCAAATTCACACTATGCTTCTCTCATAGAATTCAAACTACAAAATTCATTAGATGGGGCTAAGAAAAATATTGTGGTTTCCCCTAAAATAAATTCAGTGATCCATCATAGGGATCTCTTGCTCTGATACCACTATTGGAAAATCAAAGAGATGAATTAATAATTTAATACATGTAGAGCTGAATAGAAAAATGAGCAATGCACAAAATATTTTGAATCATACTGAATAATATTATTTCTTACTACTGAATTCTTTGATTAGTAAACATTCAAGACACAATACAAATATATAGTAATACCATCCTATAATCATGTAAACCTACTAGCTGTAATATCTCTAAAATAATTTCACAATCTTATATAATAGCTTGTAGGTATTATATTATTTTTACCAATAATATATACAATGAAAAATATAATAACAAATATATTATTACTACATATTAATAATATATTATTTAATAACTTACATAACTATAATTACTATTTACTTTATGGTAAATAATCAAATATTTACTATTTAGCTCTCCGTAAATACCTATTTTCACATAATGTGAAAACTAATCCCAACAAATATTCCTAAACACAATTTAGAAAGGTCTACTCCATAGTATCATAAAATTCCCTCTAGAATTATAGGTATTATGATTATTATTATTTCAATGATGAAAGATAACAAGATTCATACTACAACACCATTCAATTTTAACATAGCAATCACACTGTATAAGATATTACCATTCCTATTTTTTACACAGGCCACATTGATAGTGAGTCTCCCATGAGACTTTAGTTCATATTATTCTTCCCTTCTTATACCTATTTTCCTTCTCTCTTATTCCTTGTACATAGTTTAATTTTCATTTTTCTTTTAAATAACGTATATCCAAAAAAAAATTAAAACAATATAATATGTCAAAAAGACAAAAACATTCAGATATTTACTCAAGAAACATTAAAATTATAGATTATATGCATTGACATATTTACACTTCTTATATTTTAAAGACACTATATATGCTAGCTATGTTAGTATAGTTGGTTTTATTATACATACATGTTTCACTTATTTTTGTCAATTTCTTACTATAGACACTTAGTTTAGCCACTTTCATGCCTAAAATGGGTTTCAGTTCAATTTCTAGTGCATGACATAATTTAAGCCTAGAAATCACCTAAATTATTAAATTAATCTACATAAGGGATTTATTTCTTAAAAACATGACAAGGATTACTTATTTAGGGAATTACATACATGTTTCACTTATTTTTGTCAATTTCTTACTGTAGACACTTAGTTTTAGCCACTTTCATACCTAAAATGGGATTCAGTTCAATTTCTAGTGCATGACATAATTTAAGCCTGGAAATCACCTAAATTATTAAATTAATCTACATAAGGGATTTATTTCTTAGAAACATGACAAGGATTAATTATTTAGGGAATTACCCTATATGCACCCATAACCTAGTTTAGTTTCAACCCTAGTCAAATTACAACCTAGTAATTTGACACTCTTAGCCTATCAAGTTATTAATTGAAAACATTTTAAATAATTTCTAAAAGCCAAAAAAATATTAAACAAGATTAATTACGAATAAAATATTAATTAACTTGCCTAAGCAATAATTCCAAATCAAATTAATGAATTTCATTTATCAAATTTTTTTTTTTAGCTAAATATGAAGTCAAAGGTCAAATGAGATAATAAAATGATTTATTAATTCCTAAATATTCCAAAAAGGTGAGTCATAACCTCACAAATATCTAAAGTGAGTTGTCATGCCTCACACATATCTAAAATTAAGGTGTCAATATTTCATCAATGCTTTGACCCAATCATGGGTTAGCCTAATTCAACCTAGGTTATTATAGACTCAACCAAAGTTAAAATTTAGCCTACCTCCATGGTGTTAGAATTAGTTCTTAGTGCTTTAAATACAAGTGCCCAAACTATATGCCAACAAGATTTTGTGTGTAAGTTTATTTTTTAAGAATGCCTTCAAGAAGCCATTAAAAGTAGTGTTATAATGCCCATTTTATATTAAGATTCGCACCAATCTAGGCCAATAAAAAATCAAAGCTATAATTAACCATTAGAGGAGTGATACAACCATAGAGAAGCATTGACAACGTTCTATAATGTCATATAATGAGCATGAACATCCTATGCCAACAAGTGGACATCAATTTTGACAAAGGACATAAAATTATTGTGTTTTTATTATCTCTATTTTGTGATCTTATTCATTATCTTATGCTTCCCTTAGTTTTTAGCCAAGAGTGTTTAGTTCTAGTGTATTTTTATGCATGGATTTTTATCATTTTGATTAACAATTAACTAATTAACATTTGTGTGCTCTTCAAACTCCTAAGATACATAATGACATGCCTAATGAGACCATGAATCACATATGGACAAGGATAATTGTTTGAAAACTTTATTTAAAAAAAAACATTTAATTCTTCATGTTTAGATCTTTTACTTAAAAATACAATGATTATATTTTTTGTGTAATTGGTAGCTTCTCCCTACGTAAAGAAAACTTTTCCATTTTCATGCTCTATTTATGATCTTTATTTATGCATAAATAGTGGCTTCAAAATGGTAGCTTTGACTTGATAAATAACAACATTTTTAGATGGAATCAATGAATTAAACCTTGTTAAATAATGAATTTAATAGGTAAAAATATAAATTATTTTAAATACTTCACCTATTTTCAGCCTGTAATCAATGATTTTGCTAGATATAATTAGTAGATTTTCCATGATTAAATATAACTTCGCCAAAATCAGTCTCTATCTATGTGTGTTCTTAGCAAAAATAATGAATTCATTGAAAATGGTGGCTTCTCTCTGTTGCATAAATGGAATATTTGTTTTTTATTTTTAGGAACCCAAGAGCTTAAAATGGAATGTTGTTTATTTATTTTCTATTTATCCTAAAGACAAGCAAACCCGCTAAATTTTTGTAGAAACCAAGGTGTAGAAAGAGAGGCTTAAACACTTCTAAATCTCACATACACTTTTTTTTTGTGCTTAAAATAAACCTAACCAAACTAGGCTTTTATCATTTCAATGTTTTTACAAGTCTAAACAAGGCCAAGGAGTCAAAATTTCAATCACATTTTATTTGGTGCTATTATAAAGAATATACACTTTAGTTAGACATCTTAAGATATTTTTCATTTTTTGTTTGTTCTTTGTTTATTACCTTGTTTCAAATTTTATAGATTCAATTATTTATTTTTGTCAAACCAAAAAATATAGTGTGTATGCTCTCCCCCCCATCCCTTATAGGGAATTCAAGTGACCAAAATCACTTAGTTTATTATCTTGTTTGTTTAGTATTGTCTAAAATAATGTTGTGTATTCTTTCTATAAGCTCCAAGTGACTTAGGTGACCTAGAAATGACCTCTAAAGTCTTTCTAGTTTATTTTGTTTCATTTGGCTTGTGTTCAAGAGTTCATTTACTCATAATTTCTTTAAGGGTGCATTGACATGGGGTTTTATCTCTCAGCATCATACCAACCCCACTCCATGGTGGGGTATATAAATTAGGTATATGATACCGGGATTTCCAAGGGGATACAAGGATATCCTATCTAATATTAATGAAAACCTAGTTCAATTCATGTTAAACATCAAACTTTACTAATTAGCACATGGTTGAAGTCATTTTGTAAAGGAATAAACATTTGCATAATAAGTTAGTGAGTTTGAACCAAATTAACATGATTCACTATTGTGTTAGCCACACTTGGGACCATTTTGTTTGTTTTGAAACTTTTATATTATATTCAACCCCACTTACCATGGAATGTATTTCCAAATGTGGAGTGTTCCTCACTCTAAGTTCATGCCATGTAACAATGCTTGAGAGATAAATGGGGCATAAAATCTCTACCTACACATGTTCTTTAATTTTTGGATTAACATTTATTTATTTTTGATAATTGGTATATTTGTGGAAACTTTGGTCTAATCTATGCACACCCATGTTATTTTTATGGATAGGATGAGGCATTAGTGATATTTATATTTTATTTAATTTACATGTGTGTTTTAGACTAAAATTATTTGTTTATATTGTCAAGTCAAAACAAGTCCAAAACCATCACATTGTTTTCACACCACTTTAACCTAAGAGGTGTTACTATACCCATTTTTTTGTCACACATTTATCTTAGAGTTTTTTCAAAACTATTTATGTGTCACTTGTTTAAATGAGGTATCATTTCACTACCCATTTTGTCTCAAACACTTGCACTAGATTTTAGTCCAAAATCATTGTTTACCATTTACTTGAAGGACTATTTTTATGCTACCTGAATCATCTCAAAACACCTGTTGTATTTAAAACCAAAATTTGAAACCATTATTATACCTTTTATTTCAAATTTGTGGTTATGCTACCCATTTGGTCTATCCCCTTTACCTTAGAAATCCCAGTCTTTTTGCATTAGATCTGAAACTCAATATTTCAAAGTAAAAATCCTAAAATGTTCTAGTTTATGCCAAAGCCTCATCTAATTTGGGATTAGGTAGTCTACCTTTTCTGTTTGGATTGTGTTACTTGGGTTGATTTTCTATTTGATCTAAAAGACCCCTTGCCTATAACCTAGTGATTGTTTGTTGTTTTGTACCTTGTTTGAAAGTTATTTAAGCTAAAGTTGTTGCCATGTGCCTTTTCAAAGTTTATTGTCTTAAATTACAAAATGTCCTAGTTATATTATTCAAATAGTCTCCTATGAACCAAGTATTGAGTCTTAGTGAGATAATTACCAAGTGTCACCCAAACCAATTTCCTTAGTCTAGACTATTTTAGATTTCTTGTTTTTTATTAACTTTTTGTTTATGAGTCGAGCCTTGGTTTCCATGTTATATGATTATAACCACCTTTGGTCAAATTGTTGTTATCCTTTTGGCATTGTTCATGAGTGTTCTACCTTGTCTAGATACTTTTGTAATTGATTATAATTGCATTTGGTAAAATTAAGACCTTAGCCATAGACAAGTTTTAAACTTTTATGCTACCTTTTCCACTAATTATAACCACCTTTGGGCAAACTAGTACCATTGTTAGACTAGTTTTGATTTTTTTTGTTCTTTCTTTGCCTAGTTTAGTTGTTTTACCCTTTGGGCCTCTTTTATAGAGCCAAAGGTCTTTAATTTTAAAACCCAATTTTTTGGATACCTTTTATACCTTTGTTTTTCATGAGACCTAGACATATATCTAAACATGCATCATTACACACATAGTGGGACTATGTATAATCAAGATTATGATAAATTTATAACTAGCGACCCTTTTTTTCAAGAGTCATATAGAAATGATATAGCTTATGAGATGGATCTTATCCATATTATGATATTATATACATAAAACAAAGGTTAGACCATTTAGTACAATATTTTATGACTTTACCTTCTTATTCAAGCTAATAACAAGATCAAATGACATAGTACCTTACTGAAGTGATGCCTTTTATAGAGCAAATCCAACAACAAGAGCCATACTATGTTACAAGACGAACATAAATAAGTTATGATGCATACTTTTTTGATCATCATTTTTTAGAGAAAAAATATGAAATTATTTTTAGATCCATTAAATTAGGAGCTAATTTTTTGCCATACTTCCAACATGAAAGTCTAACTAGTTTGATTAAAACCCCTAGTAATGTGCCTCGAAACCAATAGATAAAATAAGAATCAACTAGTTATAATCAATATTTAGTTGAAATGCCTCAACAAATCCAAAGTAAAATTAAAAAGGGGAAAGGTCATATGGAAAATCAAATGGAATAGGTTAAACAAACATACCAAAATTATCTTATCCTAGCTCACAATTTTAACATAATGGATGTTTCAAACATGATACTTATTGAGATAACTTCATAAATAGGGAAAAAATACATGTTTTGGGCTATGTAAACTAGAACATAGACCCTTTTAGCCAAACCATGTTGGTTGTTGACATGTTTAATGTCCCCATTTTGATAGAAGAAACCACCACTCAAATGGAAGACCTCACTCAAAACATTGTGGATAAAATGCAAGTTCACTCCATTTTAAACCAAAGTGGGTATAATTTACCATCAAACAACACATGACAAATTTTTCCAAACAATTCCATGATCAGATTACAATGACAAGGGATAGGTATGCCTATTTTCCAAAATCAACAAGAAACATCCACTCCTTAAGTAGTTGCTTCCTCAAGTGTGTAATAGGGACAATGAGTCAACAAAAGAACAAATTACCACATCAATAAGTGTAGAAAACTATAAAACCTCAAAATGGGGAAACAAATGTTGTACTAGAATAATCATACACTAATATACCTCAATAATCACAAATTTGGCCTAATCCATAATGTATTTCTATTGGTTAGAAAGTGCTAGTTGGTCAACAACAATAAATGCTTAACCTATAACAAGTTCCTATCCAACAACATGTGTTAAATAAAAAACAAGGTTCCTATGTATAATAGGTAATAAATGTTAGGTAATAGTTTCCTTCCACCTAATGGGTATTGAATATGCAACAAGGATCCAAATTTCAAAACCTTCAACAAGAAGGTTATAATCAACAATATGTTCTCTTTATATATTAGGGTTTAATAGGTAGACATCAAGTTACCTCTAAAACCCATCAATACCAACACATCCCGCATATCCAAATTCCATTACCATAGCCATACTTTTCTATCAAAGGCTATGTAGCCAATTTGGTCCATAATGATTTTTAACTATAATTTATTAAATATCAAATGTAGAATCCTAATACATAGATAAATATATTTGGTTATCTGACTAATTCAACCAACATTCCATAATATACCTACCAAAGTCAAGGCATCCACCTTTAACAATACAACCACAACAAAAATAGGCCACTCTATCTAAATTCCTTACCCAATAATTATAATAAATGAATGATGAAATTCAAGCTATACAGATCATAAATTAAATAAATAAACTTAAACTAGATGAAATATGATCGTATCCATTCAACATGGATTATCTACAAAGACCTTTTATACCAATTTATGAGATATCTAAATTTGACAAATATAAATGCAACCCTAAAGAACATCTAAACTATTTTTTTGTTGCTTTCCATACAATATCATATACTGACATATACTTATTTCTTCTCTTTCTAAGGAGTCTAGCTAGATAAGCCTTGTAATGGATTTTGAAACCTATGAATAATTTCATACCTAATTTTGATGATCTTTCATAGAAGTTCATATAACATTTTTAATCTAATATCAAACACAAGATTATAGTTATATATTTGGGCCAAGATAAACTTAAGAGTGGTGAAATATTCATTACCTACTTATAACATTGGAAAACACTAGTAAGCTAATTTACACATAATTTGCTAAATAAACAATTTTCCATGACATTTAATAGGAGATATCTTACCATATAAATCTAAAATGTGTTCATACATTTAAAGAGGTTATAGAGAAAGGAATATAGTTTGATAAATCCCTTGTTAACAAAGAGATAATCAAGTTATTTTCTTCTTATTAAAGCTAAAATTAGCATCAAAGATAGTATAACCATAACCAAAATCAAAACTAGAATCTGAACCCAATACAAATACCAAATTTGATGCTACCCTAGGCCAACAACAATGAGATAATAAAAATTAAAACTATAATAAAAATGTTGTTGGTAATGGGGTCATTGAATCATGCCATTTTCAGATAGTGCAAATGTTAACTATCCATTTAACCCCACCCATTCAACAACCACCATCTCCATATATTCAGTCAAGGCCTCCACAAAACTAAAAACCATAAAATCAAAACAATTACAAACCCCTCCTTCAAGGATAAAAATACCCATTACCAAATAATTAAATGACCTTAGTGATCCTATTAAATTTGTGTTTCAAAAATTAGTTTAGGAAAATATGATTAATAGGCTGATACCAAAATCATTTCGTAAAGGTATTATTTTTCTTGATTGGTATAAAGAACATGAATTTTGTGAGTACCATCATGTCAAAGGACATTTCATACATCAGTGCATCTACATCATATATTTGATTGAAAATATGTTGGAAAATGGAGAGATACAAAGATATACTCATACTCCTATGACCAATTATAACTTTGGCATCTATCAAAATCCATTTTCCTAACATAACGATAACAAAAACTAGTAATAGTACCAACAACAATAGTGGTAGAGTAAGAAATAACAATGCTAGCCATAGAAACAAAAATAAAATGGTTGAAACCAAGGGTAGATAGACCAAAAAAACCAAGGAGACCATCATGCCATAGTGTATACCTATAACAATGTAATAGGATAGGCATCAGGTGGTCATGTTGCCACTATTACCATAAATCCATGACCAACTACTAATAGACCAGGACACTCACCCAATAATGCCTATCAACCTCCTTATGCATGTAATTACTCCTTAGAGTGTGTTAGCAACTAGGTTTAATATCATCTAATAATTACCATTCCAATCCCTATTACCTCCACACGAAGTCAAGATTGTATAATTGTAAATCAATAAGCCAAGATCACTATCAAGGGACCATAACCAAAATACCACAAATGAGCCCATTCATATTTTCATGCCTATTAGAAACAAACTGACTATCAAAATTAAGGTGAACACCTATGATATTGTGGAATAGCTTAAGAAGACACTTATGAAAATATCCATCATTATTTTTTTACATACATTGAGCATCCACAAAGACATATTGAATGAGTACTTGATCCAATCCCTTATACTAAATGAGATCAAACCAAACAAATTCCAAGCTGTGATATGACACTAGCCCCTAGCCAACATCTAATTTTTAACCAAAGTGACATGTCATCCTTGGGCCCATTACATAATAACCCAATATACATCAAAGTAGGTATAATAAACCATAAAGTTAAACATATCCTTGTAGACAATGGTTTAGGCCTCAACATTGTGTCTCTAAAGTTGATCAAACATCTTGGATACATAGAATTTAATTTGTATCTATATACCATTATTATAAAAGCATATGATAATGAGGAATGAGAATATCAAGGTGCTATCCTTTTTCTAGTGGTCATTGGGCCTTTGACCCATGAGACTCTATACCATGTCTTATACCTAGAATTATCTTACAATCTATTATTGTAATGACCCTATATCCATGAAACTAGGGATATATCTACCATATTTCATAAGTGTATAAAATTTCCCAATTCATGAATGGAAATGACTATACCAGCTGGTCTTCAACAATATCAATATTGTAAACATCTTGAGACTGAGTATAAGAGCTATAACTATCAATTTGGAATGAATAATACTCTGAAATATGGTAGAGGAAAAGATGAGAAAGGAAAAGCCACTGAATTAGGGTTAGAATCCAATTACATTGACCCATACAACCTAGCTTATACTTCATTTATGCCTCAACTAGACATTACCAATAACTTATATAAATGAAAAAGGTCTTAGAAAATATAGTACCCATGATTCATTCCATATTTTTATATTTACACAAAATCCAAAAACGTATGGAGCACCCAAGGCAAAAACTACTTGCATAGAGTGATAGACCAAAGGAAAATTTAAGTTGAAAAAATGCATTATTTTCAAATTGGCTTCTATCCTAGAACAAGACCCCTTAACCAAGGACAATTCATGGTTTTACAGTTATGAGTTATCTAACTATTATCAAAATGAAAAGTATCTTATTCCTAACTAGATTTTATATCACCTAGTTTATGAAGGCAAAGACCTTGGGATACATCAATAAGGAATGATCAGGCTAGTTTTAATGAACTGTTAAAAGGGAACCCATGATATTAGATTTAAATTTCTACGAGGTGACCCTGCATATCTTACTCATGTTTGAACAACATCTATAGTGAATATGATGCTTGTAGTGATATAGGGTCTAATTATAGGTTGAAGGCGATGACCTTACCACTATAAATTTATTTAACCCCTATGGATTTTGTACCATTCACCCTATTTATCAAACTTTTTCATTAACCCTTTATCATCCATAGTTGATAAACTGGGACTATCAAAATTCAACAATGTCATTAGATGATTTTGAAAATAATGAGGCCATATGTGATTTTCTAATATTGAGTAATCAAATTCATATGGGAAATAACAAGTAAGGCTTTTCTATTATACTATATCCTATTGCCTATTTTAGATAGCAGGTGAAATTATTTGGTCAAAAAACAAAACAAATAATAAAACATTAAGGTCTAAAATTGAAAACCTCTTTGAGGAACTATTTGACTAGGGTAAGAGTAAAGAGAAAGGCAAGTCTCTTGGTGAAAACTAATTTCTGATGCCATTATATGGGGATATTCACCCCTCTTCATATGAAGCACATGGGTCCAATAGTCTAAGGCATATTTATGGATTAGAAGTCCATACCAAGGAGTGGAAATGTTTTTCATAGAGTATTCAAGAATGCCTTGAAGTATTTGTTACATGGCCTTTACTATCATTAGGAAATTTTGATTTGTCATGGTTGGGAGAATTAGATGATCTAGTCTAGCTAAAGGACTTTGCCATTACATTCTAGTTTACCTCCTTACAAACTATTTTATAAAATGGTCCTACATTTATTGTGGAGGACTCTTCAGATGTTAATATTGGTACTTTAGAGGACCTAAAGTGGATAAAATTAGGCACATCCCTCACTGAGGGAGAACATGAAGTTTTTACATCAATTTTAAGGGTGTTTGTTAACATATTTGAATGATATTATTTAGAAATGTTAGGTTTGGACCTCATTTTGGTTGTACACCATTTCATTATACATATTAATGTAAAATATATTAAACATAAGATACATAAGATGTATCCTTATATTGTTGTGCTAATCATGAAAGAGTTGGAGAGACTCTTAGACATAAGATGCATTAGGTAGATTGATTATTTAGAGTGGATTTCAAACACTGTGTTAGTGAGAAAAGAACCAAAAGGTATGAGAATATGCATTTATTTTAGGAATATCAATAAATCATACATGAAATATAACTTTCATATACCTAATGTTGACATGATAGCTGAGTCTATGAATGAATATGAAATGCTTTCTCTTATGGATGGTTGTTTAAGATATATCTAAATCAGAATTACACTAAAATACCTACATAAGATAATGTTCACCACTCCATAGGGATAATTTTATTATTAGGTGATGTCATTTAGACTTAAGAATGCAGGGTCCACCTACCAATGAGCCATTACAATTATTTTCTATGATATGATGCATGACATCATTGAGGACTATGTCGATGACATCCTAGGTAAATCAAAGACCCGTGCTAATCATCTATCCATACTATGAATAATCTTTGAGAGAATTAATGATTACAATTTTAGGATTACTATGAATAAGTGTGTATTTATAATAACTTCCAATAAATTATTAGGTTTCATTATCTCTTGTAGGGGTAAGGAAGTTGATCCAACCAAAGTTCAAGCCATTACTAAAATGTCATCACCATCTACCTTGAAGTAGCTCTATAGTTTATATGGAAAAATCCAGTTAATCTAATGCTTCATATCATAGTTGGATGACAAATGCCTTTTATTTACACATTTATTTAAGAAGGGCATTACATTATCTTGGAATGAAGAGTGCCAAAAAGCATTGGAACATCTTAAATAATATCTAGCCAATCCACCTATTTTATTTCCACCCATGCCAAATAAGCTATTTTTAATTTACCTGTTAATCACTAAAAATGCCTTGGGGGAACTTTTAGTGCAACATAATGAATAGGGTAAAGATCATGCCATGTATTATCTAAGTTAAAAATTGGTCGTCTATGAGCACAATTATATACCAATTGAAAAAGACTATTTAAATATGGTTTTTTTAATCCCAAAATTTGTATCATTGCATGCTGAACAATAAGACCATTATTATTACCAAAGTATATCCACTCAAGTATCTAGTTTTTAAAATAGCTGTATAAGGCTACATGGAAAAATGGATCATGCTTTTGAGTGAGTTTAAATTTAATATGCCAATTAGAATGCCATTAAGGGGAAATTACTCACGGATCATATTGTAAAATCTCCTCTTCATGATACTCAACCTCTTACATTTAGATTTCTAGATGAAGCCATTATGACCACTATAAATTAGAATCACCTCTTGAGGTATAATAATGGAAAATTTACTTCGATGGTTCATTCATAGCTCATGGATCTAGTGCTAGAAAATTAGTTATTATGCCATAAAGGGATCTAAATCCCAAGTCCTTTCACATTGGTTTCTCCTAGAATAACAACATGAATGATTATGAATAACTCATTACAGGGATTTTTAAAGTAGTATAATGGAACACGCAACATTGACTAATGTATGGTGATTTTTAACTAATCATCAATTAGGTCATAGACTAGTACTAGACCAAGGATGAGAAGTTGGTACCATATAAAGATATGGTTGATATTCTCAAGCAATAAATTTCCAACATTCAATTTGAAATAATATCAAAATAGCTGATGCCATAGCCAAAATTAGATCCTTGATTTAGATCATAAACAGAGCTAGGGATTATTAATTTCTTGTTGAGCATATAATAGTTACAATACATGAAAAATAAGTCATTGAGATGATATATGACATTATCAGTCCCATGTCTCCTTAATATTTAGACATATATGCCTATCTCTAAGAATAAACTATTCCACCTGACTTATCACATAAGAAATAAAAATCCTTCATCCAAAAATCCTCTTGTTATACCTTACTTGGACCAACTTTATATTTTAGAAGCTATAAAGGAGATATCCTTCATTATTTACCTTCAAAAGAATCTAGCTTAGTGTGAAGGGAATTTCATGAAGGAGTTTGTGGATCCCATACTAGCAAGGCAATCCTAGCCAAAAAGCTATTACGTATTAGTTATTACTAGATGACTATGAAAATAGATGTAGTTGCATATGTGAAGAGGTGCGTAAAGTGTTAGAAGCATGCTAATATGATTCATGCTCTATCCAAGACACTCAAACCAATGACAACACCATGACCATTCTCAATGTGGGTAATTGATCTCATAGGGAAAATCAATCCTACATCCTTAGATGGCCATAAACACATCTTAACTAGTACCAAATATTTCACTAATTGGGTGGAAGCCATTCCTCTTGCTTACATAATTGGTAAGTAGATATCTAAATTCATATTTAACCATATCATCTACCATTATGGTATCCCCTTTGATGTTATATTTGATAATGGTAAATCATTTTTAAAAAAAATTCAAATCACTTTGTACCCAATATCATATCAAATAAAATTTATCTACCACCTACTAGCCACACAACAATGGCCAAGTTAAGGATAATAATAATACCATTGTTAATATTTTAAAGAATATTTTCAATGGTTTTGGTTTTAATTAAAACTTTTATTTTTTTAATGCCCTTTGGAAATACCATACCACATTCCATACTCCAAGAGGAGCTACCCCATACTCACTTTTTTATTGAATTAAGTCCATTCTTCCTTTCAAGGTTGAATTGCATTCTCTCCATATTTCATTACAACACATTATTGATTATGAGGACTACAAAGTAGCTCACTTGAAATAGATATACTTACTTATTAAAATTGCATGGTTACCTTGAATAACCCTTAGGCATATTATAATAGATTATGAGGCCAAATACAATCATCATTTTAAGCATATTGAATTCAAGCTTGGTGACCTTGTGTTAAAATAAATTCATAAGAATGTCAATTCTGAGACAAAGATGAAATGAAAGTTACAACCTAGTTAGTTAATGTCTTATGTATTTATTTATATGTATGATTCTAAAGCATATAGGATCACCCTACTAGAAGGAGATGAACTTGAAGAGCCAATGAACATAATTCACCTCAAATGTTTATAAACTTGAGGGACTTAAATTACTATCTATAAGGATCATTTAAGTTATGAAACATTATACCCGTTCTTTTTTACTATACCCTATACCATTCCATATTACATTAAAACTAACCAACCTAGACATTATATTAGCATTCCACCTCCCACAAGTGTTGATTGGGATTTAAAAAATCACACTTTGTTTAACTAAATACATGTAAACATATTAGTTGTATAATATTAGGGGGATCAAGACCACATTCATGCAAAATAATAAAAATCTCCTAGTGAACCCTTTTTGGAGGTGTTAGGGGGTAATCAAATTCCAAATTCAACATCTTCTAATCAAAACTTATTTAAGGAAGTAGAAGAAAATAAAAGTCAAAAGTCAACTATCTTTAGTGAAACATTCTTAGAGGTACTATTAGGAATAATAGAATCATGCCATTTACTTTGCCTTGTTATTTACCTTTCCTTACCCTATACCATCCCATCATAATTTAGCATATCATCAAATAATTATTTTTAACCCTTGCTTATCATGTTTGGCCTTAAATTTGATTCATTTATACTTCAAGCACATTTAGTGGTTGATGACAGATGTAGTTTCAATAATTGTTTTATAATCAAATGCTTAAATGGTAGTATATGAAAGTAGTATGAAAATGGTCTTGGAAATTGCATCCTCCATTTTTTTAATGTTCACTAACCATCATACTAATTATAACTACCTATGGTAAAATTAACACCAATGACCCTTTTCCATTATTTCCTAGTTATAACCACCTTTGGGAAAATTATGAACAATACCTTTATAATGTATTACGGGATCACCTTGGAATTAATGTTGTAATTTTATTATACCTAAACTTATTGGTACTTAGTCAGACACATTTCATGTAAGCATAACTATAGCTAATTGAGGTCTTATGGGACTATGTAGGTAATGCTTAATTTATGTTGATTCAACTCAGTCACCCCTTGGCCATGCTCTCATCATTTTGTGAGCATTTCTAAGCCATACACTCTCACTATTTTATGATTTTAGACCATGTTATATATTGTAATTCTATATTGAGTTGAGATACCAAAAACATTGGAAACATTTCCAATCTTTCACCACCGTAGGTAGAAATATAGAGGCTTGAGGTCCATTTGGTCTATGTAGGTAGTGCTCTATGTTTTTTGAGTTCATTTAAGCCACCCTTGTTTGAATGTTCTAGCCATTTTTTGAGAAACCTTAAGCCAATCTCTTTCCATTTTATGAGTTGGAACATTCTAGATTTCATAATTATCCATTGAGTTGAGATGCCTACAAAATTCCAAAAATATTTAAAATAGTGCTAAAAAACACTAAACATTTTAAAAGACCTAGGAAAATCCTAAAACCCACAAAATCATGAAAATTGGCTTAGATTTTCCATGTGAGATATAAATATATCATTTTTTTTGGGATGGACTTTCTTACATATCTAGCTTCATTTATAGGCCACCTTGGTATTTTTCCTCCAATTTTTGGGAGAACTACATCAACTTGAGGTCTATATAGACTATGTAGGTATCACATGGATACATGGGGTATCTCAGGTTAGCTCTACTACTTTCATTTTTTTTTCAACCACTTATTTTCATTAAGAATTCTAGGACTCCTAGATATTTCACAAGTAACCACATATCCTTTAACTTCCCCATCCTTATTGGCCTTAGTCATAAGCTCTCTCTATTTTATGAGTTGATGTTGTGAGTATTATGCATTTGAATTTGATGAAGTAATGACCATCTATCTTTTTGTACTCTCTCACCATTTTTTGAGTCAATTTTGTGAGCATAGTGCATTTAAACTCAATGCGCTAATGACCACTTGGACGTTTTTACATAGTCACCATTTTGTGATTGATTTCTATTTGAATGCTTATGTTATTTTATGAGTAACCTTAGCCAATTCTCTCACCATTTTATGATTAACCATTACCCATGGTCTCACCATTCTCATTCCAAGCCATATAATATTAAACATTATGAATTACTAATTTAGTTATTTTATGGATACTCATATATTATAATCTAATGTGGTTTTAGCCTAAACCATGCTCTTGCACTTGTATGATTTTTTAGTGTTTATGATTTCATGATTATGAATTGAATCCCTCTCTTTTCCTACGCACTCACCATTTTATGAGGCCATTCCCATTTTCCTCTACAAGTCAATCATGTTTTCATTATCATCATTTTACTCTACCCGAGATCTTGAGAGAACAACATTTGACCTTAAATTTATGATAAAGCAATCTAAGAGGGAAGATTTATGTATTGTTAGTCAAGAAAATAAAATCAAAACAAACACACTAAACACTAACACCTATAGCCTAGACACTAGGGAGAGCATATGTAACAAGGACACAATGAAAACACAACTAGAAAACAAAAGTAACCTTCCTTATAGATTCAAAACTACTTGTTGAATTGGCTCGATCAGCTATGTGCTCAATAAATCTTTGTCAATGAAGCTTCATTTGTCCACTTTTCCTTGGCACCTTCGTAATGTTGGTTAGCTTACCTTGGATTGGCTTATGAAATTAGAATGGTAGTAATATAATGAAGTTTTTTTGAGGTGTTTTCACATAATAAAATTTCACTATGAAATATTTTACACTTATTTGAGCATAATAAATTTACAGAAAAAGAGATTAAAGATCAATAGGTGAGGCCTTGTATTAATATCCTCCAAAGTTAACTCTCACCCAAGTTGAGTTAGGTTAGGATTAAGCATGTTTGAGTTCAAACCAACCCTAAGTGATTTGAGGATAACCCTACTCAAGTTAAGGAAGTGGCATGTAATTATGATTTTTAATTAATAGGCATGGCTTATAAATTAAAATATTTGTTAGATATTTTGTGAGAGATTGACAATTCACAAAATTAATGATGAATAATATTGATATTTTGAGTTTTTGAATTTCTATTTTTAGATATTCTTTAATTTCAAATGGATTATTTATCTAAGAATTTAATATAGTTTAATTATTAAATTCATTCTAATTATCATTTTAACTCTTTTAATAATTATTCAAGTGCCCTACTTAATGGGTCTAAAGTCCAAACTACTAGTTCTTATGTCACAAAGTGACTGGGGATGAATCTATGAGAGGTTATTCTTGTGTACAAGATAATACCCAAAATAGGGATGCCATAAAATGATTCTAAGCACTAATGTCTAATGCGAAGATGAAATTGGTATATTCATAGATTCATATTCTTAATTTTCACTATTTGGTATAAGTCAATTTGAAGTGTGTTAGGAAACTAATTATGGACAAAATGGGGTATCTATAGTTTTCCCTTATTTGGAAAGGTGTTGAGAGACATAGGAAAAGTAACATATTATAAAAATAATGAAAAGATATTTAATGACTAATGCCCCAAAAAATGATGGATGAGCCTTGTATTCCCTCTCAAGGTAATGTGTGAAAATAAGATTGGCGAGCATTCCCTCAAAAGAAGGAAAATAATGGTATCAAAAGGTAAAGGAGATGGAAAGGAATAATTTTCCCAAAGGGATTTATAATTAGTGGAATAGTGAGACTCCATAGTTGGGAAGATAAAAAGGATAATTTTCACAAAGGTAGGTATAATCATTGGCATAATGAAGTAAAAACATAATGATTTTTCCAAAGGTAGTTATAATCATTAGCAAAATGAAAACATGCCCTAGTTGGGTGGAGAGACATAATGATTTTACCAAAGGAGGTTATAATCATTATCACTATAAAACCATTCCCAATAGGGAAATATAATGATAACTATTTTCCTAAAGGTAGTTAAAATCATTAACATCTTGATAGATCGAAACATAATGATTAGCCCAAAGGCAATTATAATTATGATCAATGCAGTTGGGGGTAATATGGAAAATTTGAAAATGGGGATTAAATACTTAATACATATGAATAGAGTAAGATTAATCTAGTACAAAGGATAAATATGAATTTTGATAAGCTATTAGTATGTAAATGCACATCCTAACTAGCAAGGAGTAAAATTCATTTATGATTTAATTACTTTGTATTTGAGTAATATTTGGATAGATTAGAAATTTTTCAAGTGTCTAAGGAGAAACTTCATTCCATAATTTATTGTTAGAACCATTGAAATAAAAAAATTTGTGGAATTTTATGGTTTATATCATGACATAAAACATCATGATGACTTGGCTTTAATGTGCATAAGGACTGACACCCAATCCAATAAATAAATGAAAACAACATACCAATGATAAAAAATCATGATGATAATGTTGATGAATGAATATGGATAGACTCAAGAACAATTTGAAATGAATCAACTAATAAATTCATATAGACTAATTCAAGGCACAATAATGAAAGAAAATAAATAGGCAAACAAACAAACAAATAAACAACTAAGTAAACAAACACATAGAAAGCCTAAAAAGAAAAGCAATAAAAAGCATCCTATTATCAACCAAGTCAATATTTACATGTGAAGGCTCAATTAAATGATACATATATGGTACCCTAAATAAAAAATATATGCAAGATAACAACACACAAGGATACGATATCCTGGTATAAGCTATACACATTGGTGCTTGCCCAATAGGGTGAAAGCTATGAGCTTGACCTAGAAGTATGAATTGGGCACTCACCATGAATATTCCCTTATAGAGTGGGTTAAGGATTGGTGACTCTATTTAGATAGGATATTTGTTTTTTGGATTTTGAGGCTTTATAACTCTCTAATACATTGCAAGCCAATTTTTTAACTTTAAGGATTTTGAAATGTTTTGAACATTTTTGGAATTTTTAGGGTATCTTAACTTTTTATAGATTGACAAGATACCACTCTTAAACCACCAAGAAAGTTGCATAAGTTGCTTGAAAAATATCAATATCATTCAAAAAATGGTGACCAATTTGACCTCAGTGTAAATTGAGTACTACCTACATAGTCCAAATGGACCTCAAGTCACTATAGTTCAAAATTATGGTAAGGTATGAAAGGATGGTAAGGTGAGGTAACATGTAAGATAACGATATGTTATGATAATTGGATATAATGGTAATAGGGTTACCCCAAGTGACAAGGTAAGGTAAATGGTAGGGTAAATGTTAAGGCAAGGTAAATGAAATGGAATGATAAATGGCTAGGCATAAAATAATGATAAGGTGAATGGTAAATAAAAAAGTAAATGTAAATGGAAAGGAAAAGATATGGCTCTATTTTTCCTTATGATTTGGATATGAATGTCCTAATTAGCATATGATACAACTAGAATAGTCAAATGTTTAAATTAATAGCTCATACCTCTTCTAAATAACTGCTCTATCAAGAAATTATTTTTGATTTGGACATAAATAATGTTGTTGTGATCTTTGTTGGTCATTGAATTTATTTCCTCCAAAATTTAAGATGAGATATATTTAGACCTCTGTAAAGGAAATTACATCCAGAGATTGTAAATGAGGATAAATATTAACTGAAAGGGCTGATTTGGCAATGTAATATAGGTCTAAAATGAATAAATGGATCATAATGGAATGTATAATAGTTGGGAAACAAATGAATATCAATATTTTTAGACACACACAATGTTTTTAATTCTAGTTTTGACATAATTATGGTTATGACTAGCTTGTCAATAGGTAATTTCATAGAGACTAGCTTGTCAAAGTGAGGATCTTTAAAAATAGGAAAATGGTCAAGATAATAATTTCCCTAAATGTAGTTATTATCATTAATAATTGACTCAATAAAGACTAGTTTGTTAGAGTGAGATTCTTTGATGATGGGAAAGGATCAAAAGGTGATTCATCATAGGTTCAAGTATTTAAAACAATGCAATAAGAATAATGATATATTTCTATAAAGGTATGAAAAATGGTTTGTTTCAAAAAATCTAAGGCATAATACTTGGAATGAAAATAGAAATGTAACGATGCCCCTTTTAAACAAGTGACATACACATACAAACATTTGCAAAATAAATAAGGAAAAGTGTTATGCCAAATAAATGACATCACACCTCTTTAGGAAAAAAGTGGGTGTATAAACATGATTTATTTTGAATGTGGTGTGACAAACAAATATTTTTTACTCAAAATAATGCAAGTAAAAAGGAAAAACAAAAAAAAAATGCCTAAGTTTATCATCCTAATCTTAAAAATTAATAAGGTGGCTTCATATTGAAAATTTCCATCTATATACTTGATCTTGAGAGGAAATGATGTTATTAATCCAAAAATTCAGATGTGTATGAAAATTATGGTTTTTAGGCTCCCTCTTCTCTAAAGAGTTTGTACGATGACATGGAAATTTAGGCTACTCACATTGTACTGACAATATTTCCATGGAATGTGGGGTTTATCTGAAAACTATAATTTTTGCACATTTTAAATGGTTCCGTATGTGTGATTACGAATAGGGCACAACAATTCATTTAGATCCACATTAATTGGATTGTTGTGATTTTTTTTTTATCTTTTTCAAAACTACTACATCCATCAATTGTTCAGTGTAGTGTGATGTCTAAGTTAAACCTATGTTTCAAGGTAGTCTCTTACTAATGGAGCTTGTTAACTACTCAAACAAGAATCCTAGTAACTATACTTCAACTTATGTAACCCTTCCATGGAGTGGGGTTTAAGTGATGCTCTGATATGAATTACTAGGTCAACACTTCCCTAGAGAACTCACAGGAAGGGTATGAACTCCTACACACAAGCCAAAATGCAAGAAATAAAAATTGTAATACTTTATGGTCATTTTGGGATCACCCAAATCACTCAAAGTTTTGGGAGTGCCTTATAAACATTCCTTCCATAGTCAGATTAAGTGTCAAAAATCAAATTACAAAGCACTATTGGTCACCTGAGTTCCCTAAAAGGGACAATGGGAGAGCATACATGTTAAGCATATTTTTTGAAAACAACACAAACAATAAGTAAAATGATAAATAAGGAAGCTCTTAGGAGTGTTTAATCTAAGTTTTAGTTCATTTTTAGATAACCAAGTGGAATATTACAGGAAGTTTATCCCCTTGGAATTGTTTGAGTTGTAAATTTTGAAAACTGAAAATAAAGCAATTAAATGATTTTTAAATGCCAAATGTAAATGTGATTTTAATATTAAATTTTTAAAAACATCTTTCCTTGGTATTTGGTATTTAAAAAAGTGTCAGGGGGTCATTTTTATTAGAATATAAAATTAAGTGATCAAATGACAATTGAAATTCATCTCTTGGGTTTCTTATGTTTTTCACATAGTGCAATAGAGTAGATACATAGAGAAAAACTACCACTTTCTTTCAAAATCATAACTATTTAGTCAAAACATCATTTATCTATAAAACAATCTCTTAGTGCAAAAACATGAATACATAGTGCATAATCACATATTATAGGGTCAATAATGCAACTATTAAAGAAAAATGCAACTGGAAAGTCAATAACAAAAATTATTAATGCAAAAATGCAACTAGAAAGTCAATAATGTAAATGTTAATGAAAAAATGTAACTAGAAAGTCAATAATGCAAATGTCAATGAAAAAATGTAACTATTAATGTAAAAATGCAATTAAAAATGCAAAAAAGCAACTAGAAATGCAATAATACAACTAAGTCAATAATGCAATTAGGAATGTAATAATGCAACTAGGAATGCAATAATGGAACTAGGAATGTAATAATGCATCTAGGAATGTAATAATGTACCTAAGTCAATAATACAACTCAAAAATGCAATAATACAACTGGGAATGTAATAATGCAACTAGGACTTGCAAAAGCATAATTGAGCATGCAAAAATGTAACTAAGCATGTAGAAATGTAATTAAGCACAAAAATGCAATTAAGCATGAAAAAATACAATTAAATATGCAAAAATGTAGTAAGGTGTTATAATAATGTAATTGGGGTTCAAAAAGCACATGTCATGGGGTCAATACTGAAATTCACCTACAATATACACTTTCTTAAGGCAATAATGTATATATTAAGGTAGTAACACATATATTAGTATAAATACCACCTTTACCCAGTGTAATATTGTAACTACAATATTGCAACTCTATAGTGCAATATCCCTTTTATAAGGTGAAAAAATGAAACTCCATAGTGTAATATTGTAACTTCTTGTGTCTTGGCCATGAGCTTCAATTTTTCACTTTTTTGGTCATCAAGTTAAGAATTTGACATGAAAAATGTTATTAAGAGGTCCTAAAATTCCATGGGAAGAACTTTGTCGGCTGTGAATCCCAATATATTTTCCATCAATGTGAATAAGGAATATATAGAGGGGAGATTAATATAGTGTTAGTCAATAAAATGAAATCAAAACAAACACACTAAACACTAACACCTATTGCCTAGACACTAGGTAAATCATATGTAATAAAAACACAATAAAAAACAAAATAAATCTTCCTTTTACCTTCTTTGTAGATCTAAAATGACTTTTTGAGTTGGCTTGTTTAGCTATGTGCTCAATATTTTTTGTCAATGACACTCCATTACTCCACCTTTCCTTGGAAATATTGGTTAGCTTAGTTTGGTTTGGCTTATGAAATTGGAAAGGTAACACCAGAATGAATATATTTGTATATATTTTGGAATAATAAAATTTCACTAGAAAATCTTTTGAATTTATTTGACCATAATAATTTTACACTAAAAAAGCTTAAATATCAATAGGTGAGGCCTTGTATTTATACCCTCCAAAGTTTACTCTCACCCAAGTTGAGTTAGGTTAGGATTAAGCATGATTGAGTTCAAACCAACCCTACATGAGTTGTGGCTAACCCTAATTGAGTTAAGGAGGTGTCATGTAATTATGATTTTTGATTAATAGGCATGGCTCATAAATTTAGATATTTTGTGAGAGCTTAATGATTCATAAAAATAATGATGAAGAAGAAGCTTGATATTTTAAATTTTTAAATTTATAATTTTTAGTTATTCATTAATTTCAAATGAATTATTTAGCTAAGCATTTAATCTCTCTTAATTAGTTAATTAATTTTGATTAAAATTTTATCTGTTTTCGTAATTATTCAAGTGCCCCGCTTAATGGGTCCAAAGTCTAGCTTGTCAATTATTAGGTTGCAAGGTGTTTGGGGATGAATCTGTGAGAGATTATTATTGTGTATGGGATAATACCCCAAATAGGGATGTGTCAACATGATTGAGCACTAATTTTTGATGTGTGGATGAAATTGGGATGTTTAGTGATTCCTAGGCTTAAATTACAATGTTTGGTATAAATTAGTCTAAAATCTAATCAAAAGCTAGTTGTGTTTATAATAGGATATCTAAAAATTTCATATTAAAAATTAGTCTAAATCCCATGGGAATATGCACACAAAATTCACTTCCCTATTGCATCTAGAGCTGGTTTGGCTACCTTTCCTTTTCTTCTATTTCCTCCATTTTGTTTGTTTTGTTTCATTGTCTCTTATGGCCTAGGGGCAATGTTTATGCCTTCCTTGTTTTGCTTCATTATCTCTTATAGATTAAGGTCAAACATTTACTATTTTTACCCTTTATATTTGTTCCTTATATCCTAGGGGAAACTTTATGTCTTTTATTATTGTTTTGTTTTACCTGTGTCATTATTACCTATCTTAGGGGTCACCCTGTCACCAAGAATAACACCTCTATTACACATTCACAGATAATTTGTATTTCATTTTAACTAACATTGTGATTAATCATTATTTGGATATTATCATTTTTTAGATTTATTTGTTTGTTTTATTTTGTGTGTTTAGAATAGTTTGTTTATTGGGCTTTTCTTTGATTTGAATTGTTTATTTTTTCGATTGCTTTGTTTTATTTGTTTATGGTTTTTTTTAATTTATTTTTTCTATTTGTTTCATTATTTTGTCTACTTTGTTTATTTTATTTTTGTTTTGTTTGTTAGTTTTTTTTGTTATTATTTTTATGTGTTTATTTATTTGTTTGTTTTTTTGTTTATTAGTTTTTCGTTTGTTTGTTTATTTATCAATGTCTTGTTTGATTATTTGTTTATTGGTGTTTTGTTTAGTTATTTGAATAGTTTTTATAGTCTATTTTTATTTTGTTTATTTTTCATTTGTGTTTGTTTATTTTTATATCCTTGTTTGTTTGTGTTTTGCTTCTTTTTTTTATTTTCTTTATAGTGTTTTTTGCTTGTTTATTTTTATCTATTTTTTTCATTATTATTTGTTTGTTTTGATTTTTTTTTCCTTTTTGATTTTTAGTTGTCATAGGACTATTAAATTTTGTTTACACTTAAGTTTTGATTATACATATCATATACTTAGGTTATTAATGTTTATGTTTAGTCTTATACTTGGTTTATTTGTTATATTTACACCTGGGATTTGATTTTTCATATTTTATTCTTGTAGACACCTAAAACTAGACAAAATTTGTTTTCAATCAGACCTCAAAGTGATTCCTACCAACCATTGAAAATTAAACCTAGGAATCACTAAACATCCCAAATTTTCTTGTGCGTCATTCATCAAATCTCAAAATCATGTGGAGACATCCCTAACTAGGGTATCCTATCATATACAACAATAATATCTCATAGATTCATCCCTAATCATTTTACGACATCATAACAATCAATTTAGCCTATATAACTATTAATTGGGGCACTTTCACACTTAACTTAATTTTGGAAATTCTAACTAGCTAATCATAATTATTTAAAAATATAAATAAAATTAAATACCTAGTTGAATTATTCATTTAAAATTAATGAAAATATAAAAAATTAAATTAAAAAAATAAAAATATCCTAGCCTATCATCATTGCCTTTATGAGTTGTCAAGATCTTTGAAAATATCCTAAAATATATATTTTGGAGACCCATGCCTAGTAATTTCGAATCATGGTTACTTGACAACTATTAACTCTACTAGAGTTATATTTGACTCACCTAGGTTAGGTTTGAATCCATTCCAATGCATAACTCCACCCTAAATCACCTTGGGTGAGAGCTAAATATTTAATCTATAAATACAATTATATGTATCTTGAATTTTAAGTTATCATAAGCCAAAGTTATAATACAAATTTGGAGGGAGACAAGCGATTTGATTTAGTGTTACAATGCCAAAATTGCCTTTGTATGTAGTGTTATAATGCCAAAATATTAATCCAAGAAACATCAAGTCACATAAAAGACACGGTTCTAAGGAGAGAAGGAGATAACAAGCTTCATTTTATAAAGACTCTTTAAAGCACAAGCCAAGTAAGCCACTCAAAAATGCATTTGGAGCTCCTAAGGAAGGTAAAAGATTCAATATTTTTTATGTTCTAGTTATGATTTTATTTGTCTTTTGTTACTAATCTCCCACCTACATTATAGGCTTGAAGTGTAAGTTTTAGTGTGTTTTTATTTGAGTTTTTGTTACTTGAACTAACATTATACTAACCTCCCTTCTTGGATTCCTATGATCATAATTTCTAGATTATTTACATTTACATTTACATTTAAACTAAGTTTTCCATCCTTAAGGTATATATTGTCATTTTAGTTGTTCATAAATATAATGCATCATATCATAAGCTAAGATAAAAACTATGCATAAAGAGAATGTTACATCAAACTTCGAGTTTAGGACTCTAATTTTATTTTATCCACTTTCCCTTTTATGTAAGACATTTGATGTTAGATTCTGTTTGCCAAGTTTTAGCATAGACATTTTTTGGAGGTACAGCTCCATATTTTAAATAAGTTAGACCAAGTTCAAACCATTTATCCTTTAGATTTTATTTTTTAGATTTTATATAATTTTAGTCATTTTTTCATGAAACATTCACCATTGATTCAAACATGTATCACTATACTCATAGTGGAGCCATATACAATCCATGATATAGTAATGTGGTTTCACAAGAAAAATTTGTTCAAGACCCCTATGGTGATGATGTAGTTTGTGAGATGGATCCTTATCCACCTTAAAACACTCAATTGGGGAAACAAAGCCAAGATATTCTACCTCACTATTTGCTCAACACACCATCATACTTGGAGGAAGACCAAGATAAAATAGTTTAATACCTAGATAACATACCATTAGTTATAAACCAAGTTCAAAATAACCATACTAAATTACAATGTTATTAGCATACGATTCATATTTTTTTTATCATAACTTACTTGTATGTAAGGATGAATTTTTTATTAGAGCTATGGATGTAGGGCCTAAGTTTCTAGTGAATTTCCCCCATGAAAATTTGCCAAGTCTAGTTAGACTGTCCTACAACATACCTCATAGTTAAAACATTGAACATTCCTCTTCTAGAAATCCTCAATCTCTATTATTGATACCATATCAGGTCTGACATATGCTTGTCATATGAAAAGGACTCATTGAGGAACACTTCATATAGATGAAGATAACATACCAAACTTATTTAAACCTAGCATGAAATTTCAATAACATGACCATGTCAAATGCTTTGGAGTCTTAATCAAATTGACAATCCAATAAAATTATGGTAAAAATGGATTCATGAAAATCAATTAAGTTGGAGACATGTTGAATTCCCTAAATATCAAAGAAGTGTCTTCTACTTCTATGTAGATGAATGAACTAAACATAGTGGATAATATGCAAGTATCATCCAATCTAGACCAAAGTGGTGTAAATACACAATCAAATATTCTACAATGAAATGTGAATTTAGTTAACACCATGAGTGGTTTAAAATAATAAGGGGTAGTAAATTCGACCTTATAACCACAAATAACTACCTCTAATCCTCAACCAACTACTTCATCAAGCATGCAAGCAAAGATTAAGTAGTTATGTAATGACTAGTGCCTTACCTCAATAAAATGTGATAAATTTTATTCCACTAAAATAAGTGATGAATAAAATTCCATAACAACAATCAAAATCCAATGTACCCATGTAGTTAATATCAAACATCCTTTCATGTCAATAGGCAAAAACCAATGTTTTACCTCAACAAGCAATAGCCAATATACCTCTTCAATCACAGACTAACATACCATTACAATCATAAATTTTGTCTAATCAATATCATACATCTATTGGTCAATGAAAAATTCTAAACCTTCAACAATCATCCACATCCCAATAGGGGTTCAATCAACCAAGAGGTAACATTTTTCCATAAGTGTTAATTAGGCAATAATTTCCTTTTATCCAAAATGTGCCATAAATTCAAAGATAAGGCCTTAGTTTACAAGTTTTCCTTAATAAACTAGGTTTGACTAGTTGGTAACAAGTCATTATTCAACCTCATTAGGTATAATACTTCACCCAAATCCATATCCTTCCATCCCAAACATAATTTCCCCAAAACTAGGCCTATATACCAAATCCCAATTATAATATTATACCATAACATGTACAATTTCAATAATCACATCCTAATCTATGTATGCATATTTTTGTTCAATTCCCTAACCAAACCAACATCCCAAAACAAACCATGCCTCCATTATACCTCAGTCAAAGTAATCCACTTTTAACTGCCCACCCTCATCCTCAAGCCAATGTTCTATCTAATTTCTTGGCACAAGAACTATAACAAATGAAGGATGCAATTTCCACCATCCAAGACTAGAAATAGACCAAGAAGTTTAATTTGGATTACATGTGGTCCTACCCATTCAACATGGAGTATCTACAAATACCATTTCCTCTAGGGTATAAACCACCAACGTTTTAAAAATATAAAGGTAAAGGAGACCTAAAATCCCATTTAATCAAATTATTTGTTAATTTTCAACCAGTGACCTACAAAAACATATAACTCCTGCTTTTGTTTCCTTGGAGTCTAGAAAGACAAGATCTGGAGTGATTATTGAAATTATCAAAGAACTCAATATCTGATTTTGATGATATTTTAGATAAATTTGTGCAACATTTCTCCTATAATCTCAAGTATGAGATTTAATTATTAGATTTAACCCAAGCCAAATAGAAGGCCAGACAAAGTTTTTCAAGTTATCTATAATTATGGAGACCACTTGGCAGGTATTTCACTCACAATTTACTAGAAAATCAACTAACTAATGTCTTTACCAAAAATTTGCATAGTGAGATATCTCACCATCTAGAGTTACAATGTGTACATACCTTCAAAAAAATAATTTACAAAGGTTTACTAATTGAAAAGGCTCTTATTAACAAAGGGATTATGAAGCTTACCTCATCAAATTAGAAATAGAATCAAAACCAAAACAATTTCTAAAATTAGAACCAAGTCTAAGTGTCACAACTAACCTAGGAAAATAATTATTAAAAGACCAAATAGTTTAATTATAATAATAATTTTTTTGGGAAAGGAGTAACCAAGTCACAAAATCTTCAAATTAATCATAATTGTCAACCTCTTCAACAAGTACATCCTTTGTAGTAGCCTACACCAGCCCAATAGATGTAGCAGCCTTACCTTTATAAACCCCTCCTCCAAGGCAAAATGGGCTTACTCTCTACATTTTTAGTGACCTTGGAGAGCATATTAAAATCATGTTTTGTAAACTATCCATCTCTAATTTGATTATTTGGCCCATTTTAAAGCATTATCTTGAGGTCATTCCTTATCAAGATTGGTATAGATGAAATGTATTATGTGAGTATCATTAGGTTAATGGATATAATTTGCATCATTGTGTGAAAATAAAAAATCTTAATCAAAATATGTTTTAAAATGGGGAGATAATCTTAGATAATGGAGCTTATACATCTAATCAAAACCTTGGTATTTATCAAAACCCCTTTTCACAACATAACAATCAATAACAACAACAAAGGCAAGAGAAACAATAGTAGTATTAACATCCAAGACAATAATAATAATATCAATAGTAGAACTAAAATTAATCAAATGGATGGAACCAAGGCTAGAATGATGCTAATAACCAACAAACTTACCACACATTTTCACATGACTACAACAAGGTTGTAGGTCATATTGTGGAATGTCACATTTTCAACATCTCCATCAATCTAAGACTAAGTACCATCAAAATAATACCATTACTAATCAATACCAACAAACTAATACATGCCAGTGATCCTTCCTTGACTTGGAATGGTATATAGGCATACCAACAAGTAGGGATTACTACTTTTAGACCATAAAATGATAATTTTTCATTGACTTGTGACCACACACAAATTCACTACTAGTTAAAACTTGTCTTATTTATCCCCCCTCAACCATCATTTTATATCAACAATGCTCTTGTATCTAATCATGATTATGTAATAATAACTCAATATTCAAAGAATACCATCCCAATCCCATAACCATCTACCACTACACCCACAACCCACTGTGTTACCTCAAAACAATCCATATGTCACTATGCAAGACAAGACATTTGGTATTGTGGAATAATTATAGAAGACACCTGGACAAATTTCCATTTTGGATTTGTTATGTATGTCTACCATCCTCATGAACATCTTAATATATTTCCTTGGCCAATCCTAAGTTCCTAATGACATAATCCCAAACAAATTCTAAGCTTTGGTTGGACATCTAGCCCTAGGCGATGAATTATCCTTTACCAAAGTGATATGTCATCCATTGGCCCTCTGCATAATAATCCATTATACATTAAAATTGTAATCATGTGACACAAAGTGAAGTGTGTCCTTAAAGATAATGGATCAGGCCTAAATATTATTTCTCTAAAGTTCATCATGAATCTTGGATACATAACAACCGATCTCCATCCAAAAAAGATCATAATCAAGGCTTATGACAATGAAGAGCAAGAATCAAAGGCACTATCAGCTTGCCCATTATCATTAGCATTTTTCCCCATGATACCCTATGCCATGTGATAGACCTTGACTTGTCATCTAATTTTTTATTAAGTATACCTTAGATACATGAGATTCATGTAATCCATTAGACATTGCATCAATGTATCAAGTTCTTTCATTTAGGCATGAAGATCACCATTCATAGAGATTTGTTTCCATACAAACATTGAAAACATTTGGAGGCTAAGTATAAAAGCTATAACTACCATTTATGACTTGAATCTAGTTCTAAATAAGGACAAGGGGAAATAAATATTTTTTTATTTTCTAGAGGCTAATTGTATTGAACCTAATACCCTTGATTAATCTTCCTACATGCTACCTCCTAAAATGTCTAATCACTTTACCATCATGACTAATGGCTCAAGAGAATATTTGACCCATGATACATTCCACATTTTTAAGCTTACACAAAACCCCAAGTCATATGGAAGAATGAAATCCAAACCACCTTGCATGGAATGGAAATGAACGGGAAAGGGAAAACTACATGGTCCAACTTCTATCATTTTCACACTAGCCATTAGCTAATAACATGACCCACTTATAGATGATGAATCTTGGTTATATAATGACAAACTAGTCAATTTCTATAAAAATTCCAAGTATCCTATTCCTAAAAAAATCATGGAAAATCACACCTATGAAGGAGGAGGCCTCAAACCAAACTAGCAAGGAAGACTTGAGCTAATTTATGGCACTTGTTATAAAGGAACCTATAGTCCCAAATTTAAACCACCTGAGGGTGACCACATGTATCTTATTCATATTTGATCACCAATGACTAGTGAAATTTATGTTGATAGTGAAGTATAGTCTGATCATAGCCCTTAAGAATACCTATCTAGTACTATTCTATTTGAAACTCATGTCATTTATACCCTTATACTAGTTATTTTCCACAATCTACTTCTTTTATATCATCCTGAACTTATAGCTTGGGACCAATAAGAACCCATAGTTCATGTAGATGAGTTTGAGAATGATGAGACCTTTTACAATTTTATAGGCCTATGAGATAATGTTATGTTTGGAGACCAAAAATAAGGGTTCTAAATTAAATTGGATCTTGTAACCTATTTTTGAAAATAGGTGGACACCCTAAGCCATAAAAAATTAAATAAAACATTGAGTTTCCAAAGTGAAAACCTCTTTGATGTACTTTTGGATGAGGGTAAAAGTAAAGATAAAGGCCATAATTTTTGTGAAAACTAATTTCAAGCATCATTAGATGGGGGTGTTAAAACTTCCTCAAACATAGCTCAAGAGACCACCAACACTAGACTTGCATATGGGTCTGAGTTCAATTTTAAAGAGTAACATGCCTTTAACCACATAATTAAAGAGTTTCAAATATTATTTTTCACAATTCCATACTTACTATTGGGAGATTATAAGTCCTCTTACCTAGGATAACTTAAAGAGCCAGTCCAAGCAGAGGACTCTACCGTTGTAGGCCATTTCCAATCATTGCCAACCATTTTGGAAGATGGTTAAACTCTATTTATTGAGGACACTATAGAAGTCAAAATTGGGACTCTAGATGACAAAAAGTGAATTGAATTATGTGCATTCCTCATTAAGGAATAATGTGAATTCTTTATAGACTTTTTAATGGATTTTGTTGATATGTTTGCTTGGGCCTATTTTGGCATGTCAAGTTTGGACCCCACCTTGGTTATATACCACCTTGTAGTACATCTTGATACCAATATTATGAAATAATTTTTTTGAAGGATTCATCCTCTCATTATTCTATTAGTAAAGAAAGAGACAAAAAAACTCTTAGAAGTGAGATGTATTTGACTAATCAACTATTCAAAGTAGATCTCAAATGTTGTGGCCATTAGCAAGAAGTTATAAGGAATCAGAATTTACAATAATTTTAGAGACATAAATAAGGAATTATACAAGAATGAATTTCCTTTGCCTAATAATAACATGATATTTGATTCTACATCTAAGTATGAAATGCTTTCATTGATGGATGGATTTCTAGGCTATAACTAAATCCAAATTATACCAAAAGTCTAGCATAAAATAGTTTTCACCACTCCATGGGGAACATTCTATTATTAGGTTATGTCATTTGGTCTCAATAATTCTAGGGATAGATGCCAAATATCCATGACCATCATATTTCATGATATGATGTATGACATTATTGAATATTATGTTGATGACATATTGGGAAAATCAAAGACTAGGGATGATCATCTAGTAACACTATGATAGATATTTGAGAGACTGCATGAATATAATGTCAGACTCACTCCTAAGAAGTGTGTTTTTGAAGTTACTTATAGAAAATTTCTAGGATTCATTATGTCTCATAGGGGCATTGAATTTATTCTAGCCATAGTATATACCATTACCAAGATGCCACCACTATCCAATTTAAATCAACTCCATAGTTTGTAGGGCAAGATCTAGTCTATATAACACTTCATTTCTTAGTTGGCTGACAAATGTCATCCATTTACACACCTAGTGATGAAATGTGTCATGTTTCATTGGGATGGAAAGTGCCAAAAATCCTTCTAGCACTTCAAATATTATCTTGGAAATCCACCTATTTTGTTTCCACCAATACTAGGAAAATCATTCTTATTATATTTATCTACCACAAACAAACCCTAAGTCACTTCTAACTTAGCATGATGGTCATGGAAAATAGCATGTCATGTATTATCTAAGCCATACACTAGTTTTATATGAACACAATTATATACCCATTGAAAAAGCCTATTTAGTTATGGTCTTTATAGCTAAAAAAATGTGACATTACATGTCAAACAATAAGACCTTAGTTATTTCCAAAGTAGATCCACTCAAGTGTATATTATCCAAAATATATTTACAAGGCCATATGGCTAAATGGATCATGCTTTTAAGAAATTTCAAGATAAATAATTTCAACTAGAAGGCCATCAAAGCAAAAGAACTTGTAGATTATCTTGATGAAGCTCCCTTTGTAGATATAGAACCTCTAACATTCCAATTCCAAGATGAGTCCGTTATGACCATTATTGAAACACCTCTTGAGGTGTAATACTAGAATCTATATTTTGATGGATCATTCATAACACGTGGATTGGGGTAGGCCTATTATTTATTACACCATAGGGGGATCTTATCCCTAAATCATTTTAGATTAGTTTTCCTTTTACAAAAAACATGGAAAAATATGAAGCACTTGTTTTAGCGATTTGACAAGTAGTACAATGGAATATTTGGCGTCTTAAGGTTTATAGTGATTCTTAGTTAATCATCAATCAAGTTATAGATTATTTTTAGACCAAGGATGACAAGTTTGTATCATATAAGGCCATGTTCAACACTCTAAAACATTATATTACTGACATATAATTTGAACATATACCAAGGGCTAGTAATAAAATAGTAGATGCCATGGCCACCATTGGCTCTTTTATTCTTCATATAGACATGGAAAAGAATACCAATTCATCATTAAAAATTTTATATCACTAGGTCATGAGCCTTCAATTGTCACAATGATCTATGATATTTTTAGTCCTCGATCTATATGGTATGTAGACCTTTATACCTATCCTCATGACCACATTATGCCACCGACCTATCACATAAATAATCAAAGGTTTTTATCCACCATGCCACATGATATACCTTACTTGGATGAACCCTTTACTATCATAGCTTTGATGGAACTATGATTCATTATTTAAGTTTGGTAGAATCAACATTAGTGTTATGGGAAGTTCATAAAGGAGTATGTGAAACCCACATAATCAAGGTTGTCTTCGAGAAAAAGCTCTTATGTACTACGTATTATTGGTCAACTATGGATGTAGATGTAGTTGCATATGTCAAAAATTGTGATAAATGTCAAAGGCAAGCTAATCTAATTCATGCTTAAGCCAAGACTATAAAAAAATGATAACACCATGACCATTTTCAACATAGGGCCTCTATCTCATTGGAAATATAAAACCTACCTCATATGATTGCCACAAACACATCCTTACTACTATAGAATATTTCACTAAGTGGATTAAAGATGTACACCTCACGTGACTGGAAAACAAATTTCTAAATTCATATTCAACCATCTCATTTTCCATTATGGTATCCCCTTTGACATTATATATGATAGTTGTAGATCATTCAATAATAAGGATGTCAAATTGTTGTGTGCCAAGTATAGAATTACTCAACATTTTTCTATGGTATATTACCATCAGGTAATGACCAAGTAGAAACATATAACAAAACTATTGTAAACATCCTTAAAGATATTATCAATGATGCCAACAATGATTAACACCTCCAAATATTCTATGCCCTTTGGGCATATCACACCAATTACCATACTCAAACAGGAGCCACACCATATTTAAATTTTTATGGTATTGAGGCCATTCTTCCCATCGAGGTCAAGTTACTTCTTTGGATATCTCTTTGAATCATGTCCTATAAAATTAAGACTATTGAGTATCTTGATTAAAATAGCTAGAGTTACTTGATGAAAAATACATGGCCATAGTTAACAATCTATAAGCATACTAGAATAGACTATGTGGCCACTATAAATGATGGGTCATACACAAATAATGTGAGCTTGGTGATATTATAATTAAATAAAACTAATAGAATATCATGGCTAAGAAGAAACACAAGGGTAAGTTCAAACCAAACTAGATCAACCATTTCATCATTGTTGCAAACTATGGCATTGAAGCATGCAAACTCGTTACACTAGACAGGGATAAACTTGAACTAATAAACATTATACACCTCAAGTGTTACTTGAGAGATCTAAGGTATTGTTTATGAGCCCCATTTATGCTATACTAATACTGATATTATCTTTATACCATATTATTCTATCTTATACCAATCTACCATGTTGTTCTTATCAACTAAGTTGTTTTCACCCTCCCTAACCAATCCCTTTGACATTGGTTCTATTTCATTGGTTCCATATCCACTTTAAGCATGAGGATTCATAATAAGTTTCTATATTTAACTCAAAACTCTACATAGAGGCCATATTTTGGATTAGTATGATAGTGGTTTGGTAGTTACATCCTTCATTTCTTATTCCATTTTATACCAAGTGGACCTGATTATAATCACCTTTGGATAAATCAGTGTCTCACCATCATGATACTAATTATAACCACCTATGGGAAAATTAGTATCATTGACCTATGTCATTATTTTCTAATTATAACTACCTATGGGTAAATTAGGGACAACACTTGTTTATCATTCCTTGAAGTGCAACCTTGCCATTCTTATGCCACACTATGCCATTTGCCAACTTTTCCTATTTTATTTAAATTAGATGCTATCTAGTAAGATTACTCCACTATAAGGTATAACTATAGTGACTTGAGCTTTCATCCTTGGACTATCTAGGAAATGTTTGATTTATCTTGAGGTCAGCTCAGTCACCCTTTTCCCACACTCTCATCATTTTGTAATCAATTTTAAGTTTGAATGCTCTTGCCATTTTATGAGGAACCTTTGCCATGTTTTTGCTATTTTATGAGGTATTCAGTTTAGTATCTCATAATTTTTTATTGAGTTGAGATGCTTTGAAAATTACAAAAACATTTTAAAAATGACTTTGAAAATCCTAAACATTGATCACCTTTTCCTTAAGGATTATAAGATCCTAATTATATCACAAGAAACCACTTATCATTTAGTTTTCCCACCCTTATTGGCCTCAAATCCCATGCTCTTTCTATTTTGTGAGCTCATTCCTATCTATTTATCTACACCATCCATCATATTTTCTTCTCATCATTTTTTTTTATCTCATATCCTAAGAGAACTACATTTGGTATGAAGATTTTGTTGAATATTACATCTATAGAATTATGTAGGTAGCATCCACTTGCCTACTGCATCTAGATCTAGCTCAGCCATCTCCTTCCTTTTCTTCTCTTCCCCCATTTTGTGTGTTTGATTTTTCACCTCTTCTAGTATAGGGGAAATATTTATCATCTTATTTTTTCTTTATTTATTCTAACATTGTGATTAACCATTATTTGTTGTTTGTTTCATTTTGTTCTCTTTGTTTTGTTTTTTTCTTTATTTTTGTGGCATTTTGTTTTTTTGTTTGCTTTTTTTCCTATTTTTTTGGTTTCTTGTTGTGACTTAATTAGGTCTATGTACATTCATTGGGTGATTCATTATTCATTATTCTTGAATCCATCCATATTCATACATCAAAATTTTCATCATGGTTTTTATCATTGGTGTATTATTTTCACATGTTTATTGGATCATGTGTTAGTCCTTATGCATATTTTGGCTAAGTTATCATGGTGCTTTATATCATGATGCATACTATCACATGATACAACAAAAACCAACTTGAAAAGTTTTCAAGAAATACAGTCATGATGCATCTTATTATTACCTGAACAAGTCCTAATCTACACAAATCATTCCCCATATAGATTAATTAAATCATGAAATAATTTTAACCCTTAATAGTTCAAATGAGCATCTCCTTATGATTAGGTTGACCAAATTCATATTTCTCCTTTATACTAAATTCTTCTTAATCTATGATTATATATTTAGGTTATAAGCCCCATTATTTAATTTGACATCATATTTTTCATCACTAGGTACAACGATTCTAACCACCTTTGGAAAAATAATTATATATTATCCCACCTACATTACCAATTATTATAACCACCTATGGGAAAATCATTATCTTTTAATCTATCTAGATGTAATAGATTATAACCAACTATGGGAAAATCCTTATCATTCTCTACCTTAGGCACATTTGCATTGTGATAATGCTTATAACCACGTTTGGGAAAACCATTATCTCAATCTACCCAATTGGGGCATGTTTTTATATTTCTAATGATTATAACCACCTATTGGAAAATCTTTATTTCTCTTTTAAAATAATTATATTTTCCTTTGGTAAAATCATTACCTTGTTACCCTAATCCTTTTCCAATGATTATAACTTCCTTTGGGTAAATAATTACCTAATTTGTCCCTCTTATGCCAATGATTATAATCATATATGGACAAATCATCTTGTTTTTCTACCCAACTAGGGTAGATTTATATACCACTGATTATAACTGCCCATGGGAAAAATCAATCTTTTCCACCCCATTTTATATTTTTTATCCCATCATTTCCTTCTTTTGAGGGACTGATCACTAACCCCTTTTGTTTATCACTTAGTCAATGGGGTACCTATAGTTCATCCATTATCATTGAATTCATGGGCATATAGGACCTTTTCATTCTTTGAGAATATATTATTGTGCCTATATCTTATAATTCCTTCTCAAATAAAGGAAAACTATAGACACCTAAAACTAGCCATAACTAGCTTCCAACTAGACTTCAGACTAATTATTACCAACTAATTCCTACCAACCATTACAAATTAAGCGTATGAATCACTAAATGTCCCAAATTTTCTTATACATCATTCATCAAATCTTAAAATCATGTAGAGACATCCTTAATTGGGTTATCCTATGATATATAACAACAAAATCTCATGGATTCATCCCTAATCATATTTTCATATCACAATAGTCAATTTGGCCTATGGACCTATTAAGTGGGGCACTTACACAAATAAAATCTTGTAAATGCTAATTGGATAATCATAATTAATTAATAAGATAAATCAAATTAAATGCCTAGCTAAATTGTCCATTTAAAATTAATGAAAATTTAAAAAAAGAAATTTAAAAATTCAAAATATTCTAGCCTATCATTATTGCCTTTATGAGTTGTCATGCTCTTTGAAAATATCCTAAAATATCTAGTTTGGAGACCTATGCCTAGTAATTGGAAATCATGATTACTTGATAACTATTAACTCTACTAGGGTTATATTTGACTCACCTAGGTTAGGTTTGAACCCATTCCAATCCTTAACTTCACCCTAACTCACCTTGGGTGAGATTTAAATCCTTAGGCTATAAATAAAATTCCATGTCTCTTGAATTTTAAGCTCTCATAATCTAAAGTTATAATAAAAATTTGGAGAGAGACAAGCCATTTGATTTAGTGTTATAATGCCAAAATTGCCTTTTAACTAGTGTTACAATGATAAGATATTGAGCCAAGAAACATCAAGACACATCAAATCCATGGTATTAATGAGAGAAGGAGCCAACAAGCTTCATTTCCCAAAGACACTTTGTTGCACAAGTTGAGAAAGCCACAAAACAATGCATTTGGAGTTCCCAAAGAAGTTAAAGGATTCGTTTTCTTTTATGTTTTAGTTGTGATTTCATTTTTATTTTGTTACTAAGATCCCCATAAGTTATAGGCTTAGAGTGTAATTGTTAGTGTGTTTTTATTTGAGTTTTTGTTACTTGAACTAACACTATACTAGCCTTTATTCTTGGATTAATATGAACTATCACTATACTAGCCTACCTTTTGTTATTTTAGTTTCTATTACTTTGAAGGTAAAGTATTATAACCACCTATTGGAAAATCATCTTGTTTGTCTACCCAATTGGAGTAGCTACATATGCCACTAATTATAACTACCTATGGGTAAAATCAATCTTTTCCACCCCATTTTATATTTTTAGTCCCATCCTTTCCTCTTTTCAAAGGATCGATCATTAATGCCTTTTTATGATTTATCCTTCGATGGGGAACCTACAATTTATCCATTGTCATTTATGTCATGGGCATACATGACCTTTTCATTATTTGAGAAGACATTACTATGTCTATAGCTTGTAATTCCTTCCTAATAGAGGCAAACTGTAGACACCTAAAACTAGACACAACTAGCTTTCGATTGAACTTTAGACTAATTCCTACCAATCATTGTAAATTAAGCCTAAAAATCACTAAACATCTCAAATTTGATTGTGCATCATTCATCAAAGATTAGAATCACATGAACACATCCCTAATTAGGGTATCTTATTTTATGAAATAATAACCTCTCATGGATTCATCCCTAATCATATTATGACATCACAACAATCAATTTAGCTTATGGACCTATTAAGTGGGGTACTTGCACACTTAAATCAAATCTTGAAAATGCTAAATGGATAATCATAATTAATTAACAAGGTAAATAAAATTAAATGCCTAGTTTAATTATCCATTTGAAATTAATTAAAATCTAAAAAAAGAAATTCAAAAATTTGAAATATCCTAACCTATCATCATTGCCTTTATGAGTTGTCAATCTCTTTGAAAATATCCTAAAATATATATTTTGGATACCCATGCCTAGTAATTACAAATCATGATTACTTGATAATTATTAACTCTATTGGGGTTATATCTAAGTCATCTAGGTTAATATTTAACCCATTAGAATCCTTAACTCTATTATGAATTAATTGAATATAAACTAGATTTAATCCAACATAAACTCACAAAACCAGATTTTCAATGTGTGAAAATCATATTTAATAATGTGGAAATAGTTCCTTAAATCATAGTTTAAATGAAATCATAAATGGAGAGAAAAAAACTATAAATAACACATAACATAGATATACCTTGGTTCACCTAATGTGGGATAAATCCACCAATAAAGTCCTCAAACAAATTAGTAATCTGAAACAAGATTACAATGAACTCTCACAGAGATAAAACAAATCTCTTGTAGAAAATGTTGCACAAAACAGATGCACTTTCACCTACACCTGCACAATAATGTATCTCATAATATTTTATACCACACCCTATAAATGAACACTTTCACTTTGTAAAACACCTACACTTTAACTTTTTATCTTAAAAGCCACACCTATAAATAAATATCATCAAAAACAACCTATAAAAGGTCACTCCATAACCTGTATAAATAACAAATGATATAGAAATCCATCCTCCAAGGATAAATTCACCATCCTCTTCAAGATAAGCCTTATCCACATAGGAAACATGCCATATGCCACCACATTAATCATAACTAGAGGGCCCATGAGAAGAAACATGTCATTACTCTTCACATGGCATAACTTCCAATGAGGAAGTCCAACCCACTCCCATAATACATCAAGGAAATTATTAAATAGAACATTTAATAATTTTTTCCTCCTAATGCATCATATAAATTATTAAATAGATCATTTTATAATTTTCTCCTCCTAATGTATCATAGAAATTATTAAATAGATTACTTAATAATTTTATCATATGGAAATCATTTAATAAATAATTAACTCTGTAGATAATAAGGAAATCAATCTCTCTTCTAAGAAGCATGGAAGTCAACATGAAAATTATTAAATATGCATTTAATAATATTCACCCACATGAGGAGTAAATGAAAAATGCACTCCCCACATAGTTGGAGCTCTCTAAGCCCTAAAAATTTACCAACATGGTCATGTGATAATCCCAAAGGGATTCAAAATTAATAATAACCCACTTGGAGACTTTTTCTCCTGAATAGAATCTATTACTGGTCCATGATCACTAAGACCAACCAAATATGAACATAGTCTCAACTTGTCCAATGTGATCACCTTGGTCATCATATCTATAGGATCTTGGCTAGTATTAATCTTCACTAATTTTTCCAAGTTTTCCTCTAAAGTTATCCTGATGAAGTGATAACATAACTAAATATGATTCATCCTCGAGTGGAAAGTAGAGTTCTTTTCCAAATGAATAGCATTGTGACTATCATTGTGTAGTCTGCTATCTTCCTGCTCATTTGCCAAATCTTGAAACAAATCCTATAACTAAATAATCTCATTGTTAGCTTCTATGGTAGTAACATACTCTATCTCTGTGGTTTACAAAGCCACAACCTTCTGTAACCTAGAAATCTAACTAACCACTATATCTCCAACAGTAAATATATATCATGTCATACTCCTCTTACAATCAATATCCATTACCATATAAAATTCCACATAACCACACACAATGGTATATGATCCACCATAACATAATGTAACATCAATGGTTACTCTCAAATATTAAATAATTCATTTCACTACTTGCCAATGCTTATAACTAGGATCACTCATATACCTGCTCGTAACTCCCACTACTTGGGAAACATCTAGCCTAGTATAAACCATGGAATACATTAAGCTACCATTACCCAATGAGTAAGGTACCTTGGACATCTTTATCCTTTTAACCTTCATCTTGGGACACTACTCCTTTGATAATCTAAAGTGGCCTGTTAGAGGAGTACCAATAAATTTAACATCTAACATGCTAAACCTTTTTAAGACTTTCTTCACATACTCTAATTGGGATAAAACTAACTTCCTTTCCTTCTTATCATGAGTAATCCTCATACCAAGGATTTTCTTTGTAGTACCCAAATCCTTCATAAAAAAGGAGTCACTAATTTATTTTTTGAGCATATGAATATGTTGCATGTTTTTTCTTGAAACTAGCATGTCATCAACATAAAAGCAAAAAATAATAAAATGAACCATCATCAAAATGTTTGATGTACATGCAATGGTTAGAATTACACCTTTGATATTCTTGTTCCAAAAAAGACAATCAAATTTCTTATACCATTGTCATGGAGCTTGTTTTAGGCCATACAAGCTCTTCTTTAGTTTGCACACAAATTTCTCCTTCCCTTTGACCTCATATCCCTATGGCTTCTTCATATAAAACTCTTCATCCAAATCACCATGAAGAAAAGTAGTTTTCACATCTATCTATTCTAAGTGCAAATCCTCAACTACAACTAAACCAAGAATAGTCGTAATAGAAGTCATTTTTAAAATAGAAGAGAAAATCTCATCAAAATCAATACCCAATTTTTTTACAAACCCCTTAACTACCATCTTGTCCTTATTCCTTTTTCTCCCTTGATCCTCTTATTTTATTTTGAAGATCCACTTGTTTGGAAATGCACTCTTTCCCTTGGGTAGCCTTACCAAATCCCATGCCTAGTTCTCCATGAGAGATTTATGCTCCTCATCCATGGCTTGTTCCCATTTCATCCTACCATTTACCTACATTCCTTCTTCATAACACTATAGTTCTCCATTGTCAGTGAGTAACATATAATTCAAAGAAGGAAGAAACTATTCAAGTGATTATCTTACCCTAGAAGATATTTTTACCATAGGAGTTTGGGGTCCTTATGTAGAAGGTTTTCAAACTGATTCATTAGATACTTTTCCATTCGCAATATCATCCAATACTATGTACTCTTTCTATTCCTATTAATGTTCTTACAACTGATCCTTATAAATAACTTTTTCATTAAAGACCAAATCTCTAGAATGAAATATTTTCTTATCTTTAATGCTCCATAAATGGAAACCAAAGTCATCTTCACCATATCCAACAAAGGTGCATTTCTCTGATTTATCCTCTAACTTGCTCCTGTTCTCTTTCTTGATGAGAGAAAAAGTCTAACATCTAAAGAATTTAAGAAAATAATAATCAAAATTCTTACCAAACCAAGCTTGTTCATGAATGCCTCCATCCAAAGTCATATAAGGTCCTCTATTAATTAGATATACTACCATGCTAACTTCTTCTACCCAAAACTATAAAAACAAACCTACATGTAACCTCATGCTCCTAGCAAGTTCCATTATTATTTTTTTCATACTTTCATATACCCCATTATATTTCAAAGTTCTTGGAACCATCCTTCACCTAAAAATTCCATTGTTAGAATAATAATTAAAGAAAGCATTACTATAATACTCACCTCCATTATCTAATCTAAGACATTTCAATTTGAGACCTGTTTCATTCTCAACAAGGGATTTTCACTTCTTAAAAGTTTCAAATACATTAGATCTCTTTTTAATATAATAAACCCAAGCTTTCCTAGTTGCATCATCAATAAAAATGACATAATAATTGGAAGCACTAATAGAAGATACTTAAACTGGTCCCCATACATCTGAATGTACCAACTCTAACTTGTGTTCTTTCTTTGTGGGTCTAACTTTCAAGAATTTAATATGCTTCTATTTCCCATACACACAATTCTCATGGAATTCTAGATCTAGATCTTTCAATCCAAAAAACTTATATTTTAAGATCTCCATACCCTTATGGCTCATATGACCAAGCTTGTAGTGCCACATAGTTACATCTCCATTTTCAACAACTAAATAAAAAGAATCAACACTACTAGTCAAATATAAAGTACCAACTTTCTTACCTCTCAAAATCAAAAGAGATATTTTGGTAACTTTCCAAGAATCTATAATAAATGTAACTGGACATCCTTTACTATCCAATTTCCCCATTAAAACTAAATTTTATCTCAACATAGGCACATGTCTAACATCTTCAAGTAGACATGTGTTTCCATTCTACATTTTCACCTGAATAGAACCTTTCCCTACTATCTCACATGGTTCATCATCACCAATATATACATGTCCTAGATTCTCTTAAACATAATAAAAAAAATAATGCCTATGTGGGGTAGTATGAATAGAAGCCCATGAAACTGATACCCAAAACTCATTAAAATTATCCAAAGAAATAATTAAGGCATCCTAACATGCTTTACTTGATGTCAAATTTACCTCATTCATTTCCTCCTTGTTTATGTTCTTATCCTAAAGTGACTAACAATCCTTCTTTGAGTGTCCACTCTTCCCATAATGTTAACATATCATCTTGTCTTTAGATCTTGATTTAGATCTACCTTTTGACTTTCCATGGTTGCCTTTACTCTTATCCTTTTGCCTCCCTCTAGTATCAATAGAAAAATCATTACCTAAGGATGATTCACTAGTGTTTTTATTTCACATCTCCTCAATAAGAATCACACCTGCAACATCCTCAAAATTCAAGCTTCCCTTAGTAAGGACTTAATTACTCATAGCCATAACCAAACTATCCCAACTATCTAGCAAAGAACATAAAATTAGCAAATCTTTAAATACATCATCAAACTTAATTATAAATGAAGTGAGCATACTTAAAACTATATTAAAATCATTTAAATGATTAGCAATAGAACTATTCTCAAACATTTTCATATTAAACAATCTTGTCATAAGAAATTTTTTATTAGAAGCTAAGGGTTTCTTATATAGATTTCCAATTTTACCCATGATATCATTTATATATGTCTAATATATAATTTTAAATGAAATAAAAGATGCAAGTCATAATTGAATGGCTCCCAATGCCTTCATATCAAGCAATGTCCAATCTGCATCATTCATAGCTATAAGTTGTCATCCTTTCCCCTCCAAGGGGAGTTGAAGTTCCTTATAATGTAAGTAATCTTCCATCTAAATTTTCCACAAACCAAAATTATTACCATAAAAAATTTTAACTCTGAATTTGACTACTTTTCCCATAGCTCCCACTCAAGCTAATAACCTTTTCTATGATTTACCACTTCATCTAAAACATCACCAAAGCTCTAATACCAATTGGTAAGAATTAAGTGAATATGAACCAGATTTTATCCACCATAAAATCATAAAACTAGATTTTAAATTTGTGAAAATTAGATTTAATTATGCAAAAACAATTCCTTCAATCACAGTTTAAATGAAATCATAAATGGAGAGAATAAAACCAGCAATAACAAATAATACAGATATATTATGGTTCACCCAATGTGGGCTACATCCACCAAGAAAGTCCTATAATAAAATAGTAATCTAAAACAAGATTATAATGAACTCTCAAAAAGATAGAAAAAATATCCTATAGAAAATGTTGCACAAAAAAACTACACTTTCAGCTGCACCTGTACAATACTGTATCTCACAAGATGCTATATAACACCTTGTAAATGAACACCTGGACTTTGAAAAACACATGAACTTTGACTCTGTCTCTCAAAATCCACACTTAAAAATAAAAATCATCAAAAACAACCTCTAAAAGGTCACTCCACACCTTATATAAATAAAAAATGATGTAGAAATCCATCCTCTAAGGATAAACTCACCATCCTCATCAATATAAGTCTTATACACCTAGGAAACATTCCATATGCCACCACACAAAGCATATCCAAAGGGCCCATGAGAAGAAACATGCCATTCCTCTCCAAATGGTACAACTTCTAATGAGGAAGTCTAACCCACTCACATAATACATCAAGGAAATTATTAAATAGAACATTTAATAATTTTCTCCTCCTAATGCATCATAGAGTTTATTAAATAGATCATTTAATAATTTTATCCTCCTAATTCATCATATTAATTATTAAATAGATCATTTAATAAATAATTAAATCCTTAAAAAATAAGTAAATTAATCCCACTTCCAACATGCGTGGAAGTCAACATGAAAATTATTAAATATGCATTTAATAATATTCACCCACATGAGGAGTAAATGAAAAATTTGCTCCCCACATCCTTAGAGATCTCTAAGCCCCTAAAATATACCAACATGGTCATTTGATATCCCTAAAGGGATCCAAACTCAACAAACTCCACCCTAAATCACCTTGAGTGAGATTTAAATCCTTAGGCTATAAATATAATGCCATGTATCTTGAGTTTTAAGCTCTCATAAGCCAAAGTTATAATTCAAATTTGGTGAGAGAAAGGATATTTGATTTAGTGTTATAAAGACAAAATCTTGAGCCAAGCAATATCAAGTCACATCAAATCCATGGTATGAAGGAGATAATGAGGTAAAAAGCTTCATTTGCCAAAGAATCTTTGATGCACAGGCTGAGAAAACCACTAAACAATGAATTTGGAGCTCCCAAGGAAGGTAAAAGATTAATTATTTTTTATGTTTTAGTTGTTATTTCACTTATATTTTATTACTAATATCCCCCCTAAGTTCTAGGCTTGGAGTTTAAGTGTTAGTTTGTTTTTATTTGAGTTTTTATTACTTTAACTAACACTATACTAACCTCCCTTGGATTTCTATGATCAAAATTTTTAGATTGTTTATATTTAAATTTAAACTAATTTTTCCATGCATATAATGCATCATATCATGAGATACAACAAAAATTATTCATAAAGAGACTATTAAATCAATGCAATGGCAACACTTCCCTTATATATAAAAACCAACAAAATACCTTAACACATGCTAGAATCCATGAGTAATAAATATATAACAAATAATTTATTATCTATTTATATAGACATACATCTCTAAAAAATCAGACATATAAGTCATAAAAACATGAGTAGATACTATAATATAACAACATATATACATGTCATAAGAAATAAATGAATAAAGTATACATGAGCATAAACTTCAACAATGTTAAACATCCATAATGATAATCAATGTTAATCAATGATAAAACATGAGATAATTAACACAATCATGGAATTATATATATATATATATATATATATATATATATATATCAAAGGAATATCATATACATGTACATCATCCTTGAAGGAAAAAAATTGAATGTTAATGTGTCTCATTTTTCATAATACATAGAGGATATATACCTATCATAATGGTGTCTCAAAATACTTTAGTGTGATAATACAACAAGTACAATTCCATATGTTAAAAATAATGCCAAAATTTTACCAAAATACCAAGATGCTCATGACCAAATCTAGCTCTATGTGTCCATGGGACCTATGGCTAAAATATCCCTTATTGGTCAAGGCAATGGTGTTCATCATTGATGACTATACTAACCTAAAGCACTTATAACATGAGTCCTAGTCTAAGACTAACTAGATCTACTAGCTTTCCTCTATACATCTCACACCTCAAAATAAATAAGATGATCATCCCTAGGCATGGTCATCTAATAAGATCAGTAGTAATAAGAGGCATCTTCCTTAGCTGGAAGGATATCTATAATCATCTATGAAAATTTAGCATGTGTAACAACTCATCAAGTTACATCCCACTCTCATCTTAGCCTATCAACATCATCTAATGCTTGATCTCTATCACTAATGGATTGATTCCTCTTTATGGTGAGCTAACCCTACACTTGTACCATATTATAAATTTAAACCTTTAGATAGGTAATCTTTCACTAAAGATGAGTCATGTCATCATCCCTCATATCAAAGGTTATCTACAAATTGGCCACCTTCCACTATAATATGGTGATCTCCCCCACTTGGGTGATGATATCCTACTCTAACATGCATGTGTACATACCTATTATAGCTATGCTAAAGTCCTTACCTATCCTAGATCTACTTATCCACTTCTAAACCCTACCATGCTAGGATCAATAACCATCATAGCTAGTTGTATCCTCCACCTTCCCAATCATCTCCATCTCCATCTCCATCTCCATCTACTCTATTGTCTCATCCATCAAATCCATCATCATCATGCTCCTCACCTCCCCTACTCTACTAGTGTTTCCACTACCACTCAATTTCTTATCCTCCATATCCTTAATGTCTATGGGCATTAATCCCCTACTTACTTAGAACTATTAGTCTCAGAGGGTACAGCTATACCCACTAGTGAATATAAGTTGGAGTGGCCCCTATAGTTGTAGATCCTCCTACATAAGCCCATGAAACTTGTGGAATATTGAGGTAACTCATAGTAACCTATCCTTATGGATAATATAATTATCTCAACTAATCTCTTAAGTAACATGAAAAAACCATCTCGTCCCATCATGTACATCCTATGTGAACATAAACTATTGGAGTACCTAATTAGGGTGGTACTCCTTGCTAGTATGAGAATGTTTACTAATAAAAATTAATTTGGTAATTATGTAGGCCATATACCATATATTCTAGAGCCATTGTAGATAGTTTGAAAGGTAAGCCTTCCAAATGAAAAACTATGGGGTAATTTTATCAAACATATGATGATAGAAAGTAATCTCCCCCTATGCCCATGCATACCTACTCTTATCTAAGACCATCTGTATGCCAATGGCTCCTCTAGGTCCCATAACTATCACTTCCCCACTAGTCACTTGATCATAATGTACCCCTAGTCCTAGACAATGAGAAGAGTGAAGGCCTTAATATTACATCTACCATGATATACTATAATATGAAGATCTTGGTAAAGTGTAGGCTTTTCCAACATGCTCCACACCACACTTGTAAGGCCCATATGAAAATACCAATAATTCTTATCACATAATAAGATGTTGATGATAATATCCATGAGAATAATGACTTCCTTGTTGATAAGTGTTGGTGGTGATGGATCTCCAATATCTATATATATCTCTATAAGGTCTATATATACCTTCCCTTGAAACATGGGAATGCCATGATAACTAACAAAATAATTTAGAATAACCTATTGCTATGTTGGTGGTGTCAAAAATAATATCCATTTTTGCATCATCAAGTTGAGGATATGTTATATATCCTCAAGTGTCATGGTCAACTCTCTAGTCATCAAATGGAATATAGAAGTCTTGATATGATAGTGCTTAGCTAAAGCAATCAATTATGCCCATTTAACTTATATGATTGGAATCCATGCCACATTTTGAATTTCTAGATCCTATAATAATCTAACCATACCCTCTGTCTAGATTTTATGGTTTTATAGACAGTGTAACTATTACTCATGGCACATCAGTAGAGCTAGTCATTTCTACAAACATCAATAAGTTATCATCAACCTAACTATATGTTACTAGTAAATCCTAAGCCTAGCCTACATAGCCTAATTAAACCTTTACAAGAGGTTGGACCCTGATTAGGTCCCTAAACTAAGTGTTTTTAGATTTTAGGATGAAGTCATTATTTAGGCAATTTTGCATTTTTTAGGCAATATCCCCATTTTCATTTTCAACAAAAAGGTAACTTCACCTAAAAATGGGTGAAATTATTTTTTCAATGATTTGCGAGCAATTTAGGTGATTATACCATCTCTAAGAAAGATGACTTCATTTGAAGTCACCATTTTCCTTGGAAAAACCATCATTTGGCCTATAATGTAAATGGTAACTTTGCCATTTTTTGACCTAATACAAGTAATAAATGCATGGAAAAGAGAATTACTGAAAAAGATGAAGTTACTCACTAGTGATCCATCATGGGGTCATTTCATTTTCTCTCTCACATGATCTGAAATATGATGTCTCTCTCCTCTATGGATCATTTTTCTTAACTAATTTTTGCATAAAACCAAAGTTTAAAATTATAAATATGAAAGGTGAAAATGAATTATTTTTCACCCCAGGGGTTAATATATAGCCAAAATTTTGAATTTATATCCCCTTAGGGCCTATAGTTTATTTCATGCACTTTAGGAAGTGTATTTTTCACATTCATGGTCTGTTTTGTGTACTATTTAATCTTCCATGCCTTATTTTTCAATCATATTATAACCAGACCATCCTTTTGGGCCTTTCTTGAGACCCATTTAAAAACATTATTTTTCTACTTATATCCCATGTAAGTTTAAACATGCATCTTTATTCTCACATTTAGGTTAGAAATGTGTTTTTATTCTTTTCCAGCTCATCATAAATCTATTTAAATTTTTTTTTCATAAGTTACCCTTGACAATTTGTCCCATTGTGGCAAATTCTTTTTTGATCAATCAATGATTTATTATGCCTTTCTAGGGAAAAATAGTTTTAAATCATGTAATTTAAATGTGCAAATTATTATAACTACCTATGTGAAAATCATTATTTTTTGAGCAATTTAATGATTATAACCAACCACATGTGGGAAAATCATTATTATTGCCTCCCATGATAATGATTATAAACAACTTTTAAAAATTCATTATTTTCTAGCTCCACCCACCCTATTAAGAAAAATATCTAAAACACTTATTATAACCATCTTTGGGTAAATCTATGTCTCATATTCTATTATTAGTTATAACTACCTTTACAAAAATCATTATCCATCCCACCACACTACTAGGGAATAAATCAATGCCACTACTTATAACTACCTTTGGGAAAATTAGTGTCCCAATCTTTATTATTTATTATAACTACTTTTGGCCAAATTAATGAATCTACCACCATTACTATTTATAACCACCTTTGGTCAATTTAGCAATTCCAACCCCATTACCACTAACTTGTGTCATTTTATTCATTTCAATAGAATGTTTAAATACTATATTTTATCTCTTGATCCTTCAAGGGGGCATAAAAAACTACCTTTGGGGCATGAATCATTTATCTTAACAACATTTTCATTCTTGAAAATACATTATTATGCATGTGTCTTGCAACACCTTCTCAAATAAGGGGAAATTGTAAATACTTAGTTTTGGCCACTTCCATGCCTAAACTTGGATTTGGTTCAATCTATAGCACACAACATAATTTAAGCCTATAAATCACTTGAATTCTCAGATTTTTCTACATAATGGATTTAATTGCTCAAAAATGTGGGTAGGATTTGTTATTTAGGGTATTACCCTAAATTCACTCATAACCTAGTTCAGTTTAAACTCTATTCAAATTATGACTTAGTAATTTGAAACTCTTGTCCTATCGATCTCGTAATTGATTTTTTTAAAAATAATTGCCAAAATACAAAATACACCAATCACTATTAATTAAAAAAAAAATCTTAATTATCTTACATAAGCAAAAATTTCAAATCAAATTAGTGAATTTTATTTATCAAAATAGGATTTTTAGCCAAATATGAAGTCAAAGATCAAAGGAGATAATAAAGTGATTTATTAATTCTTAAATAATATAAAAAGTTGAGTCACAACCTCACAAATATTTAAAGTGAGTTTTCATGACTAATAAATATCTAAAGCTGAGGTGTCAATATTTTATGAGTGCTTTAACCTAACCTAAAGTTAGCCTGACTCAATCTAGGTTATTATAGACTCAACCAAAGTTATGATTTAACCTAACCTCCCTAGGGTTAGAGTTAGTTATTAGAGATATAAATACAAGTTATCACATGGTATGAAAACAACCTTTTGTATATAAGGTTAATATGTAGGAATGCATTCAAGAAGCCATTGAAATTACTAATATAATGCCTATTTTATGCCAATCTTCACACCAAGCCAATAGCAAATCAAATCCACAAGTGACTAGTGGATAAATGTTACCACATGTATAATCATTGATAAGAGTCTCTAATTTCAAATATTAAACATGGAATATGCCAACAAGTGGACATTAATTTTGACAAAGGAGGTAAAATTAGTGTGTGTTTATTATCTTTATTTTTTGTTCTTGTTCATTATGTTATGTTTCCCCTAGTTCTTAGGCAATAGTGTTTTGTTCTATGCATTATTATGAATGTATTTTTATCATTTTGACTAACAAGGAACTAATCAACATTTTTGTGTTCTAAATATTAAGATACACTAGAAGATTACTCTAGGAATTAGATCAACTACACTGATCCATATTTACTATTATCTACCCATTGGGGGCATATACATAGATACATGGATTATTTATTTGATACATTCACACATTTGGGGACACATTATACACATTTTTATTACTAGGTCACATATTTATATACTCTACATCACAAATTTAACATTGTTATATCTTGATATTGATCATGTTGTACTTAATTGGATTTTTTGTCAGCTATTACTACTTTATACCCAATATATGTACCTCTTGGCTCTTAAACAAATTTATATTACATGTTCATGAATAATTTCTATTAATAACCCAATTTTCACCCTATTGAAGCAAATTTCTTAGATCTACATGAAACCTAGACTAACATTGGATTGGTCTATAGGCTTTAGGATACCTATAATTAGACCAAACCTCTAGATTATGAGGCTAGCTCCTCTAATGGATTAAATTTGGTCTATTTCTTAAAATATACTTTTATTTGGGAGTGAAAAGGGGTAGGAAGATAACTAAAATGGAAATATTATTCTAGTGATGGTGATACACCTATATTATTGGTTCGTGAACTCAATTTGAACTCCAACTAACATTAATAAGCACTTCCAATCACTTAATATTACAACACCAAGGGGATATTATACAATAGTGTTTCACATAAAGGTTCCATCAAGTGATCAGAGTATGAGGGCAATGATGGAAGGCTTGATTCATGGCACTAACTATTTTATATTTCGACTATTAGTTCAGTCACTCAACATTACACACTATATATGACTTACATAAGATGGCACACAAGTAACTAGCTGAGATTAGGACCTGCCAAGGGAGAAAATACTATCACATGTGAAAATAAAACTAACTTAATCACACTAAACCTATATCAAATAGTCTTAAATAATCATTTTTACTATCCCAAGAGGTTATAAATCTTAATCTTAGTAGAGTTTCATCATACCCAAGAGAGTGATTCTAATAAAAACCTTCAAATCCTAAATATATAGAACATGAGAAGATAATAAGCCAAAGGATTGCTGTAAATGAGATAAGGAAGAGTTATCAAATCACTAACTCAAGTATACTCTAGTTAAAACTTTATTACAAATAGTTCTTAAGGCATCACTCCATGTTTGATGATCTTACATGCTCCTGAATGAGCTATTTAGCATTGGAAATAAGGTGGTGGGCCATCATAGGTTTATATCTATTCCTTCTTATTTTTTGCATATGAATTAAGTCAATAAAAAATACTTATTACATTAAGACATATAACATGCATTGAGTGTTAGCCAAGGATTAGTTAACTCATTATTGACACTTAAGATCAGTTAACTCATTTTTTTGCCCTCCTTTGTATTGATTGAAAATTAGTTCTAGTTGTGAATGGAAAATACACTTGAAGATCACTTATTATATTTATTACTACTCAAAAATAAGTTATTGATCATGATAGATCCACATTATCTCTCATGATTAACTTTTAATGCCATTTTCAGCTTTAGTTGATAGACCAAGTAGGTATACTAGGCCAATTAGGCCTAGTATCCTAACTCATTTTATTTGATGAATTTTAAAACCTACATAAAACCTTTTAAACCTAAAAATATAATGATTTTTATTCACCTCAAATCATGAAATGAGCCCTTTTGAATAAGAGACATGTAAATTAGTTAAAGTAGTTAACTAGGTCAATTTGTCTTAAATTTCTTTAGACTGAATATTTTGAATGAACTCATAGAGAAATTTATAGGAACAATCATTAGAATATGATGGATTTATAAGGTATAAAAAGTATCAATCCTCACTCTCCATTGATTAGCATCCATTAAATTTCCTTGTACCTCTATTTTTTGTACTTTATCTTCAAAAATCTTATTTTCTACTATGTCCATATATTTTCATACATAGCAGTACCATGTCTAGGACCCTATCTATGTTTAATTAATGTTTACAGTAGTTATTAGGTGATTCATTGGTTTTTGGATGCAAGAAACTTGACTTTTCTAAAAATTGGTCTATAAGAGGGTTTGGGAGGGTTTTGGAGGTGAACCTTTTTAATGACAGTTCATAAAGTACAAACCTCAAAACTATAAATTATTTTCATTAATATTTAGTACATAGACCCCTTAAAATTTATTGATAATCTTGGGTTCCCATGCAAAGAGTGTGCAAAGATATGTATGTAGAGAAGTTTTCTTGTAGGGTTTTAAATGCATTCTAGACATGATTATACTCTTAATGATTGTTCATAAACCTCAAATCCTCAATAAATATCAATACTTAATATATTATAATTAAATATTGGTAATAAAATAATTCTAAGAGCATTTGGTCAAAATCCGTATGTGCTGAAAGATATGAACATTAGAACAAGTGGTTAGAATGAGTGTTTTGACTATAGTAATTTGAATTAGCTCTTTAAGACCAAAAATGAATTTTCATTATATTTATCAACTTTTAATATATAATATAAGACCTATATCATATAATTAAACCTTTTTATGGTGTTATATTTCTTATAAAGGGGTTGCAAGTATCTTTTGGTGTTATAAGCTTTCTAGGCCTAAAATAAAATTCTAGGTCTAATTGGCCAAATATGAGTAATAGAGGTCTATGTGACCTATAGGATGACACACAAGGGACCATCATGATAATTACTTCTCATTTGTTTATGTCTTATGTGAATCCCTTTTGTTACACAAACTCCACTTTATCTTGATGGTCTCTTAAGACTACTTGTAGGGTTACATGGAAACAATAGAGGTCTACAAGCTTCCTCCTCCTTAAAAAATAGATTTTATGGATTTTTAAACCCCTAAAACATTTTATCATAGTGATAACAATCTTTTTTATATCTTTAGGGTTACCTTATGCTCGATATGTCTTGATTCCACTAGCCTAGGGTTTTTCCAATCAAAGTTTGTATAACCCTTGGTCTTGAATTTATTAACTTTCCTCTGCTAACCTAAGATATTATCCTCATAAAATTTTGTTAATATACCTATATTACCATTATTATATCTATATTATACATTTAAACACTACCCTTATCACATGGATGGCACCATTACTAGTACATTATATAGGCATGCTTGTATATAGTAGCCCTCAAGGGCATTATGTATTGAAAAATTAAATTTCATCAATCTCCAATAACATATGAATACAATATTATCACCTTTTATCAGCCTCAAAAATATTCACATGATGTTAAAACCCTTTTTTATGCTTTATACCTCAAATAGGCATCATGGACTCAATCATAACTATCAACAAACTATATAAGGTTTGTGACAAAGCATTTATCATTTACATCATTTATTTGACCTTTAAAATGGAGTTATAAGATTTATATATACCTAATTATTATATTAACCAAAATTGAGAGGCTAATTACACCTGTAGAGGACTCAAAATGACAAAATCTTTCAAAACTAGCTTCTTATATTAATTGTGACTATATTTTCTTGGTTTCAAACTATATTAGTTGTGTTTTAACCTATTAATGCTTGAAATAAATTATTTTAATGATTTAACAATGTTGTGACCCTATAGACATCATCCATAAATTAACTCCACTCCCCTCATATGCCAATAATCCTTCTCTTCTTCTTTTCAAATGAGAGTTCCCAAGGAAAATATATAATAACATCTTTTGACTATGTTTTCATGATAAAGGACATATGTAATCATGTTTTACCTTTGTATTCGAGTGTAATAATTCTTTATAACCTTATTTATATGATTAATAATTTCTTTAGTCACCTTTTAAACCATACTACACATCATCATACCATGTCATTTCCAAGAACATTAATGTGATTGCCTTTGTCATACTACTATAAAAGAAGATTATGGGAAATAAAAGCCTTTGGTATCCATTATACCATAATTTATTACTTTTTATACCTCCTAATATATTTTTAACCTTCCTCTCACCTCTTCTTAGTACATTTTCTCTTTAAATAGTGTTCTCAAAATCCTACATAGTCCTAATCCATACAAAAGCCCATGTATTGTACTTTGATAAATTGGTAGTAGTTTTAATGGAGATTATTATATTTATGGAGGTTTGGTGATATATTTTTTTTATCAAAAATATAGGTGAATTGACAATCTTCATTATTTAATGAATGTACCTTGAACTACACCTTTAGGGTATGTGGATGTCTGAGTTAGGATTGACCACATATGATTGTAGCCTTATTTTAGGTAACCCTATTAATTATCTTTATGGTTTATATCTTTATTTCCCTTATTAATCCTTTATTAATCATGATCCTCTATCCTAAACTGTGCTTGAATACTTTTGTAACTTGTAGATAGGCCCATCCTTTTGAGGACATATGTGAATGTTTCATGAGGGAGAGAGATTGTTGTTATGTAATTTGACGCTCATAGATTGATATAAATCTTCACACCATTTTAATTAGTTATTAAAAATATATAGAAATATAATTTAACTTGAATTCATAGCAACACCTTCTTGATAATGGATGTGATTCACAATTTCAAACTTTAAGAGACTCTATTGTAGGTGAACATTCCCATGGAAATATATCTTAAACTAAGTTTCATCCTCACTTATGGTATACCTTTGATACAGCTATCATATTCATAACTTAATCAAACTATATTATTCATACACATAATTTTACCTTCTTAAAAATAGACCTTTCTTTCCATCATAGTCTTGACCGTGTATTCTTGTTAGCACTTATACATATTGTGGTAGAGTTTTAATGCTTGCATTTGATACCTATAGACCTCCAAGTTCACTCAAATGCTCTCATAGTCTCTTGAAATCATCTTGACTTAAAATTTATCTTAAAATAACTTAAAATTTTCCTTGTCTATATTCTTGATCTCATCTCTTTCTTTATCTTGGCTATAGGTAATGATAACCATGTTGTTTGTATGGATTGAGGTGAAGATGACCTTGAGAAAGTCATAAAAATTGTTGATGAACTTATACTTCATACATTGTGACTTTAGGATATATTTTGAGAAAAAAACTTCAATAAGATATCTTCTATCCCCTCCCTTAGTTTCACTTCCATAAAAAATCTTGATTGTGATAACCTTTCATTGGTTATAGGCGATGATTCACTTGGTATTAGTAGGGTTCTTAAGGGTTTTACACGATTTAAATACCTGTGATGCTTCATGATGTCCTTGCATATTTCTTGATATTGGATAGATGAAGTGAAATTGAGTGGAAGGTGATATTATGTCAATGGATGATGGGAAACATTGAATGGATATGGATATGGAGCTTTACAATAATGAAAAGGTAGTGACAAGATAATGTAAATGGATGCAACATGATGGAGGTGAAAAGAGTATGTAAAGACCATATTGAAGGTTCTTAAGCAATAATAGACACACCATTAATAATATAATATAGTTTTAAGGCCTTTGAACAAACATATGTTTCTAAAATGCCAACCTGGGAGTCTACTAAAAACCTTAACATATACTAACTTTCCTCAACATATGATTTACTATGACTCCATGAAGATATTAAGAGCACATTTATGGCTTATTTACTATGTATATTTGAGTAATATTAAATTAAGAACACAATGACATGAAGGATACCTTAAAACCATGTTTAAAAAAATCATTAAATCCATGAATCAACCTCTAAAGTGTACAACTTCTCCAAACTACCTATATATTACAAATTAGTTGTTAATTAACTTCTTGAGATCCATATGACATAACACATGTAAAGATAAGTTGTAAAATTCCATGTAAATGTGTCTAATTCTCTTTTAAAAATCCTCAAACTTGATTTTTTCTATCATGATGCCCAAATGAGGAGAAATCCTATAAAACTAGTTGCTTACTTAGATGAAGAACACCTGATGAGTGGCTTAACTTCAAAAGGATGGTTCATGAGAGAGAGAGAGAGAGAGAGAGAGAGAGAGAGAGAGAGAGAGAGAGAGAGAGAGAGAGAGAGAGAGAGAGAGAGAGAGAGAGAGAGAGAGAGAGAGATAAATTAAGAACCAATTTACACATATAAAATATCTCTAAGACCCTTTTATCTACCCAAAATTTTATATCTTCATTTTCTCTCTCACGGTCATACCATTTACAAACCTGAAGGGTTCTCACTATGTGCAAAGAAGCAAGGTGAATGTAGGGAACTGGTTTTGGGAGTGTATGAAATATTTTTTCATTGAATACTTTATATAATAATTTTTATAACTCAATATTCATGCTCATTATCCATACTATACATAAAATTCATACAATTCCATACTTATGCATGAAAAATCATAAAAATAGCCTTTTCTTTGCATTTTCTCCAAACTTAAGGATTGAAACTATCAATTTAAGCAAATTTGAGGAAGCCCATGAGTCATGAAGTAGATTAAAATAATAAATAAGTACTTTTACATATTTATGGGTCTTAATTTTCCATGTGGGAACTAAATGGAGGCATTTTATATGCTTAAACTTGTATGAAGAGATCTTTTGAAAGTAGGAAAATTTTGAATTAAGGTAATGACATAAATATGAAATTAATTGAAACTATTTTGGATTATTTAATATACTTTTACTCTAAAATTATCATTAAAAGACTCAAATACTTTATTTTTAGTTAATATATCTATATCAAACCACCACGTAGAGGCTTGTAATAGTGCCCTGAAAAGTTTCAAGTTATAGAGGTGGCATTTGGCCTTGATAGGACAAATTACCAACATTTTTGGCAACTCATAGGGTTTGACCAGCCTATTGGTCAAATGAAAATTTTGATTTTCATATGATAATGATAGATTTAAACATGAAAACATGACTTGATGACTCTATTGGACTACCAAATATACATTTGTACTTTGAAACACCTCTCTTTCACTAAAACAAGAACAAGACTCAAAATAAATAACATAATAACACACCTAACTATAAGACAAAAACACACTGAACCTAAGAAAACAATAACAAGATAAACACAACAAAAAAATGCAATAGACTATTTATTTTGATAATAACTTATTGAAATAAGATAAAAAAACCTAAAATAACTAACCTAAAGTCAAAATCTTTCCTCTAGGGTAAAATTGAAAACTTGATTGACCACTATGGCACATTGAAGTATGATTACCACATCTTGATAGTTCCTTTTAGCAGCTAAGAGAATTAGTATGTTCATGTCATTTTAGGGAAGTATGTGGGCCTTCTAGTATTAATTTTAGGTATATTAATTGTATATCAGAGTCCAAGACCCAATTATACTCCTCCCATATCCGTGTACATTGAAATAATAATATAAATTATTTTAAAGTACACCTAATTTTGATGGTCATGTTGAACAACTTAAAATGGATCTTGTCTTATTACAAGGTGATATTTTAAAATATATGGAAGCTATAAGACATTTGACTTCATTTATAACTTATAAGAGTGGAGAGACATATGAGAATGATGTGACAAGTTGATAACCTTGCTTAAAAGGATCAAACAAGTAATCTCCTAATAAGACATTTTCTTGGATTATTTTTCATGAATATATGATTCCTTCTTACTTGATGGGAATACTTATATAAACATAAAATGAATCACCTTCAAATAAAGAATAACTTAAATTAATGACATCAAATAAGTCCAGTGATTGGTTTTCACCAAGCTCAAGTATCATTAAAGTTTGTTCATTTTGGATAGTAGGTGGTATAGGGGCAAGCATATCACTTTATTGGTCATAATCATGAGTCCATAAATAATCCTTTGATATCTAAGATTGGTAATTTGAATTTTTTTCATATTCAACATCAATTTGATGACTTGACATGCTTTCAAATTCAAGTTGTTTTTCATCTTCATTGGCTGGTTGGTACTTGTCTTCTACCATTGTTACAAGTTATTTTGAGCTATCATGAGGAATGAAAGCTACCATATTTCCAATGAGTTAATGGGAAACATCTTATTATTTATCAATTATAACATCCTCATGTGTATCATATTGTACTTGTAACTCATCCTCTATTTCAACATTAGCCTCTTTAAATTCATCTTCTTTTGCTTTATGAAAGATTAAATCATGCCTATCTTTTCAAGAGGTGTCCCAATGGTGAGTTACTTTTTTTACTTACCTGAGTTATTCTCATATTTTTTCACTTGAGCTAAACATTATTCATTTAACTCACAAAGGAGAGGTTCCTTCTTAAAGAGTGACGTGGTAGACCCCTAAAAATACTGAAGAAAATGAGACAAATCCAAAGGTGTTGCCATGGATGATTGTTTCTACTCATGGGGTTGCTCAAATTTGATCACCTTCACCTCCTCTCTCTACTATAAGTTATCTTGAATATATTTCCATGAAGAAAAGTCCTTGGGATATTTAGGAGGGAAGAATGGGGGCTAAATGATTTTCTACTTAATTTCTAAAACAACTCTTGGGCTTATGCTTGACTGTTCATCTCTCTCCCTTGATTGATACACTTATTTCCAAGTCATGAGCTTGGGTCTAAGGACTTATTATTTTGTACTTCTTACAGCCATGGTTATGAATGGAGACATCTACTAAGATTATATTTCTTTATAGATACTATTGACTGTTAAAGGTGTTGGTTTGCAAGATTATCTTATCTGGCTAGGTGAGCCTTAAAGTCATGAACCAACTCATTAGATATCTCTCCATATTGATAAAAAAATGATGTCTCTTTTATGTTATATTTTAAAACATGGAAATTAGCCTCCTGAAAACACACTTCTTCTAGCTTTTGAGAACTCTCTTAGATAGACTTCCAAGTAAGAAAAGTTGGCAAGGTCTAAATACAATTTTGAGTGATGTGATATACATTTATTTGATATTCATGAAGAGAAAAGGGCAGTTCAATGGGTAAATAATGTCTCCCATGAACTACCAACTTATATTCAATCCCTAAAATTAAACCACCTATGTCAAGGATATCACCACTAACTTTTGGATGGCCTTGTCTTATGAGAGATAGACACACTTTTTTAGCTTATTGTAATAAAACTCTCATGCTTTCAATCTAATTCATAGGGATATCTTGCTTATATCTCTTTTGTGTGTCAATACTCACCATGTGATTTTCATATAAAATAAGGTTTGTTTGAAGCTTGATATGGATTGTCTTATAACTTGGTGAGTTGATCGAGAATGCCATGAGACTACCATGATTGATTAGATTGATAATAAATCTACCAAGGAATTGAATGAGGTTCACAAGGATCATAGGCTTGATAACTGCTCTCATATTATTGATCAAGGTGAATATAGGGCTGATACAGGTCATAATGAGATGGATATGGATCATATTGGAATTTGGATGGATCATAAGGCTATTGATAAGGAGGTATGTGATATAATTTTACCCCATATGCTACCATCATTCGCCATAAGACACATGAAAATCAATGAATTTATGAATATAAGTTGCCCTTTACCTCATATGTGAGGACCATTTGAGTGATTGAAATAACTTGTGAAGACTAATATGTTACAAATGAATGCTCTAATGGCTAGATCTATGTCCTACCGAGCATGCCATAACTTTTAGCAAGCCAAGTTACACCCCTATTGAAGTGGATTACTCATATCTCCTTCAAACTTGGACTAACATTAGATTGATCTATAGGATGTGGGATACTTGTACTTAGACCAAACCTCTAAATTATGTGGCTAGATACTTTAATGTATCAACTTTGGTTTATTTCCTAAAATCTACTTTGATTTGGGGTTAAAAAGGGGTAGGAAGATAAATGAAATGGAAATTCTATGCTAGCGATGATGATACACCTATATTGTTGGTTCATCCACTCAATTTGAACTCCAACAAATAGTAATAAACAATTTAAAACACTTAATATTAAAACTCCAAGGGGATCTTATGCAATGGTGTTTCACATAAATACTCCATCAAGTGATCAAAACATGAGGGAAATGTTGGAAGGTTTGATTGAAGGGACTAACCAGTCAATATTTCCACTATTAGCTTAGTCACTCAACATGAAACACTATATATGACCTACATAAGATGACATACTAGTAACTATGTGAGATTAGGACCTACTAAGGGAGAAAATACTACAACATGTGCAAATCAAACTAACACAATCACACTAAACCTATATCAAGGAATTTGAAACAATAATTTTTATTATCTTAAGAGGTTATAAAGCTGAATCTTTTTAGATTTTAATCATTCCTAAGAGAGGTATCATGATAAAAGGCTTCAAAGATTGAATATATAGAACATGAGAAGAGAATAAGGAAAAATAATGGCATAGAGGAGAGAATGAATAGTTAACCAATCACTAACTTAAGAACATTTCAGTTACAACTTTATTACAAATAGTCCTTAAGAGATCACTCCATGTTTGATGATCTTACATGTTCTTGAATGATCTATTTGGTGTTGGAAACAAGGTGGTGGGTCATCATAAGCATATATATATATATATATATATATATATATATATATATATATATATATATTCCTTATTATTTTTGGCATATGAATTAAGTCAATACAAACTCCTTTAATTAAGACTTAAAACATTTACTGATTGTTAGTCAAGGATTAGTTAACTCATTCTTTAGCCCTCCTTTGCATTGATTACCACTTAGGTTTAGTTGTGCATGGAAACCCAACTTGAAGATTATTTATGCCAATAATTTTTACTCAAATATAAATTATGGAGCATAATAACTCCAATTAAATCTCATCAATAGCTTTTGACACCATTTTCAACTTCAATTTATTGACCAAATAGGTCTATTAGGCCAATTAGGCCTAGTAGCCTAAATTATAGTTCTTGATTACTCTAAAAACTTGAATAAAATGTTTAAAACCTATAAATATATTTATTTTCAGACATGAATCAATGCCTCACATCATGAAATGAGCCCTTTTGAACAAGAGACATCTACAAATTGGTCAAAGTAGTTGACTAGGTCAATTTGTCTTAAATTTCTATAGACTAACTATTTTGAATTAACTCATAGAGGAATTTCCAAGCATGTTTATAAGCATATGATGTCTTGATAAGGTATAAAAAGTCTCAATATTCACTCTCCATTTATTGACATCCATTGAACTACCTTGTACTTCTATTTTCTACATGTTTTCCTCAAAAATAATTGTTTCTTTCCATGTTCATATGGTTTTGTACATCATCGTACCATGGATATAACCCTCTCTATGTTTAATTCATGTTTTTAATGGTTATCAAGTGATTCATGGGTGTTTTGATGCAACAAACTTCACTTTTCTTAAAACTAGTATGTAAGAAGGTTTGGGAGGGTTTTGGAGGTGAACCTTCTTAATGATGGTTCATAAAGTACAGACCTCAAAACCAAAACTTATTTCCATGGTTATTTATTAAAAATACCCCTTAAAATTTCTTGTGAATCTTGGGTTCCCATGTAAATATTATGAAAATATACATATGTAGAGAAGTTTTCCTGTAGGGTCCTAAATGCATTTTAGACATGCTTATATTCTTAATGATGGTTCATAAACCTTAGATCCTAAATAAACCTAAATAATTCTTGGATTATAATTGAATATGTGTCCTCAAATAATTCTAAGATAATTTGATCAAACTCCTCCTATGGTGAAAGATATGATCATTGAAATAAGTGGTTTGAATGAGTGTCTTGACTGCAGTAGTTCAAATTAGCTCCTTGAGACCAAAAATGATGCTCCATTGTCTTTATCAGCTTTGAATATCTCATATAGGACCTATAACATCTCATTACAGCTTCTCATGGTGTCATCATTCTTATAAAGGGTATGCAATTATTTTTTGGTATTATAAGCCTTTTAGGCCTAAAACATACTTTTAGGCTTGATTGGCCAAATCTATGTGTTGGACATCAAAGTGAACTATAAGATGATATTGGGGAGGGAACCATAATTATACATTGTTTATCATTTTTTTGTATCCTCTATGACTCCATTTTATTACCCAAACTCCACTTTATCTTGATGGTCTCCTAAGAGTGCCTTTAGGGTTACATGGAAATAATAGAGGTTTGCAAGATTTTTCCTAAAAAAAATTTATGGAGTTTGAAACCCATAAAACATGTTATCATAGTGATAACACTTTTTGGTCTATCTTTAGGGTTACTTTAAGCTTTATATGTGTTGATTCCACTAGATTAGGGTTTTTAGAAATCATAGTTTTTATATCCTTTGGTCTTAAATCTGGTGACTTTCCTTTGCTAACCTCAGATATTATCCTCATGGCTTGAAACATTACCCTTATCACGTGGATGACACCATTACTAGTACAATATATAGGCCTACTTGCATATGCTATCCCTCAAAGGCATAATGTCTTGAAAAATTGAATGCCATCAATCCCCCATAACATATGAAGACACTCTTATCACATTTTATCAGCCTCATAAAACTTCACATGATGTTAAAACCCTCTATCTGATGCTTTAGACCTCAAATAGGCATTATGGCCTCAATCATAACTGTCACTAGACTATATGAGGTTTGTGACAAAATAGTGATCATTTACACTATTTATTTGACCTTTAAAATGGAATGAGAATATTTATATATTAATATGTTTATTTATACCAAAATTGAGAGGCTAGTGCCACCTTTAGAGGAATCAAAATGAAAAAATCTCTCAAAACTAGCTTCTTATGTTGACTGTGACTATATTTTCTTGATTTTCAACTATATTATTTATGTTTTAACCTATTCATGATTGAAAAAAAGATTTAATAATGATTTAACAATGTTAGGAACCTATATATATCATATAAAAATGAAATTCACTCCCTTCATATGCTAATAGTCCTCTTCTTTGCAAATGAGAGTTCTCAGGGAAAATAAATTGTAGCATCTTTTGACTATTTTTTCATGATAAAGGACTTGTTTCTTCATGTTATAACTTTATATTTGGGTATAATAATTCATGATAGGATTTTATTATGCCATAAAAAACCTTATTTATATGATTCATACCTTCTTTAGTCCTCACTTCAACCATGCTACCCATCATTATACCATGTTACTTCAAAGAACCTCAATGTGACTACCTCTTTCATACTATTATAGGTGTAGATTAGCGAAATGGAAGTGTTTTGTATCCATTATACCATTATTTATCACTTTATATACCTCTTAAGATATTTTTAACCTTATTTTCACCTCTTCTTAGTACATAATCTCTTCAAATAGTGTTTTTAGGCTCCTACACAATCTTAATCCATACACAAGCCTATGTATTATACTTTATTAAATTAGAAGTAATTTTCATGGAGATTGTGATATTTATGGAGGTTTGATGATATAAATTTATGATTTATAACATAGGTTACTTGAAAATATTCCTTATTGAATGAATGTACCTTAAACTTAACCTTTAGGGTATATGAGTGTATGAGATGGAATTAACCACCTATGGCTATAGGTGGACTTTTCAAAGTTTAAAATTGAATATATCCTTGATTTGGTAAATCCTATTAATTGTTTTTATGATTTTATATCTTCATTTACCCTATGAATGCTTTACTAATTATGATACTCTATCATATAATGTGCTTGAATACTCTTGCAACTTGGAGATATGCATGTCTTTTTCAAAAGGCTTTATGTGATGTTTAATGAGGGAGAGAGACTATGTTATTATGTAATTTGAAGTTCATAGATTAATATAACTCTCCACAAAATTTTAATTGATTCTCAAAACTAGGTATCAATCTCATTGGACTTGAAGTCATAGAAACACCTTCTTGACAATGGATGTGATTCAAAATTGCATACTTTAAGAGAATCTGCTATAGGTGAATATTATCATGGAAAGGTATCTTAAAATAAGTTTGGTCTTTAATTATGATCTTCATTTGATAAAAATATAATATTCATCACTTAATCACATTGTGTTCTCCATACACATCATTCTACCTTCTTGAAAAAAGACATTTCTTTTTGTCATAGACTTGACTATGCTTTCTAATTTAGCTCTTGTAAAGATTATGGTTGAGTTTTAATTCTTAGATTTGATACCAAAATACCTCCAAGGTAGTTATAATGATCTCATATTCTCTTTAAATATTATTTAATTTAAATCTCTTCAAATACCTTAAACTTCTCCTTGTCTATATGATTGATCTCATCTCTTTCTTTAGATTGGCTATAGGTGATGATTACCATGTTGCATATACATACTAAAGCAAAGATGACCTTGAGAAAGTCACAAATATTGATAATGAAATTATCCTTCATCCATTATAACTTGAGGAGCTATTTTTATAAAGGAACTTAAATAAGATATCTTCTAGCCCCTCCCTTATTTGCACTTCCATGAAAACTCTAGACTATGACAACCTTCCATTGGCTATAAGTGACGATTCACTCAGTCTTAGTAGAGATATTAAGGTTTCTAAAATGTTTTAATGACCATTATTCTTTTTTATTTCTTTTAATATTTATTAATAGTGGATAAATGAGGTTAAATTAAGTGGAAGGTGATACTATGGTAATGGATGATGGGAAACATTGAATGGAGATGGATATGGAGCTTTACATTAGTGAAAAGATAGTGACAAGATATTATAAATGGATGCAACATGATGGAAGTAAAAGATAATTTAAAGTGTATGTAAATACCATATTTAAGGGTACTAAGAAATAATAAACACACCCTCAACAAGATGCTATAGTTTGGAAGTCTTTGACCAAGCATATTGTGCTAATATAGAAATGTAAGAGTCTGCTAAAAACCTTAACATATGTTAACTTTCCTCAACATATGCTAAATTATGACTCCATGAAGATATAAAAAGAAAATTAATGGCTTATTTAAAATTTATATTTTATTAATATTGAATGAGTAACACAAGAACATGAAGGAGACCTAAAAACCATAGCATGAAGAATCATTAAATCCATGAATCAACCTTTAAGCTATACAACTTCTCCAAAGTTCTTGTAGACTAAAATTTAGTTGTGAATTATCTTCTTGCGATCCATATGACCTAAAAATGTGAAAATAAATTGAATAATTCAATGGAAAGGTTGCTCATGATCATGAGAAACTCCACAAACTTCATTTTCTCTATCATGATTCCTAGATGAGGAGAAATCCTAGAAAACTTATTACTTGCTTGGATGAAGAACACCTGATGAGTACCTTGAATTTAAAAGGATAGTTAATGAATGAGAGAGATAAATTTATAACTAATTAAAATATCTATAATCTCTCTCATATGCCTTTCTTTTCCCAAAATTTTAGACCTTGATTTTCTCTCTCATGGTCATACCATTTATAAACCTGAAGGGTTCTCATTGTGTGCAAAGAAGCAAGGTGAATGGAGGGAACAAGTTTTGGGATTTCATGAGATATTTTTTCCTATAATATTTTTTAGAATAACCATTATAAATCTCTCTTCATTTTCATGATCCATGTTATATGGAAAATACATACAATTCTATATTCCTACATGAAAACTCATAAAAATAGCCTTTTCTTTGCATTTTCTCCAAAATTAAGGCTTAAAACACTAATTTATGGAAAATTTAGGAAGACCAAAAATCACTAATGGGATTATAATAATAAATAATTATTTTTAAATCTTTATGGAGCCCAATTTGGCATGTCAGAAGTAAATGGAGGCCTTTTCTTATGCTTTAACAACCTTTTGACACCAAATTTATCATTTAAAGACTCATAATGTTCACTTTTAGTCAACATACCTATAACAGACCACCATGTAGAGGCTTATAATAGTGTCCTAAAAAGTTTCAAGTTATATGGGGTGGCATTTCACCTTGATAGGCCAAATTTCAAAAAAAAAATTAGCAACTCATAATGGTTGACTAGTTTGCTAGTCAAATGAACCTTCTAATTTTCATATGATAATGATAGTCTAAAACATGACAACATGACTTTATGACTCTCTTGGACTATCAAACAAATTTTTTTACTTTGAAAACCTCTCTTTGATTGTAACAACAATACTCAAAATAAAAAACACATGAACACATCTAAATCTAAGAAGCAAACATACCTAACCTAAGGAAATAATAAAGACAGACAAACACAAAAATAATAAGGCAATAGACTTTGTTCCTACTAATCACTTATTGAAATAACACAAAAAAATCTAAAATAACTAACCTGATGTCAAAAAATTTCCTCTAGGGTCAAATGGAAAACTTGATTGTTGACCATGGGACCTTGGAGTATGATTGCTACATCTTGATAATTCCTTCTTTCAACTAGGAGAATTAACATGTTCATGGCCTTTTATGGAAGCATATGGGCATCCTGGTTCTAATTTTAGGTACATGAATTATAGATGTGAGTCTAAGACCCAATAATGCTCCTCCCATATAGATTTAATTTACAATAAAAATATCAATTCTTTCTCATTCATGGGCTTTTGATGGCCATGTTGGACAACTTTAAATGGTTCTTATGTTATGACAAGGATAGTTTTTAAGAGATATGGATCTGATTTCATGACTTCTTGAAGACATTTGAGTTAATTTATAAGTTCCAAGAGTGGAGAGACATTTTAAGATGAAGTGAGAAGTTGATAACCTTGCCTGAAAGTCTCAAACAAGTTATCTCATAATAATACATCTTCTTAGATTATTTTGCATGAAGATTTGATTCCTTATTGCTTGATGGGACCATTTCTCTCAACCTATAATGACTCACCTTTAAGTAAAGAATAACCTAAATTGATGACATAAAACAAGTCTAGTGATTGGTTTTCACCAAGCTCAAGTATCATTGGAGTTTGTTCATTTTGGATAGTAGAAGGTACAAGGGCAAGCATATCAGTTTCTTGGTCATGATCATGAGGATTAAAATCATCCTTTTCTATATTAGATTGGGAATTTGAGTATTTTAATCCTCAACATCAGCTTAATGACTTGGCATGCTCTCAAATTCAAGTTTTTATTCATTTTTATTGTCTGGTCGGTACTTGTCTTTTACCACTATTGCAAGTTCTTTTGAGTTATCATGATGAATAGTAGCTACCATATAACTAATGAGTTCATGGAAAACATCTTATTATTTCTCAATTAGAACCTCCTTATCTTGTGTATCATCTTTTACTTGTATCTCATCCTCTTTATTAGTATCAACCTCTTTTAATTCATCTTCTTTTGCACTATGGAAGATTGAATCATGCCTATCTTTACCAATTGTTATCCCAATAATGATTTCCTCTTCTTGCTTGCCTAAGCCATTATCATATTTTTTAATTTGATGTAAATCATATTCATTTACCTCACAAAAGAGAGGCTCTTTCTCTAAGAGTGGCATGGTAGACCCCTAAAAATACTAAAGAAGATGAGACAGATCCAAAGGTTTTGCCATGGATGCTTGATTATTCTCATGGGGCTAATCAACTTTGAGCACTCTCACCTCCTCTCTAATGAAATAAAGGCCTTGGGAACTTGAGGAGGGAGGAGTGAAGGATGAATGATTTCTTACTTGCTTTCAATAACAACATTTGGGCTTATGCTTGACTATTGCACTTATTTCCAAGTCATGAAATTGGGTTTAGTGACTTATTTAATACTTGTTATAGCCATGGGTGTGAATGGAGATACCTACTATGATTGTGTTGATTTTATAACTACTATTTACTATTGAAGATTTTGGATTGCAAGCTCAACTTATTTGTCTAAGTGAGACTCAAATTCATGAACCAACTCATTAGACATCTCTTCTTATTGATCAGAAGATGAAGGCTCTTTTATGATCTAAAATTAAACATGGAAATTATCCTCCTCAAAACACACTTATAGATTTTGAGGTCTCTCTTGGATACACTTAAAATTAGGAAAATTTGGCAAGGTCTAAATGGAATCTTGAGGACCCTGATATGTGTTTATTTGATATTCATGAAGAGAATAAGGCAATTCAATGGGAAACGGATGTCTCTCATGAGTTATCAACTTCTCTTGAATGCCTAAAATTAGACCACCTATGTCAATGATATCAACACTAAATTTTATATGTCTTTATCTTATAGAAGATGCACACAATTCTTTAACTTGCTATAATAAATATATCATACTATCAATCTCATTCTTAGGTATCTCCTATCTATAGCTATTTTGTGTGTTAATGCTCACCATGTGCTTTTCATAGACAAATAAGGTTTGTTTGAAGCTTGATATAGATTGTCTTGGAACTTGGTTGAGATGATTAGGAATTTCATGAGATTACTATGACTTATTACATTGATAAATAGGCTGCCAAGGAATTGAATGAGGTTCAAAAAGATCATAGGCCTAATAAGTTCTCTCATATTATTGATCAGGGTGAATCTAGGGCTGATAAGGGTCATAATGAGATGTATATAGATCATATTAGAATTGGGATGGATCATAGGGCTACTAATAATTCGGTATGTGATAGAATTTTTTTCCATATGCTACCATCATTCACCACAAGACACATGAAAATCAATGAATTTATGAATAAAAGTTTCCCTTTACCTTAGAGATGAGGACCATATGAGTCCTTGAAATTTCTTGTTACGACCAAGATGCTACAAATGAATTTTCCATTGATGGTTCTATGTCCCATTGGGCATGCCATAACTATTAATGACCTAAGTTATACCCTATTGAAGTAGATTGTTTAGATCTCCTTCAAATTGGACTAATATTGGATTGGTCTATAGGTTGTGTGATATTTGTACTTTGACCAAACGTCTAGATTATGAGGCCAGATCCTATGATGTACCAAATTTTCTCTATTTGCTAAAATATACTTTAATTTGGGGGTGAAAATGGGTAAGAACATAACTAAAATGGAAATCCTATTCTAGTGATGGTTATAGACCTATGTTTCTAGTTAATCCACTCAATTTGAACTCTAACTAACACTAATAATCATTTCAAATCACTAAATATTAAAACTCCAAGGGTCTCTTATGTAAAAATATTTCACATAAAGGTTTCATAAAGTGATAAAATCATGAGGTAAATGATGTAAAACTTGATGTAAGTCACTAACTAGTCAATAATTCCACTATTGGCTCAGTTACTAAACATCAAACACTATATTTGACCTATATAAGATGACAAACTAGTAACTAGGTGAGATTAGGACCTAACAAGGGAGAAAATACTAAAACATTCAAATTTATAACTCAATTCCATCACTAGAATATCTCTTAGACCCCTTTCTTTACCCAAATTTCTAGACCTTTATTTTCTCTATCATGGTCGTACCATATACAAACTTTAAGGGATCTCACTATGTGCAAAGAAGCAAGGTGAATGGAGGGAACCATTTTTGGGCCTATATGAGGTCCTTTTTCCTTGAATATTTTCTATAATACTTTTGATAACTACATCTTCATGATCATGATTCTTTTTTAACAAAAAATTTGTACAATTCCTTACATCTACATGAAAACTCATAAAAATAGCCTTTTCATTGCATTTTCTTCAAACTTAAGGCTTGAAACTACCAATTTAGGGAAACTTGATGAGGACCACGAGCCATAAAGGAGATTAAAATAAGAAATAAGTATTTTGACATATTTATGGGACCCAATTTGGCATGTGGGAAATAAATGAAGGGCTTTTCTATGCTCAAACTTGCATGAAGGGATCTTTTAAAAGTATGAAAATTTTGAAATAAGGTAATGACATAAATATGAAAGTAATTGAAGGTATTTTGGATAATTTAATATCATTTTAACTTCAAATTTATCATTAATAGACTTAAAACCTTTACTTTTAGTTAACATACCTATAGCCGACAACCATGTAGAGGCTTATAATAGTGTGTTGAAAATTTTCATGTTATACGGGTGGCATTTTGCTTTGATAGGCCAGATTGTAAACACTTTCATTTATAGCTTTATTTGTTTGTATTTTATTGTATTTACATGTTTATTATATTTAAGGTCATATAAATATTCCATTGCTATTTGGATCTATGCCACTTATTTTTAGAGTATGTACGCTTTGGACATATGCCCATGTCCTTATGTGTGCTTTCCTCATTGTGTATATAGACATTTGAACATGTTCTTATATGTATTGTTTTCTCAAATTTAATGGCATGTGTTTATGTCCCTTATATTATGGTCCCTTATCCTAATTTTCATGCCTCATGTGTGTTGTATGTATGATTTCTTATATGTATCATGCCATGAAACTTGTCTCTTGCTTGTTATACACTCAAGCTTTAGATTCCATGTAGGAAATCATGCATCTCCTCTTCCTACTTGGGTGTTGTGATGGAAATCATGCCCTATCCCCTTAGGTATCTACTTAGTTATTATTCAAATTTCTTGTAACATACATAATTATATCTATCTTGACAACCTTATGAATGTTATACATAACATACATTACACATTACAAATTTATGTGCATATTATCTTACATTGTAATTTTATATATTCAAATTATATTGTATTATTACGTAGATATCATATATGCTCTAGATAACACACATTTTTCAAATCTTTTTTTAAGGATAGTTATTGCTTATGTACAAAAACTCTGCTCAAAATATAAAGCATTCATATGTGTTTATCATAGACATCAAATTCCCATAATTCATTCATATTAAATTTTTTAGCACATAGCATTAGATTACATAAATTAGACTTAGGTAAACACTATAAGAAATAGTAACATAAAGATCAATATAGTTGCATAGAAATCAGAATAGATGGACATTAGCACCCAAATTGGGACACTAGCACCACATGGAACTACTATCCAAGATATGACACTATTGTCTAGTATCCTCATCTTTATAAAAATATATATTAGCCTAAAAATTACATTAAGTACATTCTATGTTTACACAAGTTCAATTATAGATTTACCTATTTTTCTTAGTTTAACTCAAATTCATACTAGTTTAGCTCAGATTCATACTAATTTGATTAGATTGGGGGAATCATTCATGGGATGACCAATCCCATTTTTAGTTTAGATAATTATATGAAGATTATTATAACTTATTCTAGATCTATATGCTTAGATATCAAATATGGGGGCATGTGTGTGACAGATTATTTTTGTATTATCACTTATACATTAGTTGATTAGATGGAATGATAAATTCCATGCCATTATATACACTATATAAATCATTCATCATATTATATGTTATACACTAGTGTCATGCCTTACTCCATCTATAGTGGTTGGCATTCCTGGATGGCCTGTATCTACCTAATATACGCAAGTGGTCATAGAGCCAACATCTCCAATTTGATATCTCTAATAAGACATTTATAGTTACGTAGTATACTTTAAGTTTTAGATGTATATACTACACATGGGTAGTTAATGATGGAGTCATATTATACCTGAGTTATTGAGCCACCTACATGAGAGGGTTGGACACACCATCAATCCAATCCAAGCTATTCACAAGTCATGATCCACTAAATAGGGGTGGGTAATGATGGAATTAAAAATATATTGATTTCATGATCCACCATCACATGTGGATTGAAAAAACCATCATCTCAGTCCAAGATATTCACTAATTGATCACTATATACATGTAAACACATAGTTTATCACTAACTTTATGCATTGTTTTACATACCTAGTGGGGTGTATTTTTTCTTTTCCTCTCTCTCTTATCCCTTTACTCAGTATTTAATTATTTTACTTATTTACCCAATTTTGTATTTATTTTTGATATATCTTAAGTAAGGACTAATTTATTTACATTTCATTTGCATGACATGAAATGGAACATGCTTCATATATTCAGATCTAGACCCATGGAATTCACCTCTTGGGTAAGTCCAGGTATGATTCTTTTTCCTTTATCCTAGTAATTTCACTTTAATACATTTATAAAATAAAAGGGGGAAATATAATCACCTAAAAGTGACACTTGAGTGTTAAGAGTGCTACTTGAGACCACTTATCCATATATTAGCCATATACCTATCCTAGGGCCTATTTTCACACTTATCCATCCTTTGTATAGCCCATGGGCATCCCTATTCATCCCTAAAGTAGTCCCAAACCCTCATTATTGCATAATAGACATTTTCACCTTAGGTTATACCACCTGAACACTAGTGAGATAATAGAGACAATAACACCACATGGCACTAATGTCCCAATTTTTGTGTTAATGTCTTTTCCCTCCTTTTTCCATAAATAGATATATTTTAAAATCTTAGACCTCATAGGGTTTTCCTAGACCTCTTTTATCACCCACACAAACACCATAATAGTATATATAAATGAATTTTATCCATATAACCACTAGATGGAAATCATATGAAAATTACATATTCAAACTCAAAAAACATTGTGCATAATTAAAGTTATCAATCCATATTCTACCATACTTCTACATACTACCATCTACAACATTCCAAAGCTTAGATTACCTATATTTATAGTCTCAATCATATTTAAAACAGTCAAGTCAATCATCGTACTATATTTAATTTCACTTGCACCAATACTTAGGTAGAGAGAAATACATATATATTGATCCATTTTTGGAGTATTGGTATGTCAACAACTCTCTTCACAATGAGGTATTGAGAATGTCTAGCCTACCCCACTAACAAGCACAATTTTTGGGTTGTATCAATTAGATGCCCCAAAAACATGGATGATTAGGGTTTACTCATACAATCAATCAAAAAAATCTATATATAGGGTTTTATAACTCATTCACATAGGAACATACCATATAGATCCAAACATAGGTGCACTCAAAAGCTCAAAAGAGTCTTGCAAAAAAGACACTATCACCAAAAAAGGGACACTAACACCACATATAACTACCATCTAATTAGGGTGATACTATTCATGATGGATTTTGATACTTAGATCCTATTTTTGACACTTAGACCAGCCTCTACCTTAGTTCTCAACCTTCATATCATCCATCTCAATCATTTTTCAGCGAATTTATAATTTGAATTATTTATTACTATTTTTGAAAAGATCAAAATTAAATAGTTCTATAAAAAATAATTCATTGTATTTGTTGCATATTTATACCCTAATTTATATAATCATCTCTTTAAAAACATAACATTTACATGCACTAAGTCATAAAATGTTAAAATAGGAACCTACAAAACAAACCCAATCATATTTATATTGTGATATAAATTTAATGTGAAATAAAAATAAAAATATTTAAAGTCTTGGAGACCCCAATAATGGTAGCCATATAAGGATGATGAAGGTTAGTAGATATTAATATGGATAAATAATCCTCCTAAAACTCTTTCATCTTTACCAAAATTGAAATTAAAACTTAGAAAGTGATTTTGAAACCTTTATTTCCTTAAGTATTTTTAGGGTTTTCTCATCTTTTATAAATCCAACAGTTAATATAAAAGGGATCCAATGGCTAAGATAGAGTTATACATCCTTAAGGATATATAAAAGGATATTTTAGACCCTTTTTTAGGTCATATAAGGAGAATGATGTTTGATTTGTTAATCACTTTCAATAAAGGTAAGCCTACTTTTAGAATAGATTTCAATTGTGACTAAAGGCATAAACTAATTTTTGTGAATGGATGGAATTTACAAAAGTCCCATTTAAATCTTGTTTTATGTTAGGATAAATCATTTAATCCATTTTATTGAACCAACTTCTCTTTTGTTGAGCATAAATTATACACCTTGGAGTCTTGTAGGCTAATTAGAGTAAATGGATCCAAAATAGTTACATAGAAGATATGTACACTTGTGTATTAATCTCCATGAAAATTAGGCATATAAATTTGTTTTGACACATTGTGCATCTTATGCTATGAATATGGCTAGAGGATAGGTAATGCAATTGTGACATTCTAAAAAAAATGACATTTTTTTGTCGTTTCAATCATGTGAAGTGTTAAGCATGACATAAACATGTAACTAATACTAATCTAAATGATTTAATCTACACCTTGTTGGGATGCATTCAAGACCTATAAAAAAGTAGTTATTCCTCTCAAATAGTTATATAAAATCAAATAATTATTCCAAATATTACTAGCCAAAGTTATCCTCCTTCCACCCAAATTTTATCAATTCCCTACAACAAAACCTAAATAAATGTCACCCTCTTCTAAAAATCCCTCCATCTTACCAGATTCAAGGACATTTTATCTCCTATAATACTCCTAGTAGTATGGATTTCATTATGTCTATTCTTTATACTCCTCTAAATTAAAATACCAAGAGTGTCCCTCTCTCATATATAACTTTTATAAATATGGTTGCAAGCACACCACCTTTTTTAGTCCCTAAAATTTATAAAAGTGTTAGTAAGACACTACCTATGTTACACAAAACTACATGTCAAATGGTGATTCTACACCATATACTTTACCTAGTCATGCACCAACTATCACACCTTATTACAACTCTTTACCACCATATTAAAATACATTTTCCAAATACATGCATCTAAATAACAATCTACCCACTTATTATCCTCTACCAACTCAAGAAACCATGTTTTCTATTAGTAGCTTCACTCTTGTAATTTATCCAACTCTTCCTCCTCCAAGTTATCTATATTCCTCTTTAAAATATTTCAACATAATATAAAATTGTGCAAAATACCTCAAGGATCCACTTTATCACGTGATTTTAGGAATTATTTTACATCACCCATTTTTTAAACTTATGAAATACAAGGGAGAGGGAGACCCCAACTTCCTTTTCAAGGCCTATGCCACTAGGATTAGAAAGTTCCTCCCTTGGTTAGTGGTAGTGGTGAAACATTTTCTAAAAACTCTTGAAGGAATTTCCATATATTGGCACTATTGTCTCCCATAGGATTTTATTCATTAGTTTAAATAGATTAAATATAAATAATTTATAGCCTTTGACATGAACAAATTACTTCACACTAGCATATAATAATTTTTTCACATATAATAATATCCTATTGATTCTTATACCCACTTCATCATGAGGTGTTGAAAAGTATTATATTATTATGCTAGTGTACCTACTATTGATAAAAGATAGATATGTGATTTTTTCATCCATTCTTTCAATCATAAAACTAGGAAAGACATTCAAATTATTACTTATTGATATTATTATAAAACCCTATATATTATTTTTAGAATAGACCAAGAAGACATGGACAATATAAATTAAATTATGGTCCCAAAGTAAATATTATTATTACTCCAAATTAAAATAATAATAGTTTTAAAAGTATTAATTATAATTCCTAGGAAATTCAACATCCAAAAGTGTTAAACTAAAACCATAACGACACTACTAATGGCTTTATGGACCATGTCAAAAATTATAATGTCATTAATAATAATCAAAACCAAATAAATGTTAGTAACAATAAAAATATTAGGTGAAAGAATAAAAAGAACCTTAATCCCACATTTTTTTCTTGCCATAGTTTTAATCATCTACCACTGTTATAACACCACTAGATTAACCAATAGTTACACTAATATTTTTGTTCACATAATTTACCTATGGAATCATCTATAATTATATTTAAATCCATTATTTTACTAATAAACTCATCCAAAGTATTAATTGTATAAATAAATCAACTCACTAGTTAATAAAATGATCCATTTAGTTTTCAAACAACCATAATTTTTTACAAGATGAATATTTATCATAAATGAATAATCGAAAGAATCAAGTATAATAAAAAACTGATATAATCCACATTTCAACCATTAATAAGCCTATATCCACTATTTTCATAATATTTAGAATCAATTATGAGTCTCACATCGACTATTGTGTTGAATATCCACTAAATAATAACATATATCAAGTTATATTTCAATACAAGGCCAAATATATAATACATTATGTACAATAATAGAAAAGAGCTTCATAATAATCTCAATGATCCATAAATACAAATTGCATATGATCCTAAATGGTTGAAATAACTAAACAGAGGGAGATAATCATTTGATTAATTTATCTCTATTGATAAGCCAATAGTCTCTCACATGCCTCCCCACTGGAAGTGGCCCTACAATTCACAAAAGGGTAGATAAAAATAATGTGCATATCAAGAAATCTATATACACATAATATTTTCAAATTTTATTAACTACTCATGCTTTCTCTCTTGCACAAACCCATTGAGTCTCATTCTCTTTAAGTGTATGCCTTAAGGGGTGAACTGAGAAAGGGGTAGGTAGACCATTGGTGCTTCACAAGATTATTGTCCCTTTACTACCACTTTATATCTACACAACCATCTCCTAAAAACATTCCCCTAATATTTGTCTTTTCTTTTGTACCCTCCTTTAATCATTTTTTTATTTCATTGGCCCATCCCTAGCCTAAACTCATTTTTGATTATTTGAAATACACTATCAATTGCATCAACATTGTAATCTAATTGAGAAAAATCATTTAAGGTTTAGGTCAGCCCTTAGATGTAATAGACCTAGACCAAGACCTAATCTTTTTTTGTCAATAATGATACAAAGTCAATTGGGCCAACCCTATCAATGAAACTTTTGGAAAGGAATAGGGTTAGATCTAGCTATATATATGCATTCATTTATTCGTTTTGAAAGAGAAGAGAAGAAGAAGAGACATGTATTATGCATTTACTTATCCATCATTATAATTTAGGAGCATAGCTTAGGGTTTCATAATTTCTTCAGAGATATAAATTTTGTCTTGTGGAGAAGTCTTTTGGATATATAGATAGGTTTTGTAACCTAGAGATGGATTATACTTGTTATCCTTATATACCATAAAAACTTATTACAAATAACCTTAACCAAGGGAGAGATTAAGGAACAATGGCTTCATCTTCAAAGATAAGTATTCCTAACTTTATTCATCCTTTGTCAGAGTAGATAGATATGCATTTCTACTTCTCTCCCATGCATTAAGATCTATATGCATTAACATGAGTATATGTCTTTTATGCATGTTTAATTTTTATGTTTATCACCCCCACTTTGTGCCACAAGATTTGGTGATCACTAGATTAGAATTTTACTTTGATTTTAATATTTGTACATTAGTGAACATGAAAACATAGGTCCTAGTTAGGGTTATTAGAAATTTTTTCTTGACTAGAGGCTTTGGAACCATCCCTAGTGATATTATTGTGGTAAGATATCCCTTGGATAGGTAATAAGATCCATTTTATTCATGAATGAAAATATCTAATGTATCAACAATTAGAAGTGTAAGTAGTATTTATCTTCTCTGATCTAGGATTGATTAATAGATCAGTTGCATTTCCCTTTCCATACATTTTGGTAAACCCAATATGAATCTAAACCTTATAGTTTTTATTTTATGCCACAATTTTTTATCATCATATTATATTTTTTTATGTTACAATCTATATTGAGCTAGTTGATATAGTTATAACTTACTATGTGTAAGTTGAATACACAAACACTTCAAAATGACTATGTTCTATCTGTGTAGGTATTCATCAATTATAGGTTATTGGATTGAGTAGTTCAATACAATATTCTTCTTTAGTTATATATTAGCATACATAGTATAATAGGTTGACTCTATCTATTATTTTTTTATACCAACATATAGGTCAACAAACACTATCAAACAAGTCAACTCTATTCATTATTTCTCCTTCAACACATAGGGTTTTAAAAACTTGGTTGAACCAGTCAACCCAGTTGGAAGATTTTGAAATCAACAATTAAGCACTATAGCATAGAAAATATAATTTAAATCATCTTCAATCCCATCATGGTTATATTATTTTATCTCTATATCATTTCATATTTTTATTTAGTTATATTTTTCACAAGTTGGAAGTCTTCAAAATTTTAACTCTACAGCTAATTAGGCTAATTTGGTCGATTTACTTTTGTATTTTGTCTTTTGTCTAAGAGACATAGTCGACCTATTTGAATTTCTTTTTAAATACCTTACATCTTTAGAAAAAATTGATCCAATTGACTTATTTATTTATTTTTTGAATACAATTGACTCTGTACTATTTTGAATCAAGGAGTTAACATCTATTTACTAGTAATTAATACACATTTATTTTTTAGTTGTTTTCATGCTCATAGGAACTCACATAGTATTAATAAGTGGTTTTTAAAATTATGGTTTTAGTTACATATTTTACTCTTTTGAAAACACTACAAAACCACTTAACATTCAAAAAAACATTAAATATTTGTCTTCCAAGGATTACGTACTTGGATTTCATCACCAAGGGGAAACCAACTTGGTTTTTTGGCCAAGTATAAATATGTGGTTGATGATTTATATTTTCAAAGCACATGACACCCTTATCACTGTAGGATTATGAAGTGAGGGGGTAGTCCCCAATACCAAGCTAGTAACATTTCCAATACATATCCCTTTCATCCCAAACATATTGAAACCAACCTTATATTACTTTCTAGTTCCCTATTTTCAACCAACTTTCCTATCACATTAAAGTAAAACTTTTTAATAATCTAATAAAAATTAGGGTGAATAATTATTTAACATTTAATTTCTAGTCACTGATCATTCTTTAATCATTGTGTTATATTTCAGACTTGCATTGGTCAGCATTGGTGCAAGGTTTTTATTGTGTGCTCCAATTAGATTAGTCACATTGATCTAATTATTTGCATTTTTTTTCATTATTGATTCAAATTATCTTGAATTTTTTTTCCATCTTTTAGAACATTGTCATCTTAGTCTATACGATCTCTTATAGATTCTTCTATCTTCCTTCCAATAGTAAACAATTGAGCTATATGATTGTGCCTTCTTGTCACCCTCTTTAGTTCTCTATTTAGCAGTACATAGTCAACCTACATAACTATGTATCATTATCAGATTATTTAACCTTCATGTTTATAATACATAGTTGACCTACATGACTATGTATATTTATTTATATGTTCTCTTCCTTATATTACAAAACATAGTTGACTCATTCAACTCTGTATCCACTTTTCGATTTGTATTTACATCATACTTTTTATCCTTTCTCTTTCATCATGAACTTACTATTTAAGGATAACATAGAGTTGAAATCAAAATATATGATTAAATTTACCAATCCCAATAGGTTTCCCAATAAACATTTTGTGGTTTCCACTTTAGATAAAATCAATGTGCATGCATCCATTTGCACTACCATTTATGGGACTTATCCTTATGTATCTTCAGTTCATAACCATATTGTATCCTTATAAGATCAACTTGAATTGGAGTATACTACCAAAATGTTTTTCTTCATTAATGAGTTTCCTCAACATTGAGGAAAAGACCCTTCCACTATTTATAACCTTATGATAATTTTCAAGAGGAAAAACCCCATTCATCTTCCCCCATATTCTCTCATAGATTTGGGGGTGATACCTTATTTGATTCTCAACCTCTTCCTTCTTTATAAACTCCTCATACTATGATCTCTTCTTCCTTAATTTATTCCACCTCCATGCCAAGTATTTATACTAACATGGTAGCTTCAACATCTAATGGACCTTTTCTAAGACCCACCCTCCTCAATCACTCCACTAGTGTACCATTTTATACCAGTGGTAATCATGCCACTAGTGATTATATTTATTCTAATATTTCTACTAGTGCATCTTTCACTACATATGTTAATCATGCCACTAGTGCATCCTTTTATACCAATGCCTCTCAATCAATTGGTGCCACACATGTAACTACTCATAGTGGTACCCAAGCCACTAATGCCAATGCTAATGCTTCCCATGTTGTGCAACCTAGTCAAACTACCACTCAAACCCATCAACTTTTATTACAAACTCTTAATCAACTGAATGATTTCCAAGATGATAATGCCAAATAGATGATACAAATGTAGAATCACCTTATTCATCTTCAACATCCACCTCATAAGGTTCCATGGGGAATGAATAATTAAAATAGACTCATCACATGAGGGTTGACACCTCTTCTAATTGCCAATGTGTCAAGTTTACCCATAATGGTACTATTTATAGGATTTAGGTAGACACTAACCCTTATAATTTTGAAAAATTCCAACACTATGGTGTATTAAAAATTCCAACCCTTGAACCCTTATCGAGTGCTATATTTCAAGGATCTCAACGTGTCAATGTTTATGTCAACTCTACCTAAGGTTATCATGGTCACCCTAAACACATCAAGGGCATACCACATAACCTGTTATAATCTAATGAAGATGAGGCTGATGAGAAAAACCTCAAAATCAGAACTTTAGATCTCTCTCCTCATCTCATTTCCTATATTTTACCATCTTTGAAGCTACATTCATGTCAACCACCTATTGATGATATACCTATGGTCCTAACTAAGACTCAAAATTATATTCATCATAAAACCTTTGATGAGAAGGTTATACCTAATTATGCCACTAAACTTCATACACCTAAATATGATTATGGTTATACCTTATGTGATCCATTTCTTGGAGGTCTTGTTTAAGCTAGAGATGTTGAGATCCTTCATTCTCATTCTTCTTTGTTTTAGTCCTTACATTCATCTTATCACATTTTATCCTATATGGTTCTCAATTTTATCATTATTACCCTTATTATTATGGTAGAGATGGCACATTCACATGGTACACCTCTTATTTCTAAATAAACTCTTAGGATCATGCTTATGTATCATGCTATACTAGTCCCTATCACTTCATTAGATACCATGCTCCTTATATCCCGCTTCCACTTGAGATGATTTATACCATCCTTAAACCCTTTTTGCATCCTAATCTTCCCTCAACTAAGCCTAGTATGGATCCTACTCCTACTCTACCTTTATTTGAGCCTCCTATTATATCAGATTTTGTCTCTCCATCAAATGATCTTTACCTAATTTATCCACCAACAAAGTCTCACCTTGGATATGGTCTTCTTACTTTATATTAGCTTGATCCCTTACCTAATCATTGGGTCAATCAACCTTACTATGCCATTCATAGAGTTTTTGATCATTATACTAGAGACTGTAAACTATATCCATCTTCCCCAAATTTTGATTTTACTTCCTTTATTAATACACCCATAAAGTCTACTAAAAAACATATATGTTTCTTCCACAACATATCTAATAATTCTTCCACCCAATATCAAAATATTAAACAATAGATCAACAAATTGCATCCTACTCTTCCTCATCCTATAGACAAGGCTATACCTCCTCCCAAGTTATTACCTACATATATTTCCAAATATGGAGAGGTCTATTAGTGTAGTACCCATCATAATGATCATGATCACATCCTTCAATAACATCTTTAGGATCACTTGATGACCATTCATGCACTCATTATTCCTCCTCCCACAAGTCTCCCATTTAAGAAGGATCCTCCTTCTTCCCCCATGATCCACCCACTTATGGTCCCTTATTCTCCCATGGTTTCTCCACCTATGGTCCATTCTCCACCTATGGTTCTTCCACCCATTGACTCATCTACTTATGTGGTTCTCTCTCCACCCATGGATCCTCCTTCACCCATGGTCCCTTATCTACTAGTGGATCCTTCTTATCCCATAGATTACACTCTTATTCCTTATCTTGAGTATTTTATGAACAATGGCCCTCATAAGCATGATCTTTCAACTATGAAAAAAATTTATGTTAAAGAGATTCAATGAGAGTTATTTTCACAAATTTCATTGAAGATTGATGAGACCCACACTATAGTTAGGATCCAACTTCATAGATATCTATAAAATGTTATGGATAATGTTTGAAAACAAATTTACCAAAACATGGTGTTAATTCACTTTCTTTATCATTATATTCTTGGATTGGATGTGTGCTCCACTTTTATATTCATCTACTTTTTATCATTTAACTCTATGTCAATTTTTTCTTAATTTATCTATCTCACATGAATATTTATATTTCACAATATTTTTTATCTATGGTTTCATTTTCTTTCCTTATGATCTCTTATAGATTCTTTTCATGATTACATGCTTATTTTTATGAGTTAATTTCTTTCCATGGATGTCCTTTTCTTTTGTCATGTTTGTTTGATACCTTATCTCAACCACATGGATAATTATTATTGTGACTTGGTTATACAAACCTTCTTCCCCTTAGTAATCCTTATTTACCATGTGATTAATTAGCAAACAAGTCATCTCATTTCCATTCTCTATGTTACCAGTCCACTTTGGATCTCCCTATATTTTCCCTTATTTCCTTTCACAAAATAAGCATACACATGTTTGAAATTTAAGATAACATATTGGTTCATAGGTAAGCCTAAGTATTTTATTTAGTCATGTCTTTAGATACTTAGCTTCCTTTAGCCAAAGTCTAAATCTCATTTGTGTGTATCACATTTATCCATCATATTGTTTATTTAAAAAATTTATGGAAGATGAAGATGAATCTTAAAATCCAAATAATTTAAACAAAAGGAAATGATACAAAAGGAAACATTCAAATTTTAAAATTCAAATCATGGTAAAAGACATGATTCAAGGCATATATCCTTTTTTAATCAAATCTCAAAATCCATAATTGGCGTCATTATAGATTCGAGGTCAATTGGGGCATGGTAGGCTAATAGATTAGAATAGGAGAATAAAAATATATTTTAGTGCTATCTACTTTCTCACATAAGTACCCAATATTTTTAGTAGATTAATGACTCTGTAAGAGGTCCTGATGAATAGGGAACACATTGTGGGAAGGTAGGTCCATTTTACTTTTCTTGTTCATCAAACCAATATGAGTTGATATTAATACCTCACTTATTTGCATATATAATTTTTTGATTATAATGAATAAGTATCCTTTGTATATTGATGGTCACTAGCCACTTCATGTATTTTTATGTCCTTAGTATGCCTCATGTTTCCTAAGGTCTTATCATAGATGCCTGCATTGTTATTTTTACATTCCCTCTTTCATTACAACATTCCTAATATTTTCCCTTGATAAATATTATTTTTTTCACTAATCACTCCCCCTATGGATTCCCTTTATGAGTTACATTATAAGACCCTAGGTCGGACTAGGCCTTCCTCACAAATTACCACATTACAAACATTAATTTTAAAATAATTTCCCTAGTTGTTTCCACTTCATTGGTGTTCCCTTTGTGAGTTGTAGCGTAGGACCATGGATAAGACCAAGCCTTCCTCACAAAATATTCCAATACCCAAGTCAAAATGAAATTACATGTGTCAAATTTGAGATAAGTAGTTATTGATTATGAGTTACACATCATTGACATGCTTCACATCTTGATATCATATGTTTTATGTTTACTTCATTAATATTTCACTTTTATCTTCTTATTTTCCGATTGCATGTATGCTTACAACCATTTCTTAAATTTTTAATACTTCCCATATTGAATTAGTGTGATCAATTTAAGTTTATTTTTCCAATTTTGTTTATCTTTTATACTTACCAACATGATTTAGTATGATGGATTGACTTAATTATTTTATTTTTAAACCATTTGCCTTTCATGTTCCTTCTATGTTATTACATTATTTTCATACTTCCCAATGTGATTTAGTGTTATTTTACATATTTTTAACTTAGTGCCAATCTCTTTCATGGTTTAAAAACATTTTATTATTTACCATCTTTGGTTTAATATATTTAGTAATCTTTTGTTATTACACATTTCCCATAATGATATAGTGTGTAGTACATTTATTTTTGATTACTTAAACTTTTGTAAGTCATTTTTGCCTTCTAATTTTTAATCATGGATGTGTATCACATAATACTTGAAAATAAACCACTCCACATATATTTTTCATAGCATATATAACAAAAGATAAAATCCATGTGCCGAATAAAATATATCCATGCATCAACATCCTAAACCAAATGAAACTCATAATATCAAATCCAACTATATATATATATATATATATATATATATAAAATGTGTTTTATACAATACAAAGTATAAAATACAATAGCTCCATCTCTAAGGCTGGGACCCATCCTACCTATCTTGTGGCCTAGCCACACTACCCATAGATGCCTAGGAATATTCTATCTAAATGGTATGATATAATGAGGTAGTTTGGGATCTTAAACCTACTACATGTCCTAATAGATTGGCCACCTATTCTTGCACCTATCTAAGATGGATAGTGGTAGCCATGTGCATTTCTCTCTCTTAAGCCAAAGACTACAAAAAATATGTCTCTCCCTCTCCCACTCCTACTAGTGAATACAATTCATCTTTGTATGCCTATAATGACCTCACAACCTCCCCCACTAGTCTAAACTATCCTACTTGCATTGGGATACATAAAACCAAATGATCATATAGCATGGTAGGGTTGTATAGAACTAGAACCCCATCCAAACTATCATGGCATACAACCATAACCAAATATCCCCACATAATTTCCTCTCTAATAGGATCTATAAAACCAAAACTATATAGATATTACATCACTATATCTCTCAAAATATATCTATCTACTATAATCCATGTAACTAGTGTCCTATATCAAATCTTAAATCAAAATTGTAATATTTTCTCACTATTTCTAGTGTCACCAACCACTATATTCAAGTTTATTCATCTGTTGAGCATTATCTCTCCATCCACTCAACCATTGAGCACCTCCTCTATAGGTTTCCTCCACACTAGTATAATTCCAAAAATCACCATTCAAGCATGTCATGATACTCTCTTGAGAGGTAACATTATAGAGAAGTTATGTCCTAGAGTGGTTGTTGGGTCATCCTACACTATAGCCTTTACATGTGCTTTCTCTTGATAATGGTGCCTTTATATATGGTTTGGCCAGATTGGTCAATGTTGCTACTACTATTTCTATAATGCCTACTATGGTGCCAACTATGAGCCTACATCCACATCCATCTCATCTCCTCCCACTTTTGCCTGCTACCATGCTTGACCAGTCTATGGTATAATATATTATAGGCTAATCATAGGTATCTCCACTAGTAATCATATTCCTCTTATAACCCTCACCACTTTATCATGATGTGTTCAATAAGTAGGTACTAATAGAGGGGTCTCTAGGTGTGGGAGTATGAGATACCTTGGAAAGTGTGCCACTAGATGAAACTATACCCATGAGGTGTAATGAATTGTGATCTACACCTATTCTATCCATATCATAATGGTCAACCAAAAAGGCCATACAATAGTAATGTGTGTAAAAAGATGCCACATGATCTCCCATCATGTGATAGTCTACAATGCTATCACATGGGGAACTACCTAAGCTACATGGTCCTGCCTCCATCTCACCACCCAAGGTAACCTGTCATCAACCACATGGGGCAACCCAATTGGTTGATACATGGGTAACCTTTTATATATCTAATCACCCAACAAAAAAATAGGTCCCATGGTATTCTACCCTTTGGATAACATTCTATACATATCATGCATGATATGGACCTATATGAAAGCCCCAAAATTATATACTGTTCCTTGATCCAATATGGACTGACACAAGGATAACACATATAGTGGTATCTTACCATCTGAATTGTGACATAATGCTCATATGATCACAAGTGTGATCATGACCTTCTAGATGTCCAAAATATCCAAAATATATATATCAAATAAACTTACCCTCAATATAGGGTATATCTTATCTAATGACATCACCCACTAAGTTAGGGCTCACCTCTCTTCTATATCATCTTGTGTCCTAGTGATCATTGGTCTCTCTCCTATTAGTAGTCCCAACAAAGTATGGACATCCTCTAGTGTGAAACCCACCTCTATGGTATCCACATCCATGACCCATAAAAAGGTATTGATTAAAGATTTCCATGCTCTAAAGAACATGACAATGAGATCAACACTAAGTGTGATTTGCCTCATCTCCATGATACTTCCAAACCCTAGTGTAATTAGTCATGCTTTATCCACATCAATCAATTGATGTAGCAGGTCTAGAAGCCATAATACATCTATCAATTTTTACTAACTATAATGTCTCTTAATATATCAGACAAAAAGAATGTGTTAGATCTCCATGTCATAAATATTCAAAATACATTCTTTAAAAATCACAAATTAGCAACTTAAATCAGTTGGTTTGACTTAGTTTCTCAATTTTATATAGAATCAACCCATTTAATAATAAATCAACCCTATATTTTATTTATGATACTAAATTGTCTCCTTCCTTTTCCAACTAGATTGGTCACATCAATACTAGATCAGCCATCTTCTTACCTTGTAACAATATATCATTCCTATTATACACAATCAACCTCATTTTGTGATACTGCATCGGCCCTATCCAACAAATTATATCAGCCCTATTATACATAGTCAACTTTGTTCCCTTACCAACTAAGTTGGCCTACTACTACATAGTCAACCACCCATTATCATACTAAATCATCCTACTACTACATAGTTGACCTTATATTTTTGGCTCACCTTATGGACTAAGTGGACCAAGTCAAATTTGTTCTTCCATAGTGGTGAGTTTTTGACCATTTACTATAAATGCCTTAGGCATTTATTGGTTTGACTTCTTCCTACCTAATACCTTTATTTACCCCTAGTTTACCTAAAAATTTCCTAGGGTTCATTTTAATACCTAAAATTTGCCTACCACTCAATTTTTTATTTTTAGCTTAATTTCAAATAAAAACATTCAAAATTTTGAAATTTCTAATTACTTACATGTGTTTCACTCATTGTGGCTGCTATGTGTCTTCCCAATCTCAACTATTGTATCCTCATCATGAGGGCTCTCTGGCATCAAACCAAGTTTCTTAGAGCTCTATTTTCTTAGAATAGTAAAAACAACAAAAAAAAATCTTTTTTAGCCTATTTATATTTACTATTCAAAATTATTTAGCTTTAAAATATTTACCACTTCCATATTTTGATCATTTCTTTATTTTTAATATCTCTTTTTTCAAACATTAAAATGTTTCAAAATCCTAACATCATAGATAATTTTTTAACTTATTATATGTATATGTTGCAAAAATTTCAAATTTTCACTTTTTTTTGCTAACTTCTATAGATTTGCCTAATGTTCCCTACATTGGATGCTTCACATTTCTTGAATCTCATTATTTATCTATAACACTAAGGTAATAAAAGATGTGTGTTTTTTAATTTTTCCTTTTATTTATCTTATTTACTCCATAATGTAATTTATTCATCTTCAAGATTGTGTGTTATTATGTTCTTTTCCCTAAGCACCATCCCATGTTACACCTAAGTGACACATGATGATATTCTAGTGGGGCATATGTATAAACATAATATTTTAAAAATTTATCAATTATTGATGCTTTCTCTCTAGTAGGAACCCATCAAGTCTTAATATTTCTGAGTGCATTCCTTAAGGGGTATACCAAGAAAGGGGTGGGTAGATCATTGGTGCTTCATAGGATTTTTATCTATTTAATACCACTTTCTATCTACAAAACCATGTCATAAAAACATTCTTATAATATTTATCTCTTATTTTCACCCTCTAGTAATTTTATACTTCCATTATCCCTTATCTAGATTAAGCTCCTTTTTGACAATTTAAAATACACTTTTGACCGCATTAACTCTACACTCTAATTGACAAAACTCATTTAGGGTCTATGCCAAACCTTAGTCAACCTATACCAATACCTAATATATTTTTGTCAATAATGACATAGAGTCAATTGGGTCAACCCTATCTACTAAAATTTTAAAAATGACTAGGGTTAGATCCATCTATATATACACATTCACTTTGTCATTTAGGAATGGAAGAGAATAAGAAGAGATATATACTGTGAATTTTCTTATCCACCATTCTACTTGAGAATCGTAGCTTAGGGTTTCATACTCTATTTATATATATGGATCTTATCTTTTGGATAAGTATTTTTTATGCATAGATAGGTTTTGTATCCTAGATTTGACTTATCCTTGTTATCCTTACATACGATGACAACCTCTTCTAAATTACCTTCACCAAGGGAGAGATTGAGGCTCAATGGGTTCATCTTCATAGGTAATTATCCCTAACTTTGTTCTTCCTTTATAAGAGTAGATATTTATGCATTTGTACTTCTCTTCCATGCATTAGGATTCCATATAAATTGATGAGAGCATATTTTTTAAATACATGTTTACTTTTTATGTTTATTACCATGACTTTGAGCCACAAGATTTGGTGAGCACTAGATTAGACATTTATTTTCCTTTTGTCATTTGTACATTAGTGAATATGAAAACATAGGACCTATCTAAGGTTATTGCATAGTTTTGATTTACTAAAGGATTTGGAACCCTCCCTAGTGATATTATTATGGTAAGAGATCACTTGGATAGATCTAATAGATCCATCTTGGGTATCAACAATTAGAATTATAAGTAAGATTTATATTCTCCAAGATAAGATTGATTTATAGATTAGTTTCATTTCCATTTTCATACAAAATCAATAATAACCCATATGTGTACAATCGATAATATATGCATCAATCACATAGACCATGGAATCTAATTTTCTATCTCAAATGACATCAACATATATAGGTAAACAATAAATTACAATGGAATGACAATGTCTTAGCTATAAAATTACTTTGGCCAAAGTTTTCATTATAAAAATTATATCTAAAAATCTAATTCAATTCTATTCACACAAAACTCTCTACTATTGAATCATGACTATATAATTATATCAAGGGATAGGTATATGACTTGCCTACTAGCAAGCTCATATATTTATCACATGTTATCCTGGAAATAAGTCTAATAATTTTCACATATAGATGAAAAATAATAATATAGATTGCATCATACACTTAATACAATAATAATATAAATTATGATCCATCATAAATCTACAATATCATTATTTCCATTCACTTAATCTCAAAAGCGATACATAGGTTTATCAAATGAACTATATTAAAAAACTAGATATGTATAAAAGACTATAACATGAATTAAATCATTAAAATTTACTTCTCTAAAATTCTCTCTCTCTCTCTCTCTCTCTCTCTCTCTCTCTCTCTCTCTCTCTCTCTCTCTCTCTCTCTCTCCTCTCTCTCTCTCTCCTCTCTCTCTCTCTCTCTCTCTCTCTCTCTCTCTCTCTCTCTCTCTCTCTCTCTCTCTCTCTCTCTCTCTCTCTCTCTCTCTCTCTCTCTCTCTCTCTCTCTCCTCTCTCTCTCTCTCTCTCTCTCTCTCTTCTCTCTCTCTCTCTCTCTCTCTCTCTCTCTCTCACACACACACACACACACACACACACACACATGATGATAGAACTCAGTCAACAATATATCTATAACATCTCAAAATAACTCATATATATAATATGTTCTAAGCTTATTTGATAAATTTATTTCTTTTTATATTGTTACCTCATACCTTACTATAAGGAA